>OU426987.1:48416939-48904352 GCA_911387755.1 Chrysotoxum bicinctum
ACAGCCATCTAATAAGAGTATAAGTAAAATAGTTTAGCTTTTATATAAAATTTTTTAAAAACATTTTTAAGAAAAAGTTCTGGTACGCCAACCCTAAGTTTCTATTACTATACGATTACAAAAAAATATTGACCGCTTTTTGAGATGACGAATTTTACAAAAACCATCGATATTTTTTTTAAATTCAAAAAAATGTTTTTTTTTTTTTAAGTTCTGAAATCCTATGTTTTTCCAACTTGTTAGGAGTTTCTCTGTAAAAAAATTTCACTGAAATCCGCTTTACCGATAATGAGAAATTCAAAATTTGAAAAAGTCAGTAATATCTGAATTTTAAAATTTGTTTCTTGAATTATAGATTGTAAAAATGAATTGAGAGAAAACAAATTATCAAAATTCTAGGCACCGCTTTCGAGAATAATACATAATTGCATAATTTTGCATAATTTATTTGTTTATTTCGTTTGCTTTAACAGTAAGATACAAATCTTATAATATAGTTAAAAGCTTCAAAATTGTAATAAAACAAAGAAAGACTATAGATTAGACAATGTTTAAGTTTACATAGATACTATTTTAATTTAGCAATTGCTTAAGTTCAAAAATTTAATTAAATTAATTGTTCATTATAATTCATTTTTAATCTTCCAAAATCTCCATCTAATCATAACAGAATTATACACCCGATCCTAAGCAGACCGGAAATGAGAAAGTAAAGCTCTCCAAAACTGTGTCTCACCCCTTAGTGCCCTAACATGCCGTGGTAAAGCGTTCCACAGGCGAATGGCATTGATAAAGAACTGCCTCTTGGATGCTAAATATTTATACCGCGGATGAATTAGTATTAAGGATCTGTTCGAGGAATTAAATATTAGCCTATCAAAAAGGTATTGAGGCTGATTCGTTTGGATAACATTAAATAAAAATACAATCGTTCTATAGTGAAAAAATTGATCGAGTGAAATGCTTAAAATTTGCCTTGATAAATGAGAGATATGGTCATATCTTTTTACACTGTAAACGTATCGGGCAATGTTGTTGAACGCAACATTGAGTTTCCGTCGGCTGACCGCATCGCAGTCGTTGAAAACTTCACATCCAAATGTTAATTTCGGTATCACTAGCGTTTTGGCTAACATTAAACGTGTTCTTAAAGGGGTAAAATACTGTGAGGGCCATAACATTCTGAGCACTCCATAAACTTTGCCTACTGCTACATTGATGTGATTCTCCCATGTCAATTTTCTATTGAATAAGACACCTAGGTTTTTTTACTGTTTCAACATATTCAATTGGGGAGTTTTTGAGGCTTATGACTGGAAAGTAGGAAAGATTCAATTGGTTTTTACTAACTACGATACATTTAGTCTTTATAGGGTTTAAAAGCAGTCCATTTCTGTCTGACCATTGTGAAATTTTTTCAAGATTACTGTTGATGGTATTAGTGCAATCTTCAATTAGTCCAAGGGGGCAGCTGTGAATCAATTGAACATCATCGGCATACATTTGTATATTAGAGGATGAAATATTTGAGGGAAGTTCGTTTATGTAGAGAGAGAAAAGCAGGGGGCCAAGTATAAATCCTTGGGGGACCCCTCTTACTGTTGGTAGAAAACTTGAAATATTTGTGCCCGCCACAACCGCTTGTTTTCTGTTTACAAGGTAAGATGATAATAATTTGACAGCAGAAGTTGAGAACTTATATAAGCTCGAGAGCTTGTGAAGAAGAATGGAATGATCAATACGATTTTTGAAAACCATTTTTAAGATTTTATTTTTAAGTAAAAGAAAAAAAAATCTTACATCTGGTACAATGCACTAAGAACTTTTATCTGTCAAGTTTAAGAAATATCGAACATGGAAATCTCGAAATTTTGAAGAAAAAATTAAACTTTTTTTAAGAATCCAAACAAAAATTGTTTTGAAAATTTGGATATAGAATACTATTCAAATTTTTAGGGGACTTTTAGAATGAAAAATGTGATCAAAATCGCCGGTACCGTTTTTTGAGAAATAAAAAATAAAAAAAATGTTTTCATGGGGGGTACCATTAGTATCCATTTTTCGGAAAATTTTTTTCAACCTTCGACTAAATGAAATTTTATGAATTTCTTTAAGAAAATCACCAGTTTTTTGAGAAAAAAAAAATATTTATAAAATTTCGAAAAAATCGTAGGGCAGGTGGCGTTATTTTTGGTCTTACAAAAAAAAGCTATCTAAAGTTTTTTTTTACTTGCGACTTAGGTATAGGTACTATAAGGCAAATTATGCATTCCTAAGAAAAATCAAAATCAAACTCGAGATTTCGATCAAAGTTGACATTACGATGATAGAGAACATGAAAAAGTGGATATCGCGATTCTGTTTGTCTGTCTGTTCGACTACAGCCTGAACCGCTTGACCGATTTTCTTTAAACTTGGTAGATATCACTTTTAATTTACCCCCCCCCCCCCCCCCGCACCAAAAATAATTGTACCTACCATACAATTTTTTTAAAATTTTATAAATAATTTTTTTTTTCCAAAAACTGTTCGACACATTTTTATTTTAAAAAATTCAAAAAATTTCATTTAGTTAAAGCAAGGTAATTGTTGAAAAAATTCCGAAAAATGGTTATTAATGGTATAGGAATTTGGAACTTTGGAATTTTTTTTTTGTTTTTAATTTTCATAAAAGTGGTAAAACCGACTTCGATTAGCCATTTTTTCAAATTTTGAACTTCGCATTATCGACATAACGGATATTGATGAGTTTTTTTTATAGAGGAGCTTACTAAAAGTTGAAAAAAATATTGCATTTCTAAACATAACTAAAACTTTGTCTGGGCGTGTCATTGGGTGGAAACATTTTGTTTTCATTTCTTAAGCTAACCTTTATAAAATTTGAAAACTTCATTTAAATCAGTTACGTGGTTCCGATTATATTGCACTAAAAAAGACCGCCTTCATACAAAACAAGTAAATACTACAAAAAAAGTAAAAAAATAGTAAAAAAAACGCCAAAAAGAGGGTGTGGAAAATTTGAATGGCCAAATTACTTCAAAAAGAGCACCATCTTTACTTCAAACAAAACCTGGATTTTTATCAATTTTGAGTTTTTCTTTTAGTGGGCGTGGCAGTGGGTGGACATTTTTTGTGGAGCTTTCTTTCCAAAACTACTTTCATATCTGAAAATTTCATCCAAATTGGTTAAGTGGTTCGGTTTTTAGGGTCTTTTTTCCGCTCTCCCATACAAGTCGCCCCACTGTGTGGCGTAGCGTGCCATCTCGGCGCCCGGGGCGGGAGACCCATTTTGCCGCCCGCATTCAATACTTAATTAAAATTTTATTTCGATACATCATTTCACAGGCAATAAGGTATCTTTTATTGAAGGTAAAATAGGATCAGCGGTTTCACAAACGGATTCTACGAGCCTTACGAACAGCGAATTCAGAAATAACTTTGTCAAAATCAATATTTGCAGCCAATTATTGTTCAATCCACAATATAGCCAAGTTTGATAATCATAGTAGACCTGGAATAACTTTTAGTTAGGTTTAACTTCGAAAAACTTCTCTCACTAATTATCAAAGTCAAATATATAAGAATCAAGCTGACTATATTTGGAACCGAAATTCCCAGATTCATTTTTGAATGAACTGGAGGAGCTCCAGTGGTCATTTGCCCCTTATATCTTCCTCTGATTCAGAACTGGCGACAAACTGCTGGTCGCTGGAGACTGGAATCGAGTCGTTATTTTTTAAATGAGCTTGTCAAATGATGCGAACACCTCTCGATGGAGTTCCTGCTCGTAAGACGTTTTTTTCTGCGAATTCTTTTCGCTTTGAGTTCGATTCCGAGTTTTTCGCAGAGAGTCTTAGCAAGTCTTGGGGCCTGGACGAAACGGTCTCTGCTCTCCATTAGGAGAGCTTTTAAAGCGCAGAGTTTCTCAACATTTTTATCCAAATTCAGTTCTCGTTGCTGCAGGTAAATCTGTGCGTGATCTACTTAAGGTAGCACTGCAGCCCAAAAGCCAAGAAAAGTTAGGAAGTTGAATGACTGCATGGCTGTCAGAAAAAGACTGGCTCCCGATCTTATTTCGGAAGATTGAGATGAATCCGTCGATTCTTCCAGTACCTCAAGAACTTCCTCAAACTTATTTTTAAGCGTCTTGACAGCTTCATGTATAGCGCTCCAGCGCGTTTCAGTGACTCGTTTCACTGCTTGACCTGTGACGGCAACCAGAGCGTTCCACCGAGCAGTTGATGCAGAAAAGAAGACAAACAGCTTCTCCAGAATTCCAAAAAACGTCACGGAATTCACTGATTCAGAAGCAGCGTGTACCCCAGCCAAGTTGAGTGAGTGGTTTGTGTATGCGACGGATTCAGTGCTTCAATCCGGACTTGAACTCCATTGTAGATCCCTGACATTGTGGCAGCGTTGTCATAAGCCTGTTCTCTCAAGTTCTGTATGTCCAGTCCGTCTGATGTTATCTTCGCGATTATATCGTTGCTGAGATCTTCTGCATTTGGTTCGAAGAAGTCTCCTTCGATACGATCGAACTTGCTGCTTCAGTAAGTTTATCAATTCATTCTGGGTTTCTGGAGATAGATACGAAACTGAGACTTTTGCTCTCAGCTTTATCTTTGTCAGGTGTTCAATTAGAAGAGGGTCATATTTAGCTAGTAGGTGCACTAACTCCAGAAAGTTACCGCGATTGCCACTATCATCTCCTCGAATATCTTCTCGATGTCCTCTGAAGATTCTGTTAGGCTAAAATGTGCATAATATTCAGCAACCGGTACAGTACATCACTCCACTTCTTCTCCTCACTTTCGAAAACTTCTTGTTGTTTCTGATCGATGGTTGCTTTACAGTTCAGGCGAACTTCCAACTCCCTCCATTTTAAGAAGCTCTGTTCATGGTCTCCAATTTTTGGATTTAGCTTCCACCATTTGTTGAATCCTTCTTCAGATGTGAAGTTCTAGCCGGAATTGCCAAGCAGCTTGCAACAGAAACAATACAAGGATTGCTTTATAGTAGAAGGCCAGCAACCTTCATCGTCGAGATTCACATCTTTGGCTTCGGCAGGAGCAGAAGGCTCGATTTTAATTATGTCTTCTTTGACGACATCGAGGTTCACTTCTTCTGCAGGCTTGTGACTAGATGCTTGAGGTACTTCTGGTGAGTCGATTTCGTGTTGACCCTGCTCTGTGGTAGACAAGAACGACTTCCAAATTCCACGGCAAGCACGTCTTCTTCTTCTGCTTGTAAAATTAGTTATGCATTCCCATGAATATTGGCCGGAGTACAATTCTAGGCCACGCACGATTCTAGATGGAGGAATCATATATTTACATTGGAATCGCTTCCGCTGCTGCTGGATGCTGCCAAAGACGTTAACTTGGCTTTTGAACCAGAACTAGAGCTGAACTATTTCAGTAATGCACCTTGAGACTTCTTCGTATCTGCTTCTTTCTTAGCCTTTTTCTTGCGGTGTTTCGCACCGCTTTCTTTGACTTTTTCCATTTTCAAAAACTAGTTAAAAGGTTGAGTGAAGTACTAAATGTTTAGTTTTAGAAGATTCAACAGTATTTAAACGATAAACAACACAATGAAAATGACTTTCTGTGTTGCGGGAGGGAGCAAAAATATTGAGCTGGCGAGACTAGAATAACGTTTTCGTCGAATCTTAGCGTGCATTCCGTTACTGTCGCGCGACTTGTGAAAATAAAACGGAACGTTCCGAAACTCTCGCGAAACTGAAAGGGAGCGTTCCGAAACATATTATATGCGAGACCGCTGCCGGCGCTGGCGGTTACCTACTTTACCTACTGTACATACTCTATACCTATATCTACGTGTTCAAAAGTCTACCCGTTTGCAGCGCCGCGCCACCGCCAGCGGTCTCGCACTTTCAGTTTCGCGAGAGTTTTATAACGTTCCGTTTTAGTTTCGCGAGTCGCACGACAATAACGGAATGCACCCTTACGGCTTTACTCACCGTTTACGAATTCACGGAAATCAGCCGAGAGCGTCAACGACGAATCACAGGCAGGGTGGCAAATTTCAAATTTACGTCATTGTTGTTTGTTGACTTGTGAAACGTTCTGTCATGAAACATGATCTCTACTCTACCCGCTTCACCGGCGACATTTTGCCGCCCCCGGTCTTCTGCCGCCCGGAGCGGGCCACAGGCTACCGCCCCCCCCCCCTACGCTACGCCACTGCTCTAAGCCATCGGGTCCCCTGGCCATGTTGCTCTTTCCCATTGGGGGATAAATTGGTTTAAAAAAGTTTGCGTCTAAAAAGTGTTTTATGAGTCCATCCATTGATTATATTCATATATCTCATGTCATACCTCAAAGCTGGCAAATATTGAGACCATAAATAAATTAAATCCAAAAAAGTTTGTCACAACCTCCATGCTTTTCTGCTTTCCTGAAACATTTTTCGCCAAGAAACGATAGATGCAAAATATAAAGTAATAAGCTAGAACTTTTTTCCTTAGCGGTTTCTTGTGTTGACCAAAAGCAAATAATAATTAAAATCATAAAACCAACAAATTGAATTAAAAAGAAAATTAATTATAAAATAAAATACCTCCCTACTTGTTTGACTGAATTCTAAATTCACGCTTTTCAGTTAAGAACGGTGTGCTTTCGTTCGGGACAAAATAAAACCTAACCTGAGGAAGAACAAAGTTTACTGTTTGCTTTTGAAATTCTAGGAAATTATTTTGTATACAGCCCTTTGCAGTCATTGGCAATTCAGCAGAGCTATCTCATCCTAATAATGAACCTCTTTTATTCGGGGGAACAAAATTTGAAAAATACCAAGCCACAATCTGAGGAGATTTCCAACAATAATTTCAAAACAGAAAACTACCAACATTTCCAACATTGTGTAACGAGATGCCCCGATTATATTTAAGATTAAATTCCTAAACTTCTTTGTAGTGCACGTAATTAATTTTTGATTTTATTCCAACAAAACTAAAACTCTATACCAACTTACGCCATTATGACCTTATGTTTGGTTTTGGCAAATGGTTCCGGGTATCCACTCTTGTATTTAATATTCCAACTGAGAGTCGAATGCACACCTGGTCCTAGTGCCTGTATTTGCATCTCATCTTGATCTGGGCCAAAATTAAAATTTCATATGAGTTTTTATTGTTAGGTTAGGTAACTGAAATTTCGGGTTGTTTACCCAACAATTGAATTCCACACTGGGAAACACAAGTTTTCGAAATGTTAAATTAGCATTTCATAATATTACATTCAAAATTCAACAAACGTCAATATTTTTGCTAGAGAACAAGTTGCAAACTCTTTGACCGTGCTGAATGAATTCTAATCAAATCGTAAAACGTAAAACGAAAACTTTATAACCATAAAAGTAAATATACGCATTGCACTTCCACTTCCACTTCAACTTGCACTTGCACATGAGGTTGTTTATACCAATTTAGGTGTGTAATTGGAGCTTTTGTATGAAAACATTAGGTGAAATTCGAACAAAGTATTAGGGTCCTTAAAAGTTCACTTAGCTTGCGGCTTTACTTGAAAAATAATTATTAATATTGAGGAAGGAATAAAATGTATTATTTTTAAATTACAAGTGTGTTTTATTCCATTAAAAAGTCCATACGATTGGTGTTCCGAAGTTTGGATAGCCTGGTAGAGTAGTGGTGGTGAAAATCAGCCGTCAGCTTTTAATGCTTTTACGAACAAGATCAAAGGTAATTTATCGATCGAACTCCTTCCCTTTAAAGGTAAGTTTTCGGAACATACCCCATGTTCAATCCAATAAATCCAGATGACGTTACGACACTTCTGTGAGGAAAAAGAAGTGTTCTAAAAGATTGTGCCATAAAAGATGTCTTCCATAATAATTTTCTCGCACTCGAGTTTTTTCGCCTTGTGTATTTCTTACAAGATATGTATATTTCTCGTATGATGGTTTTCTCACATGATATTTTTCTCGAAAGATAGTTTTCTCTCAAGATAGTTTTCTAGTTTTTTCGACCTGCAGCATGCCTGATCGGGAAACTATTGACTGCTCAGAACTTGGTCAGGGCCAGTAGCGCAACAATCACTCACGGTGAAGTGCTTGTTTTACCTCTTTGTTGGATCCCGGACAACTATTTGCGTAACCCTATATACGTAAATAGGCTAAAATTATAAGTGCGAAAGGCCTAGCTTTCTAGGATATGTTACGGAGGTTAGCATTCTTCGTAACTGAAATAATTTTCCGCTAACGAAACCGACACTACGCCTCGGATAAGGAACGATAACACGTTGACGATTTTGGCTATTGTACCCGTACAAAGATTGGTTTCTGGAATGTGAAGACGCTTCTCGATAACGGAAGTGAAGGTCCTCAAAATGCCAGATTCCTCCAACTAGAGAGTTCATGCAGTATAAGAATGACATCTTAGGGATCAGTGAAGTGAGATGGTTGGGCTCGGGAAAATATAAGTCTCCAACCCGTAACACTGTACTACTCTACTCCGGAAAGGCACCTGGAAGTAACCGTGAATCTAACGTTGGATTGCTGCTTTCTAAAACAGCTCTCAAGAGCTTATTTCCTGGGAGCCATTAGATGACAGGATCCTGAAAGCTAGGTTCCGGACTAGAGCAGGTTTCGCGTCACCATCATACAGTGTTACGCCATAACGGAGCTCTCCTCTGTCGAGGAGAAGGAGGCCTTTTATAACCGGCTGAGTGCTGCTATGATAGTACACCACGTGAAGACCTCATAATGGTAATGGGAGACTTGAATGCCAAGGTTGGCAATGACAATGATGGGCTCAGGCATGTTATGGGAAAGCATGGTGTTGAAAACCGGAACGACAATGGAGAACGTTTTGTCGATTTTTGTAACGCCAACCGCCTTGTTATAGGAGGAACCATGTCTCAGCACAAGACGTGCCACAAAATCAGTTGGGTGTCAACGGACAGACAAGCACTTTCCAACCAAATTGATCACTTCGCGATCAGTCGGCGATTTAGAATCAGTCTCCAGGACGTCCAAAACAGAGTAGGTGTAGGTGAAGACATGGGAATTGCCCGGGGCCACCATCTGATGGTTGCTACCGTAAGATTACGAACAGCTGCAGTTCGGAGATCCCAAGAAAACACCCGAATGCCCAAGTTCAACACCGATAGACTCAAGGATCTCGCAGTCCGCCAACAACTAGGGGACCATCTTTCACAAGGATTGAGAGCAATCAGTAGCACGGAACCCACCTCCATCGAAAACAATTGGTGTGCTGTGAAAAATGTTTTCAAATCAGGCGCTGAAAGTATAGTCGGTCACAAGGAAGAAATAGTGCCTGGCTTACCGAGGAAATTTGGGCTAGGGTCGAAGAAAGAAAACAGCTCAGAGCTCGCATAGCAGCAACGTCAGCAGTAGGCAGAAACGAGCTAGAGTCTGCGAACCGCATGAAAATGAGAGAAGTTCACCGTAGCGTGCGACGACGTGACAAGCTTAACTATATCAACGCATTGGCAACAGAAGAGGCCACAAGTAGGTGCGACAGTAGGACCGTCTACAGAATTACCAAAGAGCTAACAGGTGTCCAAAGCTGTAAACAACACCTGGTAAAGGACATAGACGGATCGCTGCTAGTTTCAGATTAGGACCAGCTCAAAAGGTGCAAGGAACACTTTTCTGTGGTTTTAAATCGAGTTTTCACCAGCGAAGTCAACCTAACACCCAATGAGCCGTCCGTATTAGCAAATTCCCTAATACGCACTGTATCCCACAGTAGAGAAGAAATCTTAACCGCAATCAGAGCACTGAAGAACAACAAAGCGGTTGGACTTGACGGTATTCCCGCAGAGCTCTTACGAGCAGTGCCAATAACATCTTTTGAGCTCCTGAACCCACTCATAGAAAGAGCTTGGGAAACAGAAAGATTTCTTGAGGAGTGGAAAATGGCGATGATTGTCAAGCTTCCAAAGAAAGGAGACCTTACGCACTGCGAAAACTGGAGAGGAATCTGCGTGCTGCCTGCTGTTGCGAAGGTTATAGCAAGAATCGTCCTAGGTCGAATAAAAGACCACAGAGAAGACACCCTTGACGCCGAACAAGCAGGTTTCCGCACTGGATCTTCCTGTGTGGATCACATCAACACCTTGCGAATCATCATCGAACAGTGCGTTGAATATCGATCACCACTTAACCTGCTGTTCATCGATTTCGAAAATACGTTTGACAGTGTCAATAGAGAATTTATTTGGCTTGCCTTGCACAGGAGGGGCATTCCGGATAAATTGGTCGCTATAATCAAGGCTACATATGAAGGATCCAAATGTCACGTTCTGCATAAAGGAAGGTTGTCAGAGGAGTTTGAAATCCAAAGTGACGTTAGACAAGGTTGCATACTGTCACCAATACTGTTCATGTTGGTAATAAGTGATGTGCTGCATGCAGCCTTGTCGACTTTAAATGGAGGAATTCAGTGGAATCTGCTATCGCAGATCACACTTGAAACATCTGGACTACGCGGATGACGTGTGCTAACTATCTCATAGGATCATGGATCTCCATCAAATGACAATAAGGGTGGAGAGAGAAGCCGAAACCGTCGGGCTTAAGATCAATACGGCAAAAACTAAAAGGATCAGCCTTGGAACTTCCTCATCTACTCAAATAGATATTTCTGGACAGCCAGTAGAGACCGTAGAGAGTTTTCAATACCTTGGGAGTATTGGTGGGACCGAACTAGATATAACCAGTCGAATCGGGAAAACACAGGCTGCGTTCGGAATGCTGTCCACAATATAGAGAAACAACTCTATAAACCTAAAGACCAAGCTACGACTGTTCCACTCCAATGTAGAATCCGTGCTTCTTTATTAATGCAGCACTTGGAAAGTAACACCCACTGTCACAATAAAGCTGCAAACGTTCGTGAATAGATATCTGCGAAACATCCTGCGAATTTTCTGGCTTAACCGTATCTCCAATGATGAACTTCATGCGAGGACAGGTCAGGAACCCATCGACTCTATAATTGGAAAAGGCCACGAGTGCATTGCGAGTCAAGCGATGCAATAGAACCCTCTCACGCAGCGAGGTAAAGGAGTGAGCCGACGCAGAAGTACTTGGCAAAGAACGGTCGAAGAGGAATCAGCACAACTGGGAAAGAGTTGGAGAGAGCTAAAGTACATCTCCAGAAATCGTACACGATGGCGAGTGGAAGTAGTGGAGGCCCTATGCCCCGCAAGGGGAACCACACATACATACGTAACAGGTCCGAGGTCCTAAGTAAGTAAGTAAGATAGTTTTCTTGCAATAGATTTTTGGCATTATAGATTTCTCGCATAAGTTTTGTCGCATCATAAATTTCTCGCAATATAGTTTTCTCGCACGATAGTTTTCTCGCAAGATTGTCTTCTCACATGATAGTTTTCTCGCATAATAGGCTTATCGCATTCTAGTTTTTTCGCAATATAGTTTTCTCGCACAATAGCTATCTCGCATAATAATTTTCTCGCACGATAGTTTTCTCTCAAGATAGTTTTCTCGCACGATAGTTTTCTCACAATATTTTTCTTTTGCATGATAGATTTTTCGCATGATAAATTTCTCGCACTATAGTTATCTCGCAATAAAGTTTTCTCGCATGATAATTTTCTCGCATGATATTTTTCTCACATAATAGGTTTCTCGCATTCTAGTTTTCTCGCAATATATTTTTGTAGAAAGATAATTTTCTCGTATGATATCATTCTCGCATGATATCAATCTCGCATGATAAATTTCTCGCATAATAGTTTCCTCGCATGATGTTTTTCTCACATGACAGTTTTCTAGTATGATAGTTTACTCGCATGATAGGAAACCAGGGCCTCACAACTCTCCATCATTCATGAATTCAGGCTGTTAACTTAGCCGCAATGAAGCGGACCTAAAACGGCTAATATAAATGGCACTTGTCCTTGACAAAAGAAAATTTCCCACAAGAAGAGTCCCCTAAAAAATTGTTTGAGGTTACCTAGGGTACGATTCGTTACCGAAAACTTAGGCTAGAAAACCAGTGTACCATTAAGACATGGGATACAGCAATTAAAAAAGGAAACGTACCAAAAAAGTTTCCAGAGTTCCAATGGAAGTAAATTTTTTCTGATATGAGCTAGTGAATGGAAATAAAAAAATACAACCTTAGCTTCAAAAGGCCTTCTGAGACGTGGGTGATATTTTCCAACTGTATCTTTTTGGACCAAGTCTTAGCATGAGTTGGAAACGAAAATGCAATTGGCACGCTTTTTGGTCTTTTTTTAAAATCCAGTCAATGGTTCTTCCTGTTAACTCCCGTCACCCCCATAGCAATTTATAAAAAAGTCTCTCAAAGCAATATCGCCAAACTTAGTTTCGTCACATATCTAGTAGCCTGAAAAGGTCAGATACGTCTTTCGAAAAAAAACACAACTTTATCTCAGATATTTTATTGATTGTACGAGTATATTAAGGCTACGCAAATGCATCGAATGTGACTATTTCCTGGGTATTCTTATACAACACAAAAGCCCTTTTCTCTGAATTGAAGGTCCACAAACGTTACACTATAAGCCCTTCGGGATTGTATAGCATTTTCGCAGACACATGCATACCACACAACCTTATTCATATGGACTTACATTTCCATCCTTCTCTTTCGTAAGTCAGCGACCGTGCGTTGTGTTGCCGTCATCAACCGAGATATCTCGGATATAGAACTGAGTGTTTTCGGTGAACTTTTATACCCTGAACTAGTTTAAATTGTATGCACTGCATGTCCTTGAGAAGTATTCTTGTTGTGGTGTCAATAGGGAAATTGTGTGCCATTATTTGCAAAACACATTCTCTTGACACGAGTCGGAGTGATGTAATAGTGTATGAGGCCCAATCATAATTTCATATTTCTTAGAACTTACCTTCTAGGTAGTTCAAGTTGCATAATAAAGCTTTACAATCGTATTATTTGAACTCCAGGAATATTAAGTCAATAGAAGATGAAACGCATCAGAGGATATTTGTAGGGATGTGAAAACTCCCACACACAAAATATAAACTCCAAAAACCCTCAAAGGCCCATAGATAAGGTTAGAACTATACTATCAAATGAGTACAGATATCTTGAATTTATGAAGTTTGAAAAGGCTTTTTTCAAAAGCTAAGGTACAATGAAAATTGAAATTGAAACTTGGCGAAAGCGAAAAACGTGTAAGCAAAGTATTCGCGACTTTAGCAAATAGTAGATCTATCGGACTTTTGATCTACGAACAGATGTAGTTATGCCCTTTTAGTTCATTATTCATGTTATAGGGCTGCTTTTAAATATACAAGGATTTCTAGCAACAATATCTTTACTATTTGGCAAAGTTAACTCTAAATTAGAGGCCATATGAATCGTAGATCCCTAACCTGGGAACTTAAAGCTATGTGCCAGTTATCAGGAATCGAAGAGACCTACAATTTTCTGCCGAACGGCTAATGAAAATCACGACAAGAGATAGTAGTCTTGGAGATTTCTTCCCATTCCAGCAATGTTAACTTGAAAAATTGGAACAAGTATTTGAGAAATAAAACTTAAGACATTCTATTGTTCTATCAATTCAAGAAGAAGTAGATCTTGAGGCCCTCACGAGTGCAGAGCCCTGTTTATAATTTTGCGAGGACAAAATATTTCAACAGCCCTGCACCCTTAGTTTGATATCCTCAAATTCAGTTGCTTTTGTTATTCCTTTTGACTACCACATTTTTGGGGATAGTGGTAACATCGGCTTGCATATACCTAGTTCTTCATTGACTGCATTTAAGTATAGACTTCATAAAATATGATAAATACCATGGACAAGAATACAAAAAAAAAAAAATTATCATATAAGAAAACGGCGAACATATTTTTGTTGGTACACTTTTCGCGGTCCACAAAAACCGAAGGTGCATAAATTACATATTAAACGAAAGCATTTTTTGCATAGATGTGCAGAATGCCAAAATTATTTAGATATACTGCACAGAAATTGTTTAAAACAATAAATAAATAAAATGCACGACTGGGTCGCACGAACTTGCCTCTATGTAATAGACTAGGAATTTTAAAAACGAATGTTATTAGAGAAAACTGTTCATAAGGATAAAATGAATTTTTTAAATTCTTTTAGTAGTAAGAGATAAAAACAGAATGCTATGAAAATATGAATTTATGCAGGAACAAAAATTATAAGTCGTTGTGGTGGTTCCTTAAAAAAATAAGCTTTTGTGTACAAAATTTTTAAAACATTTTTCAGAAAAAATTTTGGTACGCCAACCTTAAGTTTTTATTATTGTACGAATAAAAGTCTAATTTCCAAAAAAAAAATACCAAGCCGTTCTTGAGATATCGAATTTTTCAAAAAAAAATTACTTTTTTTTTCTAAAAATTGAAAAAATATTTTTTCTTAAGTTTTTAAATGCAATGTTTTTTAAACTTTTTAGGAGCTTCTTTATAAAAAATTTCGTTAAAATCCGTTATGCCGATAATGAGTAATTCAAAATTCTAAAAAATCGTCAGTAATATCTACATTTCAAATTTTTTTTTTATTAAATTATAGATTGTAAAGATTAATCAAAAGAACAAAAATTTTAACAAAATTCTAGGAACCGTTTTCGAGAAAATACGATTTTGGAAAACCATTTTTTAAAAATTGTATGGAAGGTACCGTTAGTTTTAGATAAAACAAATTTTTTTTCCTCAAATCTTGTAGATTAAGCTGAGAAACTTTTATTTGTCGAGTTTAAAAAATCGAGCATAGGGTTTTCGAAATATTGAAATTCCAAAAACAAATTTTGAATTTTTTTTTTTAAATCCAAAAAATAAAAAAAAATTTAATTTTAATATGTTATAATATTCAAACTTTGGAGGAGCTTTGGCATAAGAAAAATGATTTAAATCGGCTGTACCGTTTTCGAGAAAATCAAAAACAAAAAAAATGGACCCAGGGGGGCTACCAAAAATTACAATTTTTTGTAAAATTTTTTACAACCATTCGCTAGTCTTAACCAAACGAAATTTTTCAAATTTTGTTAAAAAAAATTCTGTGGGACAGTTTTTGAGAAAAAAAAATATTTATAAAATTTCGAAAAAAATTGTATGGCAGGTACCGTTATTTTTGGTCTTCGCTATCATCGTAATGTCAACTTTGATCAAAATCTCGAGTTCGATTTTTTTTACAAATGCATAACTTGCCTTATAGTACCTATGTATAAGTGGCAAGTAAAAAGAGGCTGGGTGCCACCCACACTGATAACTTCGCATTTGTTTAAAAAAAAAAAGTGTGAGTGCCAGGACTCATGGTTAAGATGTGTAAACATCAACGTTCGTCCGAGTGACGAATTTTTTTTATCGAACGTACCCAATACACACCAATACGCCGACGTAGAAGTGCATGCCAAAATCAGCTGTGTAAAATTTTAAATGAAAAGTGAAAATGATCGAAAAATATTTGAATTTTAATGCTCCAGAACCACTTTTTTGTGTTGATCAGAGCTTTATTGAATTGCTTAAGGAGATTGAATTTTATTCTTGCTTTTTCAGGCGATTTGTAAATTTTAACAACTAAAACCGAATAACATCATCAAAAATTGTTTCGACGAACAAGTTCGGTCCTTTTTACACGCCATGTCGGCATACTACATCGATTTCTCAGTTGACACTGCCGTGTCGACACTTATTCATTTCAAACGAGCTAAAAACCTTATCGACAATATGCTTCGATGAAGTAGTTCGTGGCATGTGTTAGGAGTAAGTGGACTCCGCTACGTAACGTAAAGTTTGTTTGACTTATGTTTAACCAGGGATGTTGCTTGTGACAGCATTATATTTTTACTCTTATATTCAAACAGAGATGTTATCTGATAAAAAATATACTGTTTTTACACGAATCTGATTTTAATATCTGTTTCTCTTTTGGCTTCCTTTCGAGTGCATCTGTGCTTTTAAACAAACACAGCGATTTTTAATATGTATAAGTTAACTTTGTCCATGCGAAAAAAAGTCATCTCTTCGCACTCCTTACTCTACTCAGTTAAGCGAATTGCACTGAGCGAACGCCAAATATAAAAAAGAAAACCACAAAGAAGAATGAACGATAACTCCGCATTTTTCTCAGCAATTGTAAGTGTATTAATGAAAAAGTCACACGTATAGAGTGGATGTAGGCTTGAAGAAAAATCAAAATCTTTTCAATCTAGCGTACTGCATAGAAATATTAGGCGCGTTTTATTATTCACAAATCTGTCTGGATCCAGATCTGGATCTTCCTTTGAAAATAAAACGATACGGATCTTAGTGACAGCAGTATTATAAGCCCGTCTCTTTTTATCCTTGGATTTGTAAATCTTAAATTATTTCTTGTCTCTTTTCTTTATACTGTAGTTTACACTACCTTACCATAAAAAGCCATCTACTCGCCAGTGTAATAACTGATTTTTGGATCTTTGAAATAGATCCCGATAGAAAACAGACTCCCAAATTGTTTTTCTATTACATGTTAAAACTTAATTCAGATCCGGATCCAGATAGATTTGTGGATAATAAAACGCACCTATTGTATAGATTGATGATTGATCATGTATTTATTGGTTCATTTGCGTATATTACGTTGAAGAGATGAGAACACAGCACAGCATAAGCACTGATTAAAATACTAAAACAGCAAACGAAAATTGTATGATAAAATGGACAGACATAATAAAACAAATTACTCGGATAAAATTACGAAAATCTCAAAGAAATTCGTAAAAACACAATTTTGCTGAAAAAAAAAACCACAAAGGGCAACGTTCTCTCGCCACTGAAATAATAGACTTGTACGTGCTTTTCATGCATTTGAACAATGTATATCTGGCTTAACGCCGCCAACAAATATAGATACTTGTCATGCAGCGAAAAAGTCAAAACTTTTTTTTTTGACAAACCACTAGATGGAGCGTTCTCCTTATCAAAATCAAACCAATCCCTTCACTTTTTTTAGGTTTCTGTACTTTATCTTACTCCCTCTGTCAGAGATTTACAAACCGATTGACATCATTCCCACCTTGTAATGGAATTATAAGTGGCAAAAACTAATTTTTTTAATACATTGAAGTCGTAGTCATCATCCAGTTCATGGCTTGACAGATGGAGAACGATCTATATTTTGATATAGTGAATGCTAAAAGTTTATTTTGATATAAAAAAGAATATCTAATTCGATAATTAAAATAATTATATGGTATGACAGATAAGGGACAAATTAAATTTTGAAGTATCGAGAATATTTCATTGCAAATGTCAACTGATTGCCCTGAAGAACATTTTTTGGATTTTTCGCGAGCATAAAATAAAATGTTATCCACCGTCAATAACGTGAAGTGGATTTTTTAAGACATTAAATGAACCCGCTATGAAATTTTACACCAGTTGATTTGTCTTTCGTCTTTTTCACATATTTAAGCATATTCGGCGAGAACTTTTATTCTTCTATTCTGTTATTCTGCTATGAATTTCCATACAAATGTTTGAGCTGTCAACAAATCTTTTATAAATTTTAATTTTGGTATTCAGCACGCTAAAATCTGTTATAAAATCTGCTAAGAAAACTTTTATGAACTGTCAAACGTTCGAACATAGAAAAAATCTTTTACGAATAGCATTTTTGGTATTCAGCATGCCAAAATCTGTTAGGAAATATGTTAAAAATCATAAAAGAATAAAGGACAAACTTCTGCTACTTTTATCATAAAAGATTTCAATAAGTATACAGGTTCATCAAGTAATAATGAATATTTATCTTGTATTTCGTCAATGAAATGTTCTTTAAAGGAGACAGATGAAAGAAAATATATCAAAACACATATCATATAAACATATAAGTAGAGTATGGCCATGGTATTCCCAGAAACATATGAGATAAAATCGTGTTCCATTGTATGGATACCCATAGTGTGTAAGGCTAGGCGTGCACATTCAATTTTTAGTTGCACAACTGTTTGGCAGCTTATAGAAAACAGATGAACTACTCAGTTGAATGTCCGCGCAGGTGCATATAGTTATATGTTACACAAAATGGCCTTAGGCTAGGCGCGCACATTCAAGTTTTAGTTACGGAACTGCTTGGTTCGAGCAATAAAAAGTTTGTGTTTTGATACAAACTAAGCGATTGCCTAAAATGAGTTCGCTATTCTGTGTAACATATAATTATATGCACCTGCGCGAACATTCAACTAAATAGTTCATCTGTTTTCTATAAGCAACCAAACAGTTGTACAACTAAAAATTGAATGTGCGCGCAATCATTTAGTTTGTGTCAAAACACAAACTTTTTAGTTGCTCGAACCAAGCAGTTTCGGAACTAAAAATTAAATGTGCGCGCCTAGCCTAAGAGTTTACTTTTTTGTTCGTCATCCATTTAAATTATGTCAGATGAAATATTTTACATAATCACAGCTGATTATGATAACAGATTTAGTTCAGTTTTATAACAGATCTCGTTTTCAAAGTAGCATAAGGCCAGGCGCGCACATTCAATTTTTAGTTTCGCAACTGTTTAGTTGCTAAAATGAAACATATGGGCTTATATGGGACACCGCGCACTTAAAGCAACTCGATTCGAGCAACTAAAAAGTTTGTGTTTTGACACAAACAAAACGATTTCCTAAAATTAATTCGTAATAGTTGAGCTGTTTTCCATAAACGCAAGAGAGAAAAGAGTGTGAGCGTGAGTAAAGAGTTACCAGTGCGCTGTTCTCTTTCAACTGGTGATTAAACTATTTGATTTCGATCACAGTTGCCAGTGCGCGACTAGCCTAACAGACTTTTATAAAAGTTCGAACCTCTGAATACCAATCATAAAAGATCTTTTAAGGTGGAAATCTTTTATCATTCATAACAGAAAATCTATAGCAGAATAACAAATGTGGCAGAATAGGCCTAATTGGTCGAGAGGTGAAGAAATGTTGAGGGATTGAATTAAGTTCTAGCCAGCAATGGAAAGTAATAAAATCGATATTTCAGTTTTCAAAGTCTCCAATGTAAACACGATGTCGTAAGTACGCAATATTTACAATGTAAACATGGTGTTAAATGCAATCGTCGGTAAGGTAGGGTGCTACACGGAACGTGTAACCGTAACGTGTAACCGGGACGTATAAGTTTTACACACGTTTTCAATTCACTCTACCACCGGGAAAGATGTTTACACATCAAAAAAAACTATTAATTCAATATTTGTCAACAATTTACCAATTGTACAAAATTATACTATGAATAAAATAAACTAAATTAGAAGTCAATATCACTATTAGTTCTCGAGAAATTTGAGTCGAAAAACAATTTTTACCAATTTTCAATAGAATTTTATATAGTTTTTTATTTTTTGTAAAAAAAACTGTAAACTGATTTTTTTTGAAATTTTTACCAGTTGTCAAAAACATTATTTTTCGTAAAACAAAATTATTTTGAGTTTCAAATTGTTTTCCGTTCTTAGAATATCTAGGTTATGAAATTTTTTTTTCAGTTTTTTTTTTATTTAAAAAAATAACGGTATGTTCATTTTTTTCCAAATTCAATCTGTATGACCTTATAATGAGTACATTAAATTTTATTTGAAATCAATAGCATTATTTTTTCGTGAGATATTTGAAACTAACCAAAATTTTTACTTTTTTTTTAAACAGTTATAGTGAAAAAACTACTCACTGAATTTTAATAAACGCCTTTTCAGCCTCTTTCGAAGTAATTATCTATTAAAAAAAATGTTTTTTAAGTCGATATCTTTACTCGTAAACTCCCCCATTTATTAAGCTTAACACAAACTAAATCTCAATCTTACTTCAATTAAGCTCTTATTATTTCTATTATTTAGTATTGGAGTAAAATTGAAGTATAATTTATTGAGAAGATTGAGTTTTGAAATTTAATTTGAAACAGTTAATATTACAATTAATCCTCCGAAGCATGCGAGTAATGCGTTGTTTGGTGGAGCCATACGATATACTGTAGTTGGGCAAACAGAAGAAACGAAGATTTCTTAGATTTCGATAATTAGTGTTGAAAGAAATTGAATTGTAGGGAGCTGTATCGTCAACAGATCCTGAATGTAGTCGATGAATGAAGAGAATTTCCTTATTGGTTTTGGTTATTCCAGCGTATTTAAGTTAATTAATAGAAGTCGGTCTCGATACAGAGGTAGAATCAAAAGAATATTCCAAGACAGACCAAGAAGGGCGAAATCTAGGAAACAACGTTGACTGCTTTCGATTCTGTATATGTATATATGGATTTGTTGATAAGAGGATTACACTTGACAGGCGTATTCAAGAAGAGGCTCAAATGTCAAAAATATCTGGTTTTCAGTTAAAAACTGTACATGCCTAACAAAAACTAGCAAATTTTGTTGTTGTTCAGAGTGTATGATTTTACTGCGCTGCGTAGTCACCTGAAAAAAAAACATACCTAATGTTAAACACACTACGAGTGATGGGAGGTGTCGATGAAAATTGTGCTTAAAAATTTGCAAATTGAAATGGCAGGGGAAAACAGTGCCGGATAAATTATTCCATTAATCGTCTTGTGCGACAACAAAAGGAATATCTGTATTTAGCGGTACGTCATACATTAGACTCGAAGGAGAATTGATGAGCACTCGTAACGAAGCGTGTGTCACGGGATGAACTGGTTGAGGGGAGGAATGCAACTGGCTACTTCGATTGAACATTGCTTGTGAAAAAAGCGAAAAATAAGACATGATATACTCCGGCTGGGTTTAAGATATGGGAATGATTCCATAACAGTTCTGTTTCCTATTCATTTCAACGCCCTGTTCTGGGTCCTTTTCAAATATGTTTGTTCAAATGCCTAAAATTAATGTCTGATATCTAGAAAAGTATGAATTTATGCAAAAAAAAATTATAAAAATCGTTTTATTATTAAATCAATCTTTTATATAGCAAATTTTTCAAAAAAATTTCAAGGAAAAAATATGAGATGCTAATTTTAAGTATTTCATAAGTATAGGAAATAATTTCAAAAAATAATCGTTCGTTATGAAGATATTGATCTAAAAAAAAAAGGAGAGATGACCATAATGTTAGATAGAAGAGAGACTTCGTACTCTGACCAATTTATATTTTCAGTATAAGAAAGATAGGGTATTTGCCTTTTCTTTTGACTGGATTTCAATTAGCTTTTCTCATTTTAAAGCTCGCACAAAGTTGCCATAGCGAGCATTACAAACTGCTCCAAATAGCAGAAGGGTTACCAATTATTGATTATATTGAAAATATTTTGAGCGAAATAAAATCACCCAGTGAATAAGGTAAATTATTTCTTCCCAAAACCTCGTGAAAAGCATAAATCATCAAAGCTCTTCAACAATAACCGATCAAAAAGCCTTAACGATTTACAACAACGACAAAATGGTGACTCCAATTCAATTTGCTTAAGTTACTGAGATATGAATGAGGAAGGTCACGGTTGAATGAACGAGCGTTCAATGAAGATTATTTTATATTGTAGATATTTAAAGCCTACAAGGGAATAGCGAAGAGAATATAATGTTTCCACTTTTCTGGACAATGAAATTATAGACTGTATATTTAACGTACTGGACAACTAAAATCTGTGTAGGAAGTCAAGGGATATATTCCCGAGTACGTAAGGAACCTACCTATATATACAGATATACTCATACACAGCAGCTAAGGCTTCACAAATGGAAACCTTACGCAGCCAACAGCAGAGCATACTAAGGGATCTTCAATAAGTTATCATCATGTTTCGAAATCCTATCAACAACATTCAGTTTCAGCAGAGACTATAAGGGCTTAGGCCGAGACCAGGTGTCCTTAAGAGAATCAACGGAACATTGGAAAAATTTGGAAAATTGAAAAAATTGGCAAAATAGATTAGGGAAAGCTAATGTAACTTGATTGTTTCATTGCGAAAATTACAGCGACCAAAAAAGCCGAAGGAAAATTATATTTCCACTTTGCAGTACCAACATAGAGACCTTCTTAGTCACTTCGTGACTTCACATTGAACCAACCTTTCTATATAAATTTGTCCCAGTAATAGAAAAATTCCATTAATCAATATCTTACTAGTCGAAAACTACAAAAAGCATAATCATATTAGTTTAATTATTACAAAAGATAGAACTTGAAAATCTTTTCCCAACCGAATGAAGTCGAATGATATTGAGGTATAAGTCTGTTCAATACTTCCTTAAGAATACAATCTCTCATCGTTTGCCAAACATACAATCCAATTTATAATTGAAAGAAATATCCATTACGCAACGAGAAAATTCGTATCCAATATCCTTAATCCTTGCCAAAAGCCTTTGAACCCTACAAAAGGAAGTTCGACCTTCAGCCTATTTACCCATTTCCATTATCAACCGGCAGGATTGACTGCCACCGCAAACATAAATTTTTCGCGGAAGGACCAGAATAACCCGTAATCCTCGCAGTCGACCCGTCATCATCATTGCACAAAAGTCTAGGTTCTTCTCTAATGGACGTTGTCAGAAAGAAAGCAGTAAATAAGAAAAAACAAATCTGGTTTACAACCATAAACAAAATACAACAAAAAAAAAGAGGGCACAAAAAGGATTTGCTGATGTGGTGAGAAGTAGGAATCGAAGAGAAAGTTAGGTTTTATTTTGTAGCTATGTACAGCTTATTTTGTGTGCTCACTTTTTGCGTTCGGGCCAAACCCAAGGATTCCTATATTTCAAACTTAAAAGGGAACAAAAAAAGGTAAAGGATCTGAATGAGAATGAGGAATGACAAGATTTGAGGTTTTAGAAGGATTTACCCAGAAAAGTTTGGGTAGAATTAGCGCGGGGAGTTAGGCTTGGGAGGTTAAAGCGCGAAATTTGGGTCAAAAGATGATTAACAGACTTTCGTATTGATTACTCAAACATTTATTAATTTTGATGAGGCTAAGGGCTTCATATCGAAAGGTTTAAAAAAAAAAATCAACTCAATAAGGTTGCAAAGGGTGGTTAAATTTTAAGGGCCGATGTTTATTTTGAATAAAACAGAAATTATTTAGGAAATTACTATCATTTCTTTTTATTATGATAAAACTGGTATGGGTCAATTATGTACGGAACAAAATATCGGCCAAATGGCCGCCGCGAGCTCGGCGGCACACCTCCATCCGATGGTCCAAATTGAGGCATAATTGAGGTTCTATGCCGTTAATGTGCCGAATTATCTCATCCTTTAGCTCTTGAATTGTTGCTGGCCTTTTCTTTTAAATAACCCCAAAGAAAGAAATCCAACGGTGTCAAATGACATTATCTTGGCGGCCAATTTACATCGCCACCACGTGAGATAACACGGCCATTGAATTTATCGCCCAAACGAGCCATTGTTTCGTTAGCTCTGTGCCAAATGGCACCGTCCCGTTGAAGCCACATATCGTCCACATCCATATTTTCCAATTCGGGCCATAAAAAGTTCGTTATCAGCTCACGATAGCGAACACCATTCACAGTAACTACCTGACCGGCCTCATTTTGGAAAAAATACGGCCCGATGATTCCGCCAGCTAATAAACCACACCAAACAGTCACTCTTTTTGGGTGCATTGGTTTTTCGACAATCACTCTTGGATTATCATTCGCCCAAATGCCGCAATTCTGCTTACTGACGAATCCACTGAGGTGAAAGCAGTAAAGCAAAGGAATTGCGAGATCTAGCGTTAAGGGCATTCATGGAACAGCGTTCTGATGATCGCTGGCATTGCTACTGTACGTATCGAAATCTAGTTTCCAAAGAGGTAAGATTAGAAAAAAGAAAGATTGCTGCATTAGTTTTTTCTGGTTTACATACTAACAAACAACTTTGGTCAAAAATAAATGATATTGGAATTAAAAATGCAACATTAAACTGTAGTACAATCACTGATGTAGATTTATTGAATTCCTACTTCGCATCCTGTTCCACTACTAATAGTGGCTCTCGAACTGATGTATTTTACCCAGAAACAGAAGATTCTTTTTCTTTTCGGAATATATCTGAAGATGAACTTTTTAAAGCACTATCTACTATTAACTCCAACGCAATTGGGACTGATGGAATCCCGGTTAAGTTTTTAAAACTTATATTTCCTGCATTTGGTAAACATTTTCTCTTTTTCTTTAATTCTATTCTTACATTTTCAGTTTTTCCCTCAGATTGGAAAACAGCTCGAATATGCCCGGTTCCAAAAAATAATAAACCCGTTTTACCCTCAGACTTTCGGCCCATAAGCATTCTCCCTGCACTATCTAAGGTTTGCGAAAGAATTATGAAGGACCAAATCCTGGAAAACAGTCTGATATCTAACAGGTTTTTTGAAAACCAGTCTGGCTTTCGTAAGGGGTACAGTACGACATCTTCCATAATTAATATAACTGACACTATCAGAAAAAGCATAGATCAAAAAATGGTATCAATCCTTCTTCTTCTTGATTTTAGCAAAGCGTTTGACAGTGTTGACCATAATGTTCTTTGCCTTAAGCTGAAAAAGCAGTTTGGGTTTTCGTCAACTGCATGTAACCTTATATTCTCCTTTCTTAATGGCAGAAGACAAGCTGTCACCATGAACATGGAAACTTCGTCGACTTTGCCTCTTTATCGGGGTGTTCCCCAAGGATCGATTTTGGGTCCAATCCTTTTCACAATGTTTGTGAATGATTTGCCTGCGGTTGTCAAACATAGCTCTGTTTTTATATATGCTGACGACGTCCAGTTACTTAATTCTTCTCAAAAATGTGATCCTAATAAGTGTGTGATGGAAGTAAGTTATGATTTTGATATGGTGCTGAATTGGGCAAAGGAAAATTCATTAGTTCTAAATGCTGGAAAATCCAAAGCCATTGCTTTTGGAATCTCTTTGGATTCTCAACCTATTAACATGCTTACTCTTGAGGGCAACACAATTCCATACGAAAGTAGTGTAAAGGTGCTCGGTTTTTATCTTGATGACAAGCTGTCATGGGAAAGCCATATAAATAGCCTAATTAGAAGAATTACATTTACACTAAGGAAACTATATTCTATTAACTATTATCTACCTTTTAAAATTCGTTGGAAGTTATGCAAGGCCCTAGTTCTTCCTATATTATTATACGGCTGTGAAGTTTATAATGGCTGTAATATCAATTTACGTAATAAATTAAAAGTCTGTTTTAACTCTGTTGTGAGATATGTTTTCAAAAGAAGAAGATATGATCATATTAGCGAATTTGTTTTCAAGTTTCTTGGTTTATCTTTTGAAAATTTTTTAGAATTCCGTTCCATTTTCTTTCTCTTTAAAGTTATTAAAACCAAAGCACCATCTTATATGTTCAATAAAATTACTTTTAGTAGACTTCGACTCCACCCAACCAATATAATAGCCGTTTCTCACAGAACTAATATAATGACCCGTTCATATATGTTTCGTTCAACTATATTATGGAATTCTATGCTTGATCATATCAGAAACATTTCAAAGTCTTTTCTCGTTTTTAAAAAAGATATTCTTCAATACTTACAAAGTAGCGATTATGGTTGAACTTATTTTTTTTTATTAATTATGTAATATACAACTTATTAAATTTTTGCTGCGGATTTTTCCTATTTTATATATATTTAAGTTCATGTACCTACTTTTCTTTCTATTGTACGATGGATGTGCTGGATTGATATATGTATGTATGAAGGGCAAACAAACAAAATTAAATGAAAATAGTTTAATTTAAGTTATTACTTTTTTATATTTAAATTAATCTTATTATATTTTGACTTAGTGGCCTCTTTGATGATCTGTAAAGGTCCTAGGTTACACTTTTTGTTTTTTTAAAATAAATAAATAAATAAATAAAAATGTGCCTCATCACTGAAGATGATTTTCTTCGAAAATTGATCATCCACTGTTGCCTTTTCTTGCCACCATTCTGACCATTGACGACGCTTGAAATGGTCAAGAGGTTTTAGTTCTTGAGTCAATTGCACCTTGTAAGCGTGTAAATGCAAGTCTTTATGCATAATGTTCATCAACGATGAGCGTGAGTGGTGCAATTGTTGGGCACGACGACGAGTTGAGATGGACTGCTCTTCAGTCACACTATCGGGAACAGCAGCAATATTTTCCGCAGTACGATATACATCTCCTACACACTAGGTTTGGTCAAAATTTTGCACGATTTTTCCGATTGTACGCACATTTGGACGATTAAATTGACCGAAAAAGTCACGAAGTGCACGATATGCATTTTGTTTTGAACGCCCATTTTTATAATAAGCCTGAATAACTTTAACGCGTTGCTCGATTGTGTATCTTTCCATAGTTCAAATTGAGTTAGTCTGAAATTGAGAAATGTCAAATGAAATGCAAAAAAAAAAAAACGTTTAGGTGTGGTTCACATTCAAAATCGGCCCTTAAAATTTAACCACCCTTTATTTCAATGGATTAAGAGTTTGGTGCAAGAGTTGGTTTTATATATGTACATTAGACTGGGCCAAAAAAATTGACTATTTTTTGTTTTGAAAGATATATCGAGAATATCATTCAGAATGACAAAAAAAAATTTTCGTAAAAGTTTGAGCCCTTAATATCAATTTTAAGAGGTCTATTATCGCTAATTTTGATTTTTAGTCATAATTTCATATTTTGCGTCAGAACTGACAAAACATTGAAGTAAAAAAAATTCATTTTGACTTACTTTTATATAAAATAAAAATTCCCTACAAAAAAGGTCTAATTGAAAATTTTCGTCAGACAAGCCGTTTTTGAGTAATTAAGCTTAATAAATTGTTATTTTTCTTCGATTTTACTTTTTTAATTTGGAATTTTGTAACTAACGAAAAATAACAATTTATTAAGCTTAATTACTCAAAAACGGCTTGTCTGACGAAAATTTTCATTTAGACCTTTTTTGTAGGGAATTTAATTTTATATAAAAGTAAGTCAAAATGAATTTTTTTTACTTCAATGTTTTGTCAGTTCTGACGCAAAACATGAAATTATGACTAAAAATCAAAATTAGCGATGATAGACCTCTTAAAATTGATATTAAGGGCTCAAACTTTTACGAAAATTTTTTTTTTGTCATTCTGAATGATATTCTCGATATATCTTTCAAAAAAAAAAATAGTCAATTTTTTTGGCCCAGTCTAATGTACATATATTTCCTTATTTTTCTGATGTTATCCTTTTTCACAGAAAATTACAGATTATTGAAACCTTCATCCTTTATCCCGGAAATACTTGGGTTAAGATCGTGTATATGTAGGTACGTCTTGTGACCCTTAAAGACTCCTTGCAGCCGAGTAAAAATGGAAATTTAGATAAGTCAAAATTCCAATACCTATAGTAAGTTATCTAAGGTCAATCGATATCCAAACGTAGTTTGTGGAAAAATTTTAGACACGACAACTGTCTACAAGAAATATTAAGACTTTTTTCCCGACGAACCACAGATGAGTACATTTCATTTTAAAATTTGCTCAAAATTATTTTGTTGTTTCTATCGGCGTAAAATATAATGAAAAAAAAAATCGTTATAATGTTTTTAAAACTCATTAAATATAAAATAAACTTTAGTTTGTGAAAAAGGGTTTTTCAATAGGGCGGGTAGATGTTGAATTGGCATTATTTGAAAGGCTACGAGTATTATGTATGTAATATGACATCGTTTGAACGTCCGCCTCAGCTTCTTATCGCGGCATGGATCCACGTGATCCAATTTTCTATGAGTCTTCCAGATAGATCGGGCTCAATTTGAGCGAGCATGAGGACATCGGTTAACTGTGATGGTTTATTCGAATTGACCTGCTTCTTCAGAAACCCTACCTGAAAAAGTATAGGGGCGTTCAAATCACATGTCCTTGGATAGATAACCTTAGTCTCAAATCGTTCATGCAGAATGTCAATCGTTGCATCCACTGGCAAGTAGCGCGCGCCGCCGCGCCGTCCTGCTCCAACCACATGTCGTCTAGGTTCATACCATCATCATCATCGGCTCGACAATCGGGTTCCGGTCCTGGCCTCTTTCAACAAGTCTCTCCACCTATCCCGGTCTCTAGCCGACGCCATCCAGTTGCGCACTCCAATGCTTCGGGCGTCCTGGTCTACGCCATCTCTCCAGCGCAAGCATGGTCTACCACGCTGTCGTCTACCATAGAATGTACCACAAAGAACTTTCCGAGCAGGTTCCTCTTCGCTCATGCGAGCTAGGTGCCCTGCCCACCGTAGTCTACCGAGCTTAATTTTTGTCACGATATCTGCTTCAAGGTAGATTGCGTACAGTTCATGATTGTACCGTCTCCGGAGTCGTCCTTCCTCACATATGGGGCCAACAATTCTCCTTAAGACTTTTCTCTCGAACGCAGCTAAGAGGTCGGAGTGCCTTTTGCTAAGCACCCAAGTCACGGATCCATATGTGAGTACTGGCAGGACCATAGTCCTGTACAGCAGGAAGTTATGGTGAGATTTCTGGATTTGAAGAGCTTTGACAGTAGGTTCATACCATATGGCTCACTATTGACGGCGACCGCCTCACCAACGCTGCCAAAAATCCACAAGGAACGGTAACTTTTTGAGGAAGAATTATCAACTGGTGAGAGTTGATTTCGTCCAATATACGACAATTTTGATTGTTAACACAGTCATCCTTCCCAAAATGCGCCTCGACTCGCCCAAGATGATTGTTCGGCTAAAATTGGTGTCCACTTTCAAACACTCCGATGGAAAATTCGCCAAGTTGAAGCCGAGCTGTTGTGCATGGCGACGAATCGAACCTGCTGCACACTTTCACGTACTTCCGTTACGTTCTCGGACGATCTTGCGTTCCTTTGACGAACGACCAGTTTTCTCAAATTTGGCTACTAAACGTTGAAGAGTCGACTGTGAAGGACCACCACGTCTACCGTGAAATGGGCGCAATGTGCGCAACGTTTTTACCAACGAACACTCATTTTCATAAAAAAAAAGTTTTATCATTTGGGCGTTCAATCATAATATAATTTCCCATGGTGATTTGGGATCAGTCATTGAATAATAATCTACAGATTTAACAGACCAAAACAACATGGCCAGGCCATCATAAGGCGCAAAAATCTACCCACGCTAATTCGAAAATCCTTATAGATAGGCCTTGAGCTCCGTATATTCTGCTGAATCGACGCCACTGGTCTTTGCCGGCTGAATAAAAGGAAACATTTCTTAGTAGAAAAACCCCCTCCCCTAAAAAATTAAATTTCCAGAAAAAATATTGACGCATTTTAGAGATATCGAATTTTCGAAAAAAAAACATATATTTTTTGTATTCAAATATTTTTTTTAAAAGTCTTATAATAAGATGTTTTTCAAACTTTTTAAGAAAAATTATTGAAAAATTTCATTAAGACCCATAATGCCGATGGTGAGAAATTCAAAATTTGAAAAAATGGTTCAATGGTAGGTAATTCAGTAATATCTTAATTTAAAAAAAAAAAAAATTTATTGAATTATACATATATCTAACGGTTTTGCAATAAGAGATTTTATTTTGATTTAAAACAAAAAATCATTTACCATAGCTTGGCAGAGCAATCCATTCACCGTAACAGTTACACCAGCCTCATTTTTGAATAAGTATGGTCTAATCACACCGCTAACACAAAAACTGCACCAAAAGTGACGTTGAGGATGGAGAGGCTTTTCAATAATCATTCTTCGATTTTCCAAGTCCTAAAAGCTCCGATGTGAAAATGGAGCTCATCACTGAGGATGATTTTTCGATGAAAATCCGGATCATTTTGACCCAATCAGCGAAGATACGACGTTGGTGGTGATCGACCGGCTTGAGGTCTTATGCTAGCTGAACTTCAAAAGTCTTAAGACCTAAGTCTTTATGCAATATTTTCCACCAGTATCACTATTTCCGGCCGAGAAGTTGCTCCATTGGTAAACATTTTCGGACATTTTTTTTCAAACATTACCTAGCTTTAACTAAATGATTTTTTTTTTAAACCTGTGGAACCATTTTTTGAAAAAAAAAATCGAAAAATATTCGTATTATATATTCCCGTTATTCTTGATTTTTAAAATAAGAGACAAACCGTGTTGGGAAAAGAAATTTTAAATGCTTTCAACCAGGCTTAAAGAAAATCGACCGAGCCGTTTGGGATGTAGTAGAACAGAGAGACAGACAGATTTGCTTAACCCACTTTTTACTTGCGATATATAGATACATATACTATACATAGGTACTATAGGGCAAGTTCTGCATTTCTGCAAATTGAACTCGAGATTTTAATCAAAGTTGACATTACGATCATAGCGAAGACGAAAAAAGTGGGTCCGCTAATTCCCTCTGTCTGTATGTCTGTAACTCGATCTACAGCCTAAGCTACTGGTGGTATTTTCTTCAAAACTAACGGTATCCCCCATACACACGTAATGCAAAATCTTATTTATCTCAAAAACGGCTCAAGCGATTTTGATAAAAAAAAATTAAGTGTGCTTTTACGGCCATGGACTACATTTTGAGCCAAGAACAAATTTAGGAGAACCGTTTTTTGATTTTCGACTATCTCATTAACGGCTCTATTAACGATTTTAGCCAAAAAATTTTAACAGGAGCCCCCTTAAGCTTAAAATATAATAATATTGTTTATAAAAATATTCGAAAAAATATTTTTTGGGTTTTTAAAAAAAAAACTCCAACTTTTTTTGACAAATCAATATCTTGAAAAAGTGTGAACGATTATTTTTTGAATTTATTTCCTTAAATCTATACTACTTAATACTTAAGATCGGCATCCTTAATTGTGTTCTTCAAAAATTTTAAAGAAATTTCTTATTTAATAAATTACTTTAATAATAAAATGATTTTTGAAACATCTTATTAAATCTTATATTTTTTTTAAATTTAAAAGTACTATTTATTTCATCTTCTCTATCATCGTAATCTTAAATCTGATCAAAATGTCGAGTTTGATTTTAATTAAGAATGCATAACTTGCTATAAAGTACCATATTGTGTAAAAGGCCCCAAGCGCACTGGATTTATGCATCGATGATTTGATATCAGGCCTTATAAGAATACCAAAAGTTTGAAAATATGTATAGCGAGGAAAGTTATTGTATTTCTACCTGCAAAAAAAAAACAGTTTATAAAAATGTCAAAGACATAAAAAATCGATCCCAAACGGAACCACATTTAAGTAGATAAAGTTCTTAGATTTCTAGAGTGCACGCTATGCTCTAGACGTGCAGAATTTCAAGCCCTATTGTTTCGCCTAGCCGAAGTAGCAGCGGTTTCTTTTGTTTATTATTTAAATTAATCATGTCTATTACAGAATTCGCAGAATTTTACTCCCGGTGAGTTGACTCGATCCGTTGACCTTTCGCATCCGCTGCAAAACTGAATTACGAAATTCGGCGGATGAACTACATTGTCGATTCCTAAAATTACCTTATCATTTATGAACTTTCTAGGCTTTGATAATAGCATCGCTATCGATCAACGAAATCAAGCATCGTTGTGCGTGGTTAGTCTTGGATGCAAGACAGTTCAATACCAACCGTGGGCGTTTTCTATTAAAATTTTTTAAACAAACACTTAAACACTCAGTATAATAAGCTTTTGACTTACATTTTTGTGCTTTCCATTGTTTATTTTTGTTTTTATTTTTCGTTTAATCAAAAATTCAGTTCAGATTCGTCTCGAAATTGGTGCGAAATTAAAATATAGAACTTGTATGGAGTGCGAATGGATTGCGAATTCAGTAAGACCGTATAAGTTGAATAAAATGTCGGTGGTGCAGGGATTGTTACCGACATTCGTTCAACTTTCATTCGTCGGATTCAGTAACAGCAAAAGTTTGGAAATTAATTTAAACTGTTACTTTAACTCACACTCAAAAAATTTATTAGTAAAATGGCTACGAATGATATTCGTAAAGAAAATATTCGTGCATTGTACGAATATTCGTAAGATGTACGAAGTATTTGTACAGTGGTATATTTACGAATGCATTCGTAAAATTTTACTAATAACTGACTATCCACGAATCTATTCGTTTAATACACTAAATTTATTCGTAAACAAGAAGTAAAAAAATTGTTTGAGTACATTGCACGAATTTATAACGAAGCGTCACACTCCTACGACCGACCGACACCAATCAACCTCCATCTGCATACCTACCAAGTGAAATAACCACCGCCAACACGCAGCCGAAATACAAAAACAAAATATACGCGATATTGTGGTTCATCGTTATAGAGTTCACAGTTGGTTCCTGCAGGAGAATTGCCTTATGGACCCAAGAAATCCAAAGAAATTCGAAGCTTGCTCGCCGAAGTTGATTAAGGTGTTTACCTTATTGTTGGGTATTGCCAAAATTCTTCTTTTACTTTTACTTTTCCTTCTAATTTCTTTTACTTCTTGTTCTATCTCCAATTGAAGTAATAAAATCATTCCATTGTAATCAGTAATTGAAACCACACGTGTTCTTTTTTTTTGGTATGCAAATACATTACAAATAATTGGCGACGAGTATTCTTTATTAAAAGTTCTTATTTTTAATATTTTTTTTGTTTCGTATTACGAAGTAAACTTTTTAATAAAAAATTAAAAGTAAACGAATTTCGTTTACCTTCACAAATAAAATACACGTGAGATTGTAATACCTAATTTAATCGAACATGGCATTAGCAAACGCGGCGGCAGCGGCTGCTTCAGGTAGTCCGATCACGTTGTTCCAAACCTTTGGAGTTCCAGAATTTTCGCAAAATAATGAATAATGAGGACAACACAAAAAAGGCAGTCTTATTAAAAGCTGTTGGTGCAACTCCGTACAGTGTATTACACAGTCTATGCAGCCCGGATTCACCTGTGTCGAAATCGTACAAAGAGTTGTGCAATATACTCGTTACTCATTACACTCCACCTACGATCGTATTCCGAGAAAGAAAAAAGTTTCATTCCTCAGCTAAAACCGATAGTGAAACAATTGCAGATTGGTATGCAAGAGTAAAAACATTGGCATTGAACTGTAAATTTGGTGCTAATCTAGATGCTTTCGTATTGGACCAATTTGTCATGAGTTTGCCAAGCAAAATATTCGAGAGGCTATGTGAAGAAGACGAAAAGTTGACCCTTGCAGATGCTTTAAAAAAAGCAATGATTATGGAAACAAAAATTTGTGAAAAGGTAGTCAACGAAGAAGCAGTGCATTATATAAAACATCGAAAGTGGACAAAGAGTAATGGCAAAGCAGCAGCAGCTAAGGTTACCAGTGACGGAGCTGGTTACAGTGGCAATAGCAGTTCTAGTGGAAATAAGCAAAACAAACAACAAAAAGTTTGCTCCCATTGTGGCTGGCGAAATCACAGCTCTCAATTTTGTAAATTCAAAGAAAGTAAATGCCATACATGTGGAAAAATTGGTCATTTATCATCAGTTTGTCAGGTTAAGAAAAATAAAACTGTAAATTATGTATCTAATTTCGATAATAATTCTCCTTGCGAATTTTAATGATGTATTTAATTCCTCTATTTATAGTATTTCCTCAAAAACAAGTAGTGGCATCTACTCTCTGTCAGTGTTTCTTGATGGTGTTCACATGGAAGTTGCTTGTGATACCGGTGCTCCTTGCACGTTGGTGCCAGTTTCGTATGTTAATTACAGCGGGGAAAGAATTTTGATCTTAGGTGAGTATGATGCAACAATAACGTATAAAGGTACTATGAAGAATATGGTTGTTGTAGTCTCTAAAAGTAATAGTCCTCCTTTGCTTGGTCGTTCATTTTTAAGAGCATTTAATTTTGAATTAATGCAAGTAAATGCAGTAGAATCAAATGATAATCACTCGATCATTGTCGAGCAAATAAAAAGTGAGTTTTCGGAAGTTTTCAAGGATGCACCCAGTTCATGTAATATAAGCAAAATATCATTAGATGTGTGCGATAATTCGAAACCAGTTTTTTTTAAGCCTCGACCGTTGCCACTTGCATGGAAAGACGGCGTTGAAAAGCAATTGCGAGATTTTATTCAGAAAGGTGTGCTAGAGTATGTTGATAATTCTGAGTGGGCAACGCCTTTGGTTCCAATCTTGAAACCAAATGGCGACCTGCGAATTTGTGGTGATTATAAAGTCACTATCAACAAATGGTTGATAGATTATAAATATCCTTTGCCTCGTATAGAAGAAATTTTTGCTTCCTTCAACGGAGGTGAACTTTTCACCAAACTTGATTTGTCCAATGCGTACAATCAGCTACTTTTAGATGAAAAATCACAGCTTCTTTGTACATGGAGTACACACATGGGTTTATTAAAGGTAAAGCGATTACCATTTGGCATCAAGACAGCAGCAGCAATTTTCTAAAAAACAATGGAAACGTTATTACGAGGAATTCCATTTGTTGTTGTATATCAAGATGATATTACGATCACGGGAAAAGATATTCAACAACACATTACAACATTGAAATTAGTTTTGAATAAGTTGAAATCAGCGGGACTTAGGTTAAATCCTAAGAAGTGTGAATTTTTTAAGTCCAAAATCTGTTACTTAGGATTTACTATCGATAAACAAGGACTGAGTAAAAATAATGACCGGATTTCAAGTGTCTTATCAGCACCTATCCCGAAAGATCTTTCCGAGCTCAGGGCATTTATCGGCATGGTAAATTACTATTCGAAATTTATTAGCAATTTCTCTAGTAAAATTTATCCCTTGTATGAACTTCTACGAAAAGATAATAAATTTATTTGGTCAGATAAATGTCAAAAATCCTATGAATTGATAAAATCTGAAATCACATCAGATCAAGTCCTAATACATTTTAATCCCGACTTACCCATTATTCTAACCACAGATGCCAGTAGCAATGCTGCAGGTGGGGTTCTTTCTCATATAATCGATGATGAATCAAGGCCGATTGCTTTTGTTTCAAGAGCATTGACAAAAAGTGAGAATAATTATAGTACTCTTGAAAAAGAAGCTCTTGCTATTATTTTTAGTGTTTCAAAATTGAAAAAATACCTCTTGGTAAATAAGTTCACTCTGCGAACTGATCATAAACCTCTTTTAGGTATATTTGGTGAACATAAAGGTTTACCCCTCATGGCTTCTGCACGCATGCAGAGATGGGCGCTTATATTGTTAGGCTTTGATTATAATGTTGAATATATAAAAGGTAAATTAAATGATGCGGATGGACTTTCACGAATGCCACAAACTTTATTCACGAACGACTGTGAAGAGAACAACTATTTGAATTATGTTGAGTCAGAAAACAATTTAAACTTGAATTTTAAAGATATAGCACGGGAAACTAGACGGGACGCAGTGTTGTCCAAACTTAGTGAAGCTATTCAGAATGGTTCGGTTAGTAATCTAAAGGGTAATGAATTTATTCCATTTCGCAGTAAATCTGATGAGTTTTCAGTAGAATATGATTGCATATTATGGGGTTATCGAACAGTTGTGCCTACAAAGCTACGAAGAAATGTACTTAATGAGCTTCACGCCTCACGTTTAGGCATAGGCATAGTTAAGACCAAAATGTTGGCACGTTCTTACGTTTGGTGGCCAGCAATCGATGCAGAAATTGAAAACCTAGTTAAAAATTGTATTTCTTGCCAAGAATTACAACCGAATCCCGAAAAAAGTTACTTAATACCATGGAACCCTTCCTACTCAGTATGGAGTCGGATTCATGCAGATTTTGCTGGCCCAATTGAGAATCATTATTTTTTTTTATTGTAATTGATTCATACTCTAAATGGGTTGAAGTATTCAAAACAAAAGAAATTACTTCTTCATTCACTATTAGCAAACTGAGAGAATTGTTTTGTCGTTATGGATTAGTGGACGTCCTCGTAACTGACAACGGTCGACAATTTGTGTCGAATGAATTTCGTAAATTTACAACAAACAATGGTGTTAAACATATTTTTACTGCACCTGGCCATCCAGCAACCAATGGTCAAGCCGAGAATTTCGTCAAGACCTTAAAAAAATCAATCCTTGCAAATCTTAAGGATAATAAAAATAGTTGTATGGACACTATTTTAAATAGGTTCCTCGTTGATTATCGCAACGCTAAACATTGCTCGACTGGTGAATCACCAGCAAAGCTTTTCTTTGGACGTGTTCTAAAAACACGCTTTAGTTCTTTAAGGCCTCCAATAACAAGAGAAAAGATTATTGATAGCCAAGATAAAATTATTTCTAATTATAAAGGCAAACGTAATATGGTGTTTTCCAAAGGACAGAAAGTCATGATTAGAGACTACAGAAACATTAATAAACCAAGCTGGACTCAAGCAACAGTAAACAAACAACTTGGTCCTCGGACATATTCTTGCATAATTACTCATAATAAAAAAGAGATTAAGCGCCATTTAGATCAAATTAGAAACAAAAACAACAACCAAAATAATACTCAAAATCAACAAACTGGAATCAATGTGCAAGCGAATTCAACTGACAATTCATCACCTAATGATAATAATCAATCAAATTGTGCGGAAGATAGTTCCATTGATTTTCCTGATTCGTCCAATCAGGCACCTCATAATGGCCCTGACAGAGAGTTGAGGCCACGGCTTACTAAAATAAATTATTATGAATAATTGTAAAATAATTGTAAAACAAAAATGTAAAAAAAATGTATAAGTATAAAATGTTTTGAATTTTTGAATTTTTATATGTAACATATTTTGAGTTTCACATAATTGTAAAAACTTTCGAAGAGGGGACGTGTTGGGTATTGCCAAAATTCTTCTTTTACTTTTACTTTTCCTTCTAATTTCTTTTACTTCTTCTTCTTGTTCTATCTCCAATTGAAGTAATAAAATCATTCCATTGTAATCAGTAATTGAAACCACACGTGTTCTTTTTTTTTGGTATGCAAATACATTACACTTATAATACAGAAGCACAAGTTTCCCCCGATATTCCCCTTCTCTACTAAGAGTCGATGGGCCGTTGCTCCATAGCGTGCTGTGTGGTAACAACAAAACACCGTATTATTCTCCTTCATCCTTCTGATGTCGATGGGCACCTGCCGTATTATTAAGCTATTCCCCTTCATCCTTCTGATGTCGATGGGCACCTGACGTATTATTAAACTATTCCCCTTCATCCTTCTGATGTCGACGGGCACTTGCCTGTTATTCCCCTTCATCCTTCTGATGTCGACGGGCACCTGCCGTATTATTAAGATATTCCCCTTCACCCTTCCGGTGTCGATGGGTTCTTGACCGTATGATTAAGTTCGTATATACTAGATAGTATTATCTCTAGGTATTATTATCTATAGGTATTATATTGTTTAGTCTTAAGCCGCTTTATTGGATAAATAAAATAAAATCTGAAAAAGGAAAATCTATTTTTCATTTGGAGAGAGCAGTTTGGTCTATACTCGAGTTTCGTGCTTTCTCGAGACGACCCTGGAGTCCGGCGAGCTTACCTCAGCCTAAGGAAAAGAAGCATCACAAATTATTGTGTACATATAACTAATAACATTCGTTAATTTCTTGTACGAATGACTTCGTACTTTAATCTTTTACATTCGTAGTATTTACTTATAAATTCGTATCTACTATTTACTAAGTAAAACTAATATTAGTAGACAGAATTCATTCGTAGGTAGACCGTACGCATTATGCGTAGAATGTACTAATAACTTCGTATTTTCATAAAGTGCATTAGTACCTATTATTTACTAATCATGGGTAAAAAAAATAATATGTGTTCAGCTCTAAAAATTAAAGGTATTCCATTCGTCAACACGTTGAAACGTGTTTTTGCATAGTGCGCGAATTATTTATAAGGTAATGGACGCGTCACACTTTTTTGCTGCAGTGTTAAGAATTAATTAATAATTTTGTAAATTCATACGGTGTATGTATAAGATACAAATCTTGAGGACCAGACCAACATCTGCTTTTTTCGAAAAGACGAGGTGAGTACCTAGACATACATATGAATTAAGGCTTATTTTATATTTGACATACAGCATCCAGAAGCAGCAGCGCTTACATATGTGGGAATTTTTTTCTAAAAGAATTTTAATGTAAGTACAATTTTTTTTGGGAAGATTTTGAATGTCAAATTTTAAATTTTTTTCAGTGGCCCTTTGAAAATAAGGAGTTTGGACATATTACCTACTGTGATTGTTAATTATATTAATAATGAGTTAATTAATTTTCAGATACTTTATATTTTTTTTTAACTTTATTCATATACTGGTATATGATACGAGTACTAAAATGAATTAAAAAACTATTTTTAACTTAAAAAATACATTACCCTTGTTAATATTTCTTACAATAAATATTTAAGGAAATTTCAAAGAACATATTTAATGACAGTAAGTTCTACAATAATATTCGTACAATATACGAATGGAGCTGTGTATTTTACAAATGAATTACAAGGGCATTAGTAAATATTACGATAATATTCGTACATTGTACCAATAGTATTCGTACAATATACGATTGTTTTTCTGCGAATACTAATAAAATATTAGTAATATGTACTAATAAACCTCTATTCTACGAATACTATGCGTGGCTGAAAACCACGAATAAAATTCGTAGAATGCACGCATGAATTAGTAATATTTACACACGAAATTTTTTGAGTGCATTCGCCGAATTCTATAATAGGGGTGAATATTTTCTCCAACATTCATAAGCTCCTTAAATACTTCCAAGATACTGGTATCAACTATGAAGTTTGGTCTTAGGTCAGTCTTCCAGGACAAATATTTGATATTGGTGAAGTTATCTGTTAAATGGTCTATTTTGCCAAATAATAAAAATAGAGAGTTATAGCCTTAAACAACAAGGGCAAATGATTTAATTGCCTTATGAATATGGCCATCTGTTCGAGCAAAATTTTACGCGCCTTGACTATTTTACCGTTGCCCTTCAGTGAACAATCCCTTAAAACCAGTGCGTCAAGGAAATGCAAGATCTGCCAATAATATCACCGTTATCTATGAGAATATGCAGGAGAAATCGCGTACCAAATTTGGACCTTCGCGGCAACTTTTGCGTCATGACTTAACCCCTCAGAAGATGGAAGTTAACCCCAATTTCGTCGAATATTCATATTCAGTGTATACACCTTTTTCTGGATGAATTTTGAACGATCACAATCAACAAATTGCAATTCATCCAGATCATCACTATTTGGTGGAAATTTTAGCATGACTGCATTATTGGTCCATACTTCTTTTAGAACGCCGTTGGCCAGGACATCACCATCAAAAGCAGGCACCATCGATCGATGATAACCAATTTCTTATGGCTCGAAGTGCATGGTATGCCAACCGACGAATTGTCGTGTCAACAAGATGGCGGCGTTACTTGCCACACAGCCCCTGCCAAAATGGACATTTTGCACGAGCGATTTCCGAACATGGTTATTTCACTTAGGAGGCGATGTGAATTGGCGACTTTATTCGTGTAATTTTAAAGCAAGTCCCTCTTTGGTATTAACATAGTTTTTAATTCCACAATTTGATAAGTAGTGCTTAGTGATGATTGGAACAGTCAAGAATTACCGTCAATACAATTTCATTCAAAAAGTGATACAAAATATGAGCTCCCTTACAGCTGGAAATATGTAAATAAATCTTAACAAAAATGTTAAATGTCTATAACTCTTGAAATAATAATTTTTTTTTTAAATTTGCCTATAGAATTATGTTCATTCTTTGGAAATTAAGGCGGACTTTGTATGAATTTTGTTATCAGAAAAATTTCTACCATTTTGCTCGATACAGACACTTAATGTTTCGGATTGCATGATCCGTATTTCGCGTCGAATATTCTGCTTCAGCGGCCATAATAGTCTCTGGCTTATTAAATCTGAATTCTTTTAAATCAAACGTTCGCCAAAAAATTCACAGGCCAATAGTTTGCCTAGAAGTGTGCTCAGTCGCTCCATCTTGTTTGAACTACAAATAAAGATGCTGCTAGCCGCAAGCAACTTATCTAGTTCTATAATAAGTTCCGGAAATCGCCTTTCGTTCCATTCTTATTCTCGAAGACGTATGGGCCGATAACTTTTTCGGCCATAACACCTCACCAAACAATCCATCTGAATGCGTATAACTGGGTGCTGGTGTGTTAGCCTTGGATTTTTGGAACCCCACAATCTACAGTTTTCGACTGGTCAAGCATCTTTTTATGAAGCCTGTAAGAGCTATTTGACGATATTTTCGATATGATCGATGACAAGAACCGAGTGCGACGTAAAAACTCACTTTAACGGTTTAGTTTGAAGGCATGTCAAGTTACGAAGAAACACTTAAACAGACAAACCGTTCCTTCATTGCAATAATTTACTTTTAATAGCCGTGCACATTCAGTGTCCTCTGATGTTCATTCCATGACGAATCTTCGTCTATCACTCATATTTCCACCACTTATACCTATTAGATCGGCTCTAATAGATATTCCTTAGCCCATTCGTCATCGTTGAAATTATTTCCAAATCAACAAAGTATTTATAAATGATTCATCAAGCACCATACGGATACAAACCATTGAACACGAAAAAATCCTTGATTACCTATCCCATACCATCATGTCATTCTCCTTACTTTAGCTCCTTTTTAATGGATCGCGACAAAATGAACGCAGAAATGCTCCGCTTCCATCCAACCGCAATAAGCATTACTCATGTCCCACGAAAACAAATCTGCCTTCCAGTATACCTAACCTATAGGTCTACGAACTGTGGTATTGGGGCCACCCTGCACAAGGTGGTTACACCTGCGGCTTCTGTTATACAGACACTCTTCCGAAGTGAACTAACCCCACAATCCAAAATCATGGCCAGTATACTCCAAACCACAACTGAGGTCACTGCAAAACCGTTGAAACAGGTGCAACTTTCGTAGGCGTCCCATACCAACCGCACTAAAAAAAGTAAAAAGGTAATTTTTTGTATCTGCTTCGCTCCCATAAGTCTGGGGCTACTATTGCTGTTCAGGCTCTATCTTTTCCATCTACATTTTCTACATCTACACCGTTGTCGTCGTCGAGGAGGAAATAAAAACTGTTGCGGTAAATCGAAAAATCTAGGACACGCCAGGCGCTAAAAATCACCCTCCCTTATATAAAACCCTCACACCTTTGAGTGGGCACGAATTACCCATGGTGAGGGAGCAGTTCCAGGTTCAAGGACCAGGAGTGCTATATATGACTGTCTGAAAAGTGCGCACCACAAAAACTGGCAAAAAAAGTTCTTGCAAATTTCCATTTAACCGTCAGATGGTGGTGTGTAACTTTGTCATAAATTTTGCACTCACATGCACCGCAAAGGTAACTGCAGCCATTCTCTTGATTCCAAAGGATAGGCCGGCTCCTATGGGAGAGCGATAGCGAGCACTAGACCAAAACGATTGACCGATGACACACCATAAGTCACAATCACAACAACAGTCCATATAGGAGCGAGGAAGTGGAGGAACACATTTGGCTGAAATGCTCGTTGGATTGGGTGCACTTTCGGGAAAATTCTTTGTCCCTCGTGCTGCACTTAGTCTGGAACTCTAACATTGTTACCGTTACGGCTTAGAACAATGTTATCGAAGGTAGGTATACTTACATTTAGGCATGCGAATTGGTTCTTGGTCAGCAATGGGTGACAAAGGGTGTATTGTTTCGGACCCTCGAGCAACTTGATAAATGTCTGACAGTTTTAATGTGACATGTGGTCAGTTCCAAGAATTGATTTTCAACCAAAATTCGACGCGACGCATATTTTTGGATTCGCCTAGCGTTTGCTGTTGTCGGAAGAATCATAGGAATCCAGGGTCCACGTGCCCAGACACTGGCAAATCTATTTTGCTAAAATGTTCGATTTTGTGCAATGGTAGTCAATATGCAAGCAAATTGATGGAAATGGAAGGCTATGATGTGGAACGTTTATCTTAGGTAGTAGATTTCCGATTTATTTTTTTCTGACATCTAAGAGGGGGAAGAAATTTTAGAAATTTTATGATCATGATTTAAATGGATTTGTCTCGAATCACTCTCTCTTAACAAAAAAATATGCATTGGAATCTGACAGAGATTTAGCCTTTTTCTTTTTCAAGTCTTAATGTTTCACATCTTCCATTTAGTTCAATTGGTGTTGGTGTTTTTGTGTTGGTGCAGTTAAAACCCTCATTTAGTTTATTACAAGCTTTTTTTAATCTTGCTCAAAAACTTAGAAACAATTGGTAACATTGGGGCTACCGAAGGGTATTAAGAAGACTGTCTTTCAAGGAGGAGTAAGGAGGGTTGAAGCCTAAACAGTTTCTTCAGGAAATAGGTTAATTTGAGCCATAAAAGGTACGGGATAGAATAGATTCCCATTTCGTATATTATGCGGATAAGTGTATCATGAGACGGAGTAATAAATGGTAGTACAGTAAACGAACGCAGAAAAGAGCAGATGAATAAAATAAATGCTCGATATTTCTCTTCGTTCTTCCAGCGATTAGATTAAGACAGTCTAGACAGTGCAGATTCTGTAACACTCACGAGAAAATATTGGACCATATATTAGGTCGATGTGAAGCATTCGTGCATCAAAGAATAAGATATCTGGGACCTTACCAGACAAAAGAAAGTGAACAAAAATCTCTAATATTACTCAGTTCTAGACGGGGCACAATAGATCTAAATCGCAGTGCACTTGTTCCCCAAAAATGTATCTCAGGAAGTAGGCTCCAAGGAGTGTTCGAAGACAGACTTCGGAGATAAAAACGAAGGAAACGACGCATGCGGGCTCTCGATTGTAGAAATGTGACTATAATAATGACATATAAATATCGTACACTTCATAGGTTATACCAGGAGAGGCCGAATAAAGGTTGAATATAGAGGTCGATTTTGGTGGTTGGATGTTGTAAGAACTGGGGGCTTCGAGCTGTATCTTTTCCTACACATCAAGTTCTTACATTACCTCCAAGTTGGTTATCGCAGGATACTGGTCTTGGGTCTATGTCATGACTTGCTAAACTTTTAAGTGCGAGTGTTGACCAAGAACAGAACTGCAACACCCAACCCATGACCCTACAAATAAATAAGTACATCGGGCTAACGCCCCGGCCACAGTAAAAAATACTCATTATTATGAGAGAGACGCGAGAAGCCTCGGATAACGACCCCCCTCAAATGGTAACCAGACCCGGAACGAAAATGGACTACGATTTACAAGTATGCACCTGTAATGTAAGGACAATCTTCACCACGCCAGGTGCTATACTCAAAAACTTGAATCTGTCCTCTCGCAGACATTACCGCGATCCGGAACATACGATGGATAGGATCAGGAATAACGAAAAGAAAATATTGCGATATTTATTACAGCTGCCATCAAATTTCGCACATGATGCGGATGTTAGGATGCGGATTCGTTGTGTGAAATCGATTTTAGGCCGATTAACGATCGCCTGGCTGTGATCCGCATCAAAGCTACTTTTCAAAAGATCAGTCTGGTATGTGCACACGCTCCTACCGATGAAGCCAAGGAGTCTAACAAGGAGTTTTACGACCTCCTAGATGAAGCCTACGGAGGAGCCTCTCCAGAGTACGATATCAAAGTCGTACTCGGAGACTTCAATGCTAAAGTCGGTAAGGAAAATATCTCTGGCGGATTAGTTGGAAAGCCCATCCTCCACGAAACGACAACAGATAACGGCTTCCGACTAATCAATTTTGCTGCAGCTCGAAATACGGTGATAAGTAGCATTAGCTTTCCCAGACGAAGGATACACACAGCAACCTGGCGATCTCCAGATGGTTGCCCCACCAACCATATCGACCACGTGGTAATTGGCGCAAGGCACGTGTCGAACATCTTCGACGTGCGCACTTTCCGGGGTGTAAACGTGGACTCTGACCACTTTCTTGTTGTGACAAAGTTCAGAGAACGACTGCCCAATGAAAAGAAAGCGAAGACCGCCCAAAGGAAGAAATTTAATATAGCACACCTGAGAAAGCCAGAGACTACAATAAGCAATCAATTGAACGGCAAACTATCTGCCGTACCCCCATCCACAAGCGTCAACAACCAGTTGAACTAATATCGCGACATCATTAAAGAGGTAGCCGAGACTACCATAGGCTACCAACCGCCTAGAAAAAAGAACCTGTGGTATAATAATGAATGCGCGGTATTGAAGCAGGAGACGGAAAATGCGCGAATGCAAATGCTGCAACAAAAACCAAGAGCAACAAGAGAGAAGCACCGTGAAAAGAGAAGAAAAGAGCTCAAGTATCTCGAGGAGTCTAGCACCGCCACCAACACCCGCTGCCGAAACAGCCAAGCAACTGGCATCAGGTTATAGGATCGGCACGCAAGCTCTTCGAAACAGCGGACGGAACCTAGTGACCGAAGCACAGATTCTTAGTGGGTATTATTTATAGGAAGCCACAGGAGAGCAAAGGAGCATAAGACCAGTCAAGGAAGATCCAGTCCCACCACCCAGTACTGAAGAGGTTAAGAAAGAAATTTACAAGCTTAAGAACAACAAATCCGCAGGCTCGAATGGTCCAGCTGCGGAACTTTTGAAGTATGGAGGAGTTGCCCTGATAGGGTGCATGCATAAGCTCATGAACCAAGAGTATGGGAAGAGGAAAGTATGCCCGACGAGTGGTCAAATAGCGCCATATGCCCAATCTACAAAAAAGGCGATACTGTGTCCTGCTTAATGTTACTTACAAAATCCTCTCCACCGTAATATGTGAGCGTCTTTAACCTTTCTGCAACATTATGATCAGCCAGGCAGATCAACGATAGACCAAGTCTTCATATTGAAGCAAATCCTGGAAAAGACCAAAGAATTTCAAGTCGAGGCCCACCATCTTTTCATCGATTTCAAAGCCGCATATGATAGCATAAATCGGCGAGAGCTTCTATAGGCGATGTTGGAACTCGTTATAAAACAAATCCAGCTATGCCGCATGACGTTACAAAATACGCGGTGCAACGTGCAAATAGGTAGCAGCTCATCCAAGCTATTACAGACGTGCACAGGGTTTAGACAAGGAGATGCACTACCATGTGATTTCTTCAACCTAGTCCTGGAGCAGATAGTGCGCAAGAGTGGTGTTAACCTGTAAGGCACTATCTTTAACAGGTCTTCCCAACTGCTTGGCCATGAGGACGACATCGACATCATCGGCCGCTCCAAGCGAGCTGTCCTAGAAGCGTTCACAGCTTTTGAAGAACCGGCGAAACGCGTTGGTCTTAGAGTTAATGAGGACAAAAAAAAAGTAAATAATATGAACAAGCAAACCCTCGGCTGTCTATCGCCTAGGACAAGACGTCACTGTTGGTAGCAGTAATTTCGAGGCAGTCAAGGAGTTCACCTACCTCGGAACAAACATCAATCCCACGAACGTCAACTTATTGGAAATCCGACGAAGAATTACCCTAGCGAACCGCTGCTACTTCGGTTTGGCCAAAAAATGGGTTCAAAACTCCTTTCTCGAAAGACAAAGTGCACGCTATACAAAACCCTAATTTTACCAGTCCTCTTCTACGGCGCCGAGTGCTGGACGATAAGTAAAAAAGGGGAGTTGATAATACTGGGCACTTTCGAGAGAAAAATTTTTCGAATGATATTTGGTCCTATATGCGAAGAGGGCGAATGGAGGAGAAGATTCAATCGTGAATTATATTCAATCGTAAGCTGTACCAAGATGTGATTGTAGTACAAAGAGCCAAAACACGTCGACTACATCGAGCGAATGGACAACAACGTTCCAGCCGAGAAAATCTTCGAATCGGAGCCCCCAGGTTTGAGACGACGAGGAAGATCGAACCTCCGCTACAGGGACCATGCGGTTAAGGACGTAAGACCGCTTGGTCTCAACGTCTAGAGGGAGCTCGCGAGGGATCGCAACCGATGGAAGACTGCAATATCTCAGGCAGAGACCCTCCATAGATCGGGAGCCGTATAAGTATGTAAGTAAGTATAGGGCTCGATTTACACATTTTATGTATTTATTTATTATTCTCTATTACATAATATACATATACAGGGTGGGCCGTCTAGTGGTTTCTTTCCAAATCATAGGTTATTTTGACACTTACAGCTGTTTTCCGCTCAAAATCTTGACAGAATGTCAGTATCATATCCGCCGAACCTTGGAAATATTGAAAACTTATTTCCAAAGTGAGTGCTGCGTAGCCAAAACCGTGCGGTTTTCGAAAAGAAGTTTTGGGCAAAATGAAGCACCCAGCGTGCTGTAGGGAAGTTTGTGCAAATAGTTCGTAAGACTGATATGATAGTGGACATGACTCATGGTCCCCGTCGTAATATGGTGCGTACAGACGAAAATGTTTCTGCTGTAGCGGAGAGTGTGGGACTCAATTCACGAAACGAACATCGACTCGCCATTATTGTCCAGGAACTAATGCATCCACTGAGAGTAACAATTTGGAGCATATTGTGGAGTGGTGGCATTATTGGACCATTTTTTTTCGAAAATGAGGCTGGGAATAACGTTTAGGTCAACGGTGGGCGTTACAGAGCCATGTTAAACGACTTTTTTTTTCCTTGAATTTGAAGACATGGATTTGGAAAATCGAGGTGACAGAATGCGCTACTGCGAAGCCAGCCGAGACAGTCACTTGGAGGACGAAAAACTTCAGATTTTGATCAAAATTGACATTACGATGATAGCGAAGACCAAAAAAAGTGGGTCTCGCAATTCTGTCTGTCTGTCTGTCTTTTCGACTACAGCCTAAGCAGCTCCGCCGATTTTTCTTAAACTCGGTAGATAGTATTATTAATTTTTTGATTTAAAAAAAAAAGTTTCAATTTTTTTTTAAACTCAATATTTTGAAAACTCTATGATAGAATATTTTTAAACTTGATAAATTAAAGTCTCTCAATATAATATAGAATATGTGAAAAAAAATTTAAATGTTATAAAAAATGGTTTTCAAAAATCGTATTTTTATAGAAAACGGCACATAAAATTTTGATGAAATTTTTTTTCTCTCGATTAATTCTTACGATCTATTATTTAGTAAAAACAAATTTTGAAATTAAGATATTACTGACTGTTCCTACCACAGAACCTTTTTTTTCAAATTTTGAATTTATCATCATCGACATGATGGATTTTAATGAAATTTTTCATAGAAATGCTTCTTAAGAGCCTAAAAAAACATTACATTACAAAAACATTAAAAACGGCTCAATATTTTTTTGGAAATTTAATTTGTATTCGAACTATTAAAAAACTAAAGGTTGGCGTACAAAATTTGTTTCTTAAAAATGTTTTAAATATATTGTACATACTATATAAAATCTTATTTTTTTTAAGAAACCACTACAACGACTTAAAATCTTTGTTCTTGCATATTTTTATATTTGCATAGCATTCTGTTTTTATCTCTTACTACTAAAAGAGTTTAAAAAATAATTTTTATACTTATGAACAGTTTTCTCTAATAGCATTCGTTTTTAAAATTCCTGGTCTATTACATAAATAGGAGCAAGTTCGGGCAACCCAGTCGTGCATTTTATTTTTCAATTCTAAGCCTTTTTTCCCCGTTTAGTCAAGAGTGTAGATTTGCCAATGGAGTACAGTTTAAAAATGGAAAGTTTTCGCAAAATTTTTAAATTGCTTGGCACATTTTTCATTTAGCTAGTTTTTATTTTGCATTGTTACTGTTTTGCAAATCTATTATTTTGCGTAAGCTTAACTTGCAATTTGTTTCTTGTTTTTTCTTATTATTGTAATTCGCTCTATATTATTTCGCATTTTACGGTTTTGGGCACTATGCATTTTCTAGCCTTCAAATTATTTGCCGCTCGGACTCTTACATTAATGGTACTGGATTTCATTTTGGCCACAACATAAACGCCAAATTAACAAACCGGAAAAATAGTTTTGACAAATAAGTTTTTTTGGTCCTTATTCGGAATTCCCCCCCCCCACCAAAATGAACTTTTTTTTAATGAATCGATACAAAAAAGTGTGCTGTTGATAAAAAACATCAAATTATGGAGGAGAAACACTTTTTTATGGTAAAAAAGCGAAGTATAAAAAAATGAATATAGGCCATAGGGTAAATTCAAAAGTTTCTTTAAATCCAGATTCTGTAAATGCAAAAGAAACCTTGCATACCCCCAACCTCGCACCTACCCCAAATCCTATAGTGCGCCCAGGCAGGGGGATGCAGGGGGGCAGCATGCCCCTCCATACATATCTTACTGTTTATACGCCGTAATGCGTAAGCATGGCACGACTGGATCGCACGAACTTGCTCTTATGTAAAAGTACTTTGGAATTTAAGATACATTTTATAAATATAAAACATGGATTTAATGAGATAATAATGTTCAAATGCATAAAATTGCCGTCTGGTTTCCGGAAAAGTATGAATTTATGCAAATAAACCTTAAAAAATCGTTTTATTATTAAATAAATTTTTTATATAAGAAATTTCTATAAAATTTTTCAAGAAAAAAATGTGGGATGCGAATTTTAAGTATTTAATAATCTTGGTTTTAGGAAATAATTTCAAAAAATAATCGTTCATAGGTTTTGAAGATATTGATTTAAATTTTTTTTTTTAAACCCAATAAATATTTTTTCGAATATTTTTATATACAATATTATTTTAAACGTAAGGGGACTCCTGCTAAAAATTTTGGGTTAAAATCCTTAGAGCCGTTAATGAGAAAGTCGAAAATCAAAAAAACGGGTCTATGGCAGGTACCCCTAATAACATTTTGCCCCAATTTTTTTTTTTTGACCAAAATGTAATATCACACTTAATTTTTTTTATCAAAATCGTTAGAGCCGTTTTCGAGATAAATAAGATTTTGCATTACGGGTGTATGGGGGGTACTCTTAGTTTTGGAGCTAAAAAAAAATTTCAATTTTTCCTCTAGGGAATCACCGAAGACTCTTAACTACCGAGATTGAAAGAAATAGGTCCAGTGGTTTAGGCTGTAGTGAGAGGTACAGACATACAGACACACTGAAACATGTTTTTTGTGTACTAAATTTTCCTTAAAATTTTTTATAAAAAAAATTGATATGCAAATTGTTAGTATTTAATAAAATACATTTTAAAACGTAATTTAAAAATTTAGTCTTGTATCGGTTTTCAAGATATTGAATTTTCAAAAAAAAAATTGTATTATTTTTTTAAAAATCCAAAAACAATTTTTTCGAAAAAAATTTTAGTTTATATTTTTTAAAATGCAAAGCAGCTCCTACATACAAATTTTGGTTAAAATCGCTATAGCCGTTGGTGAGAAATTTGAAAATAAAAAAAAAAACCGTTTTATGACAAGGTTTTGGAAAGGATAATGAATATCCAGATAAGAAAATATCTAACTGAAAACAACTTGTTATGTATAAATCAGTCTGGTTTCCGTCCGAAACACAGTTGCACTACAACTCTTATAAATGTTGTTGAGAATATAAGACAAGCTGTTGAATACGATAATATAACTTTCCTTGTCTTATTGGACTTTTCTAAGGCGTTTGACAATGTCAACCATACAATTTTGTGTAGGAAGCTGATTAACCAGTTTAATTTCTCATTCTCTTCGGCAATGTTAATCAAGTCATATCTGAATTTCAGATCTCAGGCCGTTGTGGCAAATTGCTCCGTGTCTGATTTTCTCATGTTAAGCAGGGGGGTTCCCCAGGGCCCAATAATGGGTCCACTATTATTTTCTATGTACATTAACGATTTACCTCTTGTCATCCAAAACTGTCAAATAGATATGTACGCTGATGATGTTCAGATACGGAAAAGTTTTCCCTTAGGTATGGTCGAAAATGCAGCAGTGGAAGTTAATGAGGATTTAATCAATGTTCATGGTTGGTCACAGAAAAATGGACTCTGCCTAAACCCACTTAAATCAAAGTGCTTGGTAATTTCAAGAAAGTCCACTGATACGTCTGACTTCCCCAAAATATCCTTAAATAATAAGGATATTGAGTTTGTCGAATCCGCTAAAAACCTAGGTATCACTTTTACAAAGACGCTTTCTTGGAATTATCATATCAGACTGACAATCGGAAGGGTGTATGGAGGGCTTCGTTTACTGTGGAGCAATCATAAAATAACGCCATTAAAAACGCGGATTGTCTTGGCCAAAACACTAATTATCCCTATCATGCTCTATGGCTGTGAACTTTTTTATCATTGTTATTACGAGCACAAGCGAAAACTTAATGTAACTTATAATAGCATAGCTAGGTACGTTTTTGGACTTAGAAAATACGACCACATTTAAGAATTTTCTAAGTCATTATATGGTGTTACTCTGGAAAACCTGTTCAAGCTAAGAACAATAAATTTTTTGAACAATATTTTGCAAACACGTCAGCCACCTTACCTTTATAATAACCCGGGTAGAAAATTACCTAGGAAACACTATCGAATGGCGTGGCCCTAGCTAGATTGGCCATTATATAGTAAATCCTATGCTGGGCCTAGACAGATGCAAGCCTGGCGGATCTTGACTAATTTATGCTTATCCTGGCTTTATATTGAACCTGGCTAGAACTGCCTATTTATTGGCTTTTCCAGGAGTATCTTAGACTGGGCCTAGATATTTTTAACTTGATGTAGCCTAGATATGAAACTTTTTCTTGGCGATATCTTGGCTATAGATAGTATCGCCTCTTTATTGGCATTGTAACATATAAACTGCAAGTGACCTGGATAGTTTTTACTTGATGTAGCCTAGATAAGGAATTGTATCTGGGCGTTATATTGGCCTTAGCTAGTCTCGCCTCTTTATAGGCATTCTCAGATGTTACTTATACTGGGGCTATATAGTTTTTACTTGATGTATCCTAGATGTGCCTATACATATGTCTCTATAAAAGGCTATCCATTATCCTTCTAAAAACATAACTTTTTTGTTTTGGTCCTAAATCGGTATTTTTTCAGATTCTTTAATACGTATTTAAGTCTTCTTCAACAGTATAATTAAAAGAGAGTTATTTGAGTAGCACTTTGAGACACCATATTTTATATATCACAGTGGCGCAATAGGTAGCGCACAAGCACGGCAAGCGAGAGGACTCGGGGTCGAATCTCAGTGGAGGTAAATTAAAAAAAAAAAAAAAATTATTTCATTCCAGCAAAAAATCACTTAAAGAGTCGAATATAGGGAGGCAAAGAAAAAATGAAAATAAACAACAATAACAAAAAAAAAAAAAAAAAATTTTTTTTTGTTTCTAATAATTTTTTTAAGAATTGCCGTAGCTCTTGTGCTACTTGTGAAGACAAATCTAGGGCCCATATATAGGAAAATCTAGCAAGGCCCATTATATACAGAGCATTAACAAATTAGCGAGGGACTAGCTAGATACTGCTCGGTAGGGCCATGATTGAAACTAAGAAAAACTAGCTGGGGCCTTGGCATTATCGAGTCGAAAATTCTACCCGGGAAGATACGTCATTCCCTTTCGCTTAGATCATCGTTGAATACCAGTTCGCTACGCATTTTTAGTATCTGAGCGCCAATTTTTTATTAATGTAATACGTCTGTGGAACTCTCTACCCCGATCGTTAAGGATGATAAGCTGTACTGGGCTATTTAGGATGAGGCTCAAGAAGTACTTGGAGTCATTAAGATAGTGATGATTTTTCTTTCTTTCTTTTGTCATACTTATATTTCTTTTTTTTTCATAGGCATATTATAATTAAAATTTTCGTTTTCATTATATACTTTTTAGTTTAAATACCTAATGAAATTTAATTATTATTTGTAGATTAAAACTAAAATTTATTTTTTATTTTTCTTGAATTTTGTTGTTAGCTTTTTTAACTCTTTATTTTTAGTTGTAACTTATAAGACATCATGTAATTATATAATTAAGTTTATACTATTTTAAAAGATACTGGTATCTTATTGTATAAATCTATGCAAATAAAAAATGAATGAATGAATGAACCGTTTTATGACAGGTACCCCTAATAACATTTCTCCCCAAATTTTTTTTCACCAAAATATAGTCCATGTCCATAATATCACACCTAATTTTTTTTATCAAAATCGTTAGAGCCGTTTTCGAGATAAATAAGATTTTTCATTTCGGGTGTATGGGGGGTACCCTTAGTTTTGGAGCTAAAAAAAAAATTCAATTTCTCCTCTAGGGAATCACCGAAGACCCTTAACTACCGAGTTTGAAGAAAATACCTCCGGTAGTTTAGGCTGTATTTCGAGGTACAGACATACAGACAGACAGACGGAATTGTCGGACCCACTTTTTTCGTCTTCGCTATCATCGTAATGTCAACTTTAATCAAAATCTCGAGTTCGATTTTTTTTCCAAATGCAGAACTTGCCCTATAGTACGAGTACCTACATATATCGCAAGTAAAATGTAGTTTTAGTTATAGTACTGTGGGTGGTCCGCTTATACTTCACTTTTTTACCATAAAAAAGTGTTTCTCCTCCATAATTTGATGTTTTTTATCAACAGCAAACACTTTTTTATCGATTCGTTAAAAAAAAAGTTCATTTTGGTGGGGGGGGGGAGGGAATTCCGAATAAGGTCCGTTTTTTCTCTAACAAATGCCTAACGATATAAAAAACGACGCAAAAATTTTTGCGAACATTATACCATAGCACCGCCTTATATTATTTTTGTTTATGTGTATGTAGGTATATTAATCTCTACAGAAAATGACTTCAACTTGCTCTGTGGTCTCGAGTTGAAATTGTCTATTTAGATTCTTCATGAGGCGTGACTTCGTGTTTTTGTTTTCTGAAAAAATAAATATCAATAAATAACAACTCGAATTTATTTTACAACTGCAATCCAATTATAGCAAACGGCAACAACACTCTTAAAAAAATAACAAAGACAATAAAAAGAAAACCCATATAGCGTGTCACATGTCATATTTATATCATCCTGTGACTCACTCACACGTTAAACCAAGAAAAAAAAATTAAGCCCCATATTCGTGCTTCTAGTCGAAATTGACTCGCATTAACACAACACAATGAGTCGAGCGGTGCGGCTGGCGTGGCATGATGAGCGGAGCAGAAAATAGTCCGCGTCCGCGGATCCTGTGGCAATAAACTCAAAATCCAATTATTCTATACGCAATGACTATAAGAGTATCACTATCAGCCCGGGCATTCGAACTTCGGACACACGTTAAAAACGATTACTCAGTATAAGTGTCGTGTTGTCGGAGGAGAGTAAGTCGGTCTGGCTTTTTACTCTTAATCGAGCAACCGCTCCCTATCCCTACCCTACCAGCTGCCCTTAGCCGTATCATAAGTCCCATTGCCATTGCCAACGACACGCTGTCATTTTTAATTAATTAAAATGCAAATTGGCTAATTGCATTGACCACGTCCAACCACCTAGCTAACGTTAATGACACATATTATAATGGAATGGTGGTGTGATGATATCGCCTGTATAGCTAACATCTGTCATAAAACCTTAGACGATTAGGTTTCGCAAACCTTGGAATAAGGGTAATTCAGGATTTGCTAAGAGATCTATTATTGGCAATGGAGTTAGGAAAAACAACATCTGGCATTAAACTGGCTCAATAAATAGCGATGATATCACCTTTGATTGCTCTTGACTGAACTCAAGTTTTATAGCAAAAATAAATGAATTTACAAGATATACGAGTAATAGCACCAACTTAAAACTAACTGATACTGAACTTTTTTTTTAATTTATGGGTCAAATACAAGTTTCTTTTTAAAAATGTAATAAAATGAACAACATTTAATTTTTTCCATGTATTATGGCTTTATTAGAAAGAGCAAACATTTCCATTAATTATGGAACACAAAGCCGTTCAAGTGGCTGCCTCGGCTGGCTTCACAGTAGCGCATTCTGTCACTCCATTTTTCCAAGACCGTGTTGATGGTTTCGGGCTGTAGCTCAAGAATTTCTTTGATGATGTTGGTCATAAGTGCTTGAAATGTTTCATAATTAAATAAAATAATAAATGAGTTTATCATGCGCCGCCGTTTTTATTTAACATCCATAGAACAAGAACATGCATCTGGAAACAAATATGAGAAGCTGCGAGGACTGTTATCAGCAATACAATTTAAAAGATTAGAAGTTTTAGACAAAAGATTATTTATGAATATGAGAAAGAAAGAGAAAGTCGGAGACAAAACGGAGCCCTGTGGCACACCAGCATTTATTTTATGAACTTAAGACTTAAAGCTTGTATTGAGCTGTTCGAAAGCTAGTTTCCGTCTAGTATCGCGAAAGTTTCTCACCTATGTCATACTGCTTCGTTCTCCAAGTCTGAGCTACGTAAAAAAGGACTGATTCTGATATCTCTTCAAAATATCCTGAACTTTCTGATATGGGAAATACTTTTGTTAAAGAAACATCTATTCCAGGTGACCTAACTGCGCTTTTTGGCTTCATCAATTTCTCCTTTAGATGCCTTTCCATACTCCTAGGTATTTGAATTCCGTGACAACTTCGATTGCCGTCGACCTTCTGCATGTTTGAAAATCAAATTTTGGATTTATCCAGGTTAACTAGCTGACTCCAAAGCTGGCATAATTGAAAAAGGCGATTTATTATTAGCTGCACAATTCCGGTGAGGCTGCCAAAACATCAATCTTTTTATTACATTTCCGGTGTATTCATTGGCACACGGTAATAGGTCTACGATTAATTAATGAACAAAGCAAACATGCTTGGGCTCAATGTTCAACCCTGGGTGACTCCCGATTGCAGTTTAAATCCTTCCGACAGCACTTCACCATTCCATATTTTAGCCATTGTTCCATACGATTCTGTATAACTCAGCCAAGTTTCCATGACATGCCATTACCGTAGTTCTTGCAAATTAGCGCGTTTCTATCTATCATATCAAATGCAGATATAAAATCCACGAAAAAAGCTGTTAGAAGATTTGGGCTCATGCTAGAGTGGATGGAAAACTCCTTGCTGTTCAAGTTCCAATACTTTTTTGAGCTTCGAAGAACGCAGCAGTTTTTTCTTCTTGCCTTGTTAGCCCTATTAGCCATCAAGAACTGATTTTTGAAATAAGCATCACTTGAAGAACTATTACGTTCTTAGGCATCCAAACGATAATTCTCTGTATTTTTTGCTGTCAGCATTATACCATGGTGCAATAAAGTTCTGCCGAGCGTGATTGTTGGCAGTCCTAGCTGGGTAAGATACTTTGATTATTTCGTCCATCCGAGTTAGATCATAATTTCTTTGGCTACTCATCGGCGGTGATTTCAATGCGAGGCATCATATGTGGCTGAATACTACGATTTCACCTGAAAGCAGGGCGATTGTTGACTGGCTGGACGCCAACAACGACCAGCACTCCTTAGTGGTTGTTTCACAACACAAACCCACCTTTCCCAGAACACCATCAACGCTGGACTTCTTTCTGGCTTCATCGAACCTAGTGCACACTCTTCCGGAAATCGATAATTATATCTGTACATTATTGCATAGTGACACGGACCATGAAGCTGTTCAACTATCGATTAACCTCAACCATCCCATACTCCTTACAACAGAAACTCCTGAGAATTTCATTAATTTCAGACAGCTGGATATTAATAGACTTCACAGAGACATCGAAGACAGCTTAACTCTTCCACCTTCAAACAGGAATCTTCTTCTTCTTCTTCTGGTTCCGGAACTTCATTCATTACCACAATCCATTCAATACCACAATCCAATACCAGAAAAGATTACAAGCAATCAAGCCAGGACCAGATGCTTTCAAAAACATCAATAGAATCATTGGAAAACAGACACAAATACCGGAAATCATCATCAGCAACGATACTGAAGCAACCTCGGCCCAAGACAAGGCAGAAGCGTTCGCCGAATACTTTTCACACCGAACCCACCTACTGACCCAACTTTCTTACAAGAAGTTGAGGCAACAGTTTTAAATAACTGCATAACCAACTGTTACTTCCCTCAGAAGTGGAAAACAGCGAGGATTGTGCCAATTCCGAAGAAAGGTGCTTCCAACTTAGTTTTCAACTAATGGCCAATATCACCTTTCAACAACATCAGCAAATTGCTGGAAGAATTAATCTTACGAAGACTGAAGAAATTCAGCTGTGAAAATTTCATCATTCCTGACATGCAATTCGGCTTTCGAAAAAAACACTCAACCTTGCATCCACTCGTAAAATTCCAACACGATATCACCAAAGCCCCCAACAGTAATTGTGTCACCGTCGGATGCTTTCTGGGTGTCTAGAGACCATTCGATACCGTGTGGATAGACGGCCAAAGCCGCAAACTTCATCTTATGCAAGTACGTCCGCCATTAATAAAATTTCTCTTTTCTTTCCTATCTTTCAGGAAATTTTTCATTCAAGTAGATAGCTGCAAGTCAAACATGAGGACCATCACAGCTGGAGTCGCCCAAGGCTCAAAACTAGGCCCCTTCCTCTACAACTTGGTGACTTCAGACCAACCTTCACCAATTAGATGCGAGAACCTTCTGTATGCTGATGACTTGCTCACCTACGCCACATCAATGTCACCACTAATTGCTGTCCGAAAAGTAGAAACCCACATTAACATCAGACTCTTCCAATTCTACCAGAAATGGGGCATCCGAATTAACAGTTCCAAATCCGAACTTGTCTGCTTTAGGAGACCTTCAACTGGTAGAGGCCTTCGCACCGCAACAATTTGCAGAAATGTGGTCCTAAAACTCCCTGACGGATCCTCCATAGTGGCAAAGCCAAATGTCAAGCACCTATGAGTGTACTTCAACGAGTTGCTAAGGTTTAACCTGCATTCAAGAAATGGTCTGAAAAATGCTAGACCAGGGGCCAAATTACCGCTTCAGTGACCGAGTGAGTGAGTCCCATCAGTGATCGAATGAAAACTTCAAATTAAGATAATCGTTTGCTCGATGACGTAAGCGGTAATGCCAAACTCACATAATTCAGTCACGTATTACTCGATAACTGATACGGTTATTTGGCCCCAAGTCTTAGCAAACCGACAAAGATATTAATCTACAAGAAGCTCCTGCGACCAGTGATCAGCTATTCGTTCCCAGTATGGTTTTCCATCTCGAAGACAGCTATGAAGGAACTTCAACTATTCGAAAGGAAGATACTGAGGATCTGCACTGGACTCTACTTCGACCGTCAACGACAGAAACACTACAGGAACGAGCATCTCTACACAGAAGCGAGTTTAATCTCACTGGGCAAATATCTAGTTCATTCAACGAAGAAACTAATGGGGAACATCATCGACCACCCGAATCAGATTATGAGAAGGATGACCACAGAACAACGAAATCTCGAACCGAGGTACCTCAGTGTGATGGTAACTCTGGATGAAAACCTAGCCATGGGCTTCTCTGGAATTTATCCCGAAGGTCATGATGATAGGACAATGATTTAAATACGGTACATTCTCCATTTTCAAGTCAACCATGTGATCATTCCATTCACTGGAATATAGTCTATCACAGAGCTACCCTTGCCTGTTGCCTCTAACAAAAGTACTCGTACCATTTTGGATTCTTTACCCATATACATATGGCATAGGTCAACGAGTCTTAGACCTCTTGCACTAACTACTGTGTCCTTCCATTCCCAGTACCGCGTTTTCATTTCCACCTAGGCTTCTCGTTCCCGAAATGATTTGTTTTAGTTCTTAAAATATGAAGTTTTTGACTATGATCATTTTTTTTATAATGACATTCATCTTTAAAATTCTAAGTCTCTTCAACATTATAGGATCCCGTCGTATATTTTATTTTTCAGAGGTACTGCGTCTTGCGAGGAAGTGGCAAAACATCCAAGAATGTCTCTTGTAATGAAAAGTGTTCCTCATCTTAGCCGTTCGAAGGCGCCATAAAGTTGTTAGTAGCTTCCATTCCTGCCAATACGAGCATTGGAATGGTTTAGAGTTGTAAGGAGCTAGATTCAGGTTCTCTGCGAGCTTTTGTTTCTCTGATTTATTTATTCTTTTTTCTTCCAGTCCCTGGAATATTTGAGTCATTTCAAAATTGCATCCAACTACTTTAGGACATCTACAAAATGTTAGAAACACCCTAATTCTATTAAATAAATTCTTCTTACACACTAGGGTGTGTCACTTTTGTATGGCCGCAAAAAAGTACTCTTATTTCTAAATGTAATAGTGCTCAAAAGTTGTATTAGGGTCAGAGGTTTAAGAACATGTAAAAAAATAAAATGCACGACTGGGTCGCACGAACTTGCTCTTATGTAACAGACTAGGAATTTTAGAAACGAATGTTATTAGAGAAAACTGTTCATAAGGATTAAATTATTTTTTAAATTCTTTTAGTAGTAAGAGACAAAAACATAATGCTATCCAAATATGAATTTATGCAAGAACAACAATTATAAGTCGTTGTAGTGGTTTCTTAAAAAAAGCTTTTATGTACAAATTTTTTCAAAGCTTTTTAAGAAAAAATTTTGGTACGCCAATTTAAAGTTTTTATTATTGTTCGAATAAAAATAAAATTTACAAAAAGAAAAATATTGAGCCGTTTCTGAGATATCGAATTTTCAAAAAAAAAGAAAAAAGAAATTTTTTTTTTCAAAAATTCAAAAATTATTTATTTTAAAGTTTTGAAATGCAATGTGTTTTAGACTTTTTAGAAGCTTCTCTATAAAAATTTTCATTAAGATCCGTTATGTGGATAATGAGAAGTTCAAAATCCGAAAAAATGGTTCTATGGTAGGTACAAGCTGTAATATCTTAATTTCAAAATTTTTTTTATTAAAATAAAGATCGTAAAAATTAATTGAAAGAAAAAAAATTTTATCAAAATTCTCGGAACTGTTTTCGAGAAAAATACGATTTTTGAAAACCATTTTTTTAAATTTTTTAGCATTTGTATGGTAGGTACCTTTATTTTTAGGTAAAATAAAATTTTTTTTCTCACATCTTGTAGATTATATTGAGAAACTTTTATTTATCAAGATTAAAAAAAATCTAGCGAGGGGTTTTCGAAATATTGAGTTTTGAAAACAAAAGTTTTAAAAAAAACTTCAAAAGTTTTTTTTTTGAAAATTTGAGTACACAATTCTATTCAAGTTTTTGGGGAGCCTTAGCAAAAAAAAAATTATCAAAATCGGTTGTACCGTTTTCGAGAAAATCAAAAACAAAAAAAAAATGGTTCCATGGGGGGTACCCTCAATAACCATTTTTCTGAAAATTTTTTTCAACAAATACCTAGCTTTAATTAAATGAAATTTTTGTGTTCTTATTTTTAAAATCTGTCGAACAGTTTTTGAGAAAAAAAAATGTTTATAAAATTTCGAAAAAAATTCGTATGGCAGGTACCGTTATTTTTGGTCTTAAAAAATCAAATCAAAAAACATCCGGGGGGAAAAAATTAAAACCCATATCTACCAAGTTTGAAGAAAATCGGCCGAGCCGTTTAGCTGCAATCGAACGGACAGACAGACAGACAGACAGACAGGCAGACAGAATTGCCAGACCCACTTTTTTAGTCTTCGCTATCATCGTAATGTCAACTTTGATCAAAATCTCGAGTTCGATTTTTTTTCCGAATGCATAACTTGCCTTATAGTACCTATAAGTCGCAAGTAAAAATAAGATATCGTTCGTCTTTGGCTCGCTCAAATGGGTTGAAGTTGAAAAAAAAAATTTAATTTACAGTAAATTTTTTTTTTTGTACGTATATCTACTAAAAAAAAACTTAACAAAATACAGAAAAAATTTTTGTCTTTACAGAAAGATATACCACGATATTGTAGGTGGTTCTAAGATTTTTTCTTCCTTCTTTTATTATTTCATAGCTTCTTTATCAAGTGTTCAATTTAAACAAATATAAGCTTAAAAGTGTTTCCTTGCAATTATCTTTGACTTGAAAGCCTAAAAATATTTTATATAATTTTTTTATATCCACACGATGCAATTTAAAACAACACCTATTTCAAAAATCTCGAAAAATCAATTTTTTTTGGATTTCATCCTATTTTTGAGGGAGCCAATGATATTAATTAAAATGAAATTTATAAACGCAGGATTTAATTTTGATAAGCAATGCAACTTTAAAAAGCTATTACATTTGAAAATACCATAGTTGAGCACTTTGACACACCCTATTACACACCCTGTTTTTAATATTAAGTAAGTGAAATTAAAATTGATTAAATTAAGAGATTAAACAGAATTAAACCCTCAATAAAGATTTAAAAATCAATATTATTGATGCTTTAATTGAGATGGACATTGGTTTGTAGAATGAAAATCGTTGAACACTTTCGTATCTGAAAATAAGTCAGATTAAATTATGAAGCTCGGACGATGTTGGGCTTCAATAAGGGAAGGAAATATTAAAATACGAATTATTTTTTTTTTCATTTGTGTAATGGATGCCTTTAAATGATTACCGGAACTTACTCGATGATTTAATATTTTAATTTGATAAATGTGAAAGAATAGCAATTTTAATGTTTAACCTTTTTGGGCAGGGGTTAATCGTTTATCCTGAAATGACCACTACTCACTCATTATTGGAAACCTTAATTGTTTGAATATTTTATTGTACGTAATTGGTCTTCTATTCTCAAAGAATTACTTACTTAATTAAGGTGGCGCTAGTGTCCAATTTGGACCACTGTCTCAACCAACAAACTTTTCCAGGCAGCGCGGTCCCTAGAAAGATGCCTCTTGTTATGCACGCCAATTGGGTTGAGGCCCTATTCCACCTGTGTGCACCACCTAAAGCACGGTCTTCCTGTACGGTACCGTCCCTAAAGATTAAATTCGTAGACTTTCCGGGCGAGAGCGTCTAGGTTAATTTGATCTACATGACTCAGCCATTTCAGTCGTTAAAGTTTTGACTCATTTGAATAGGTTGGTGTCGCTTTTCAACGCGTACAGTTAGTGATTATATCTTCTCTTCCACTTAACATCTATGCGGACGGCATCAAGAATCACCTGGACAATTCTTAAAACACCTTATAAAACGACCAGCAGAAGGTTTTTGGCGCCCCAAATAAGAATTCGACCTTATAATTGCTTCATCCTATCATGGTATCAAGAAGTTCTGGTTCGTGGTGGCAGTAGTGCATAAATCCTTTTGGGGCAGCGGCAGCTCTCATACCCCCCTTGTAGGCTACAGGTATCACATTATCCTGCTAAGTATCCTAAGTAAAAGCGAGAACCTTGTCTTCCGGTTATTGAGTTTGTGTAACTACCTAGTAAAATAAAAGTTTGGTTATGAGAGTGAAGCCACGATTTTCTGTCCTCATGAGTTATTAGACAGATATTACCACAATCTCGGAGACACGATGGATAGGATCAGATAATTATAAAAAGTGTAAATTTCGAAAAAATGTTGACCTTAAGCCATTAAAAAATTTTAGACGCTTCATCTATACTTCTAAAGTTCCAGCATGATGTCTCCTTTTCATTTAATTGTCACCAAGTCACTGAGACAGTTGCGTAGCGTGGGTGGAGCGGAGGGCGCGGCCCGGCCCGGGCAGTTGCATGCACAAGCTCAACTTTGCTGGGGTACACGCTGCTTCTGAATCAGTGAATTCCGGGACGTTTTTTGGACCTCTGAAGAAGCTATTTGCCTTCTTTTCTGCATCAACTACTCGGTGGAACGCTTTGGTTGCCGTCACAGGTCAGGAAGCAGTGAAACGAGTCACTGAAACACGCTGGAGCGCTAGACATGAAGCTGTCAAGATGCTTAAAAATAAGTTTGAGGAAGTTCTTAAGGTACTGGAGGAAGTGACGGATTCATCTCAAACTTCCGAAACAAGATCGGGAGCCAGTTTTCTTCTGACAGACATGCAGTCAATCAACTTCCTCACTTTTCTTGGTGTTTTGGCTGCAGTGCTGCCTGAAGTAGATGACGCACAGATTTACATGCAGCAACGAGGACTGAGTGTGGATAAGTGGTGCTCAGAAACTCTGCTCTTTCAAAGCTCTCCTAGCGGAGAGCAGAGACCGTTTCGTCCAAGCCGCAATCGACTTTGCTAAGACTTTCTGCGAAAAACTCGGAATCGAACTCAAAACGAAAAGAATTCGCACAAAAAAACGCATGCATGGCGATAAATCCGCAGATGCAAATTTGTCTCACGAGCAGGAACTCCGTCAAAAGGTGTTCGCATCATTTGACAAGATCATTCAAGAAATGACGACTCGATTCCAGGAATTCAAGAAATAGCGGACAAGTTCGGATTTTTGACGCCAGAGAAACTTTTGGACAGCAAATACGAGTGTGATCTTTCCCATGTATTAGAAGACATGGACAAGGATGAGTTTCAGATGAAGCGGAAGCGTCTCCAGTAGTTTGTAGCCAGTTCTGAATCAGAGGAAGATATAAGGGGCAAGGGACCACTGGAGCTCCTCCAGTTCATTCAAAAACTGAATCTGGCAATATCGGTTGCAAATATAGTCGCTAGTGTGAGAGAAGTTTTTTGAAGTTGAAGCAAATCAAAAATTATCTAAGTCCACTATAACCTCCACTAGACTATCAAACTTGGCTATATTGTCGATTGAACAAGAATTGGCTGCAAATATTGATTTTGACAAAGTTATTTCTGACTTCGCTGCTCGCAAGACCCGTAGAATCCGTTTGTGAAACTGCTTATTCTATTTTACATCCAATAAAAGACACCTCATTGCTTGTGAAATGATGTCTCAAAATTTAGGTTTTATTAAGTATTGTATGGGTCTACCGCCCCGGGCGCCGAGATGGCACGCTACGCCACTGCACTGGGGGATGTTTTTTCGTCATAGAAGAAGAATTTTACAGTGTCTGGATTCAGGGACTTGTTCACAAGACTTTTCCAACTAAAATTTCTACATTAATTACTAAAAATAATTAACAATAACATTAACGAAACTATTAATCGATATTGGGGACAATCTGAGCCGGAGTTGCAAAATTATCTAAGGTGAGACAATTCCTTTTCAAAATCTATACATCAGACAAACCAGAACCAGAATACGCAAGGACTCCCTGTTTGGTGATGACTGCTTCACGTACACCAAGTCCATATTAACGATATTTGCTGCAAGAAGAGTAGAAGTCCAATGAGTAGATGCTTCCAACTCTGAGGCTTCAAAATAAACTCGCCCAAATTCAAACCAATTCGTATCAGACCACTAAATGACTCATAAAGTAGAGTAGAGAACATTTCGTGAAAGCATCAACCCCTATAACTCCTGCAAAGGTGAATATTTATAATTTATTTGAGAGGTTTGTCAAACATTGACCCTAGTCGCTAAGTGTTATTAGAGGTTATTTATCACATTTTTCTTCTTAATGAGCTTATGGGATGAGCTACAAAGGAAAGTGTGCCAATCAAAATGTCTTCCTTCCAAACATATCGAAGGAAAATGAATGCAATTCATTTTTTCTTATTTCTGACACGATTATCCTCGAAGCTTCATACACCTCCTATACGTGAAGATATTAGATATTTATACTACTTCTAACGCATATCCTTGTCATCTTTGTGGGTCGTTTGGTCGTTTTGTCAAATATTTTGTTCTCGATACCGTCTCGGTCCCGCTCCTGGTACTGATGGCTGTTTGTATCTTTTTGTGAAACTAAGATTTGGATTCCAATTTCTTCTTTGCTAATCCTCACTTTGTTTTTCGTGCTTGACTTAAGGTGAGTAGGAAAGTCATAGACGGAGTGGGTGTGTGGGTGGGTTGGGTTGGTATATACGAAAGAAACGTTTGTATGTGTTTGTCAAACGAGGGTGAAATGTAATTTTTCTACCTTCAAGAAGTTATCAAAATTTATTGTGAGATATTATTATGGCAACGTCTCCGCCTTCACCTGTTATGCTGACACATTTTTCAGGTTTATTCTGTCAATTTCGTCCTGACACCGAACACCCAACCAACCACCCAGCCACCCACACACCCACAACATACATCCTCATCTTTCTATACCCATATTATATGGTTGGCAGATTCGAAAAGTGGACACAAGGCGACCTGGCCGACGAGGATGACGACAACGACAACAACGACGAGCAAGTGATTTAGAGGAGATTTTCTGTTTTTATGAGTGCCACCTGCAAAGTAGTCAACTTGATTTTCGAAACTTCTCTACCGAACCATGAGAAGGACTTAAGGCGGAAATTTTGTGGAAGCAAAGCAAAGTTTATTGCATCAATAAAACGTGTATGTATGGGGCTATGAAATAGAAGTCCAATATATGTATATAATATAATGGCAATAGAAATAAAGCGGTCTTCACGGGCAAGGATATACTCTACTCATAGTCAACTCAACATGCCAATGCATACCTATACCTACATGGAAGAGGAGGAGTTTGAAATGCAATTTGTTTTTGGTAATACATTTTGGAGTGGATTTAGTTTAATAGCAGCTATACGAATGGATTTCGGATTAAAACGGATTTATAATGTTTATTGTGGAAAATAAAACAAAACACGAAACTCCGAAAGGACAATGAATTATTTTAGGTTCGTATGTACTGTACGACCAGATCAATTTTGATTTCGAGTAAGCATGCCAATCTAATAAAAAAATATGATTGAAAAGGGGGAATTTATGGGGGTTTCAACCGCTCTTCTGATTTGCAAGTTTATAGATGTGTGCGTCGTTATGTGATATTGAATTAGAAGAAAATCTGGCATTATTCATGATAAGAGTTACTCCTGGAGGATTTGTCAGTTATCACTCGTCGACACAATCCTTTCATGTTGATCATGTTAAGCATTGCCGTTGCCGGGCGCTATGTGTTGTGTAGTGTCCTATGTAAACAGAAATAAAAGGTACGGCTGGGTAGCACGAACTTGCTCTTATGTAATAGACTAAGAATTTTAAGAATGAACATTATTAGAGAAAACCGTTCATAAAATTAATTTTGGAAACTGTTATAGTAGGAAGAGATGAATGAATGAATAAATTGGGGTATAAAAACACTGCGACCTAAAGATCTATTGTGTCCCCCATCTAGAACTGGATGAGGTTGGCTCATTATTACAGTTCTTCCTCCAAATCTGCTCCTCTGAGGAATCGAAGTATTTGGAGTATTTTAAGGGATGATAATTCGCTCTCCTTTATGTGGTGCTTGCCCAGATACCTGTGCCTTTGATGCACGAGTGCATCACATTTCCCCGGTATGTGGTCAGGTGTCTCTTCGTGAGTGTTGCAGAATCTGCAAGTCGCGTTGCTTACCAAGCCAAGGATGTTGAGGTGTCTTCTCAACCTACAGTGGCCTGTGAGAAGCCCCGTGATTTTCCTGAGGTTGTTCCTACTTAAGCTAATGCAGGTTAGAAAACGCTCTCGGTTGTAGTCCCCGAGTAGGAGTTTTGCCTGTCTTAGCTTAGGGAGTTCCTTCCAGATCTTTGATCTTTTTGTCTCCTCTTCTGTTTTGATTTTGTTTTTAATCACGTTTTCTCCTATTCCGCAGTAGGGCTCTGGCCCTGTAAGGGGTGTCGATGCACCTATTTTTGCTAAGGAGTCTGCCACTTCGTTGCCCTGGACACCAACGTGGCCTGGTACCCAATGAAGCGTGACAGTGTTATTCTTGCCCAGTTTATTAAGCTTAATCACGCTTTCCCAAACAAGTTTGGAGCTGATGGTGTAGGAGCTTAGTGCTTTTAGTGCAGCCTGACTGTCTGACATGATGGCAATGTTTTGGTTTTTATATTTCCTATCGAGGTTTCTTCCAGCACATATGCCTATGGCATTTACTTCTGCCTGGAATATGCTAGTGGACTGTCCCATCGGTAAGGAGAGTTTAGTTCTAGGCCCAAAAACTCCAGCACCAGTCCCTTCTGCCGTCCTCGATCCATCTGTGTACCATTTGATGGTATTTTCTTTAAGACTATAGTTTATTGTTTCGCCTAGCCAGTCTTTTTTGCAACTTAACTCCGTTTTGAAATGTTTTTCGAAGTTATATCTTTTGATCATACCATCTCTTGGGATGTCAATGAGGTTTGTTACTGAGGACCGGATTATCGAATCTTTTTCCCTGTTTCCAATAATTTTACCCGTCCCAGTACCCTCCTTGGCAAATCTCATTATGGCTCCCTTAGCAGCATTTTCAATGACCACGTGTAGTCGCGTCAGATGAAGGATGGTTTCCATCGCTGCTGTAGGGCATGTTCTCATTGCTCCTGTTATGCATATACATGCAAGCCTTTGCAATTTGTCTAGTGATTTCCTAGTTGTGTTTAGTTCGGTTCTTTTATGCCATGCAATTGCCCCATAGGTAATGATGGGTCTTACCATCATGGTGTACATACATCTTATGATGTTTGGTTTGCAGCCCCATGATTTACCTGCAAGTCTCTTGCATATCATAAGGGACTTTGTGGCTTTCCCGACAGTTATTTCTACATGCTTGTTCCAGAGGAGTTTGCTATCTAGTGTAACTCCTAAATATTTGACCTCCCTCTGGGTGTCGATTACATCTCCCGCCAACCGAATGGGTTTCATGCGAGGTAAAAGTCTTTTCCTGGTAAATGGTACTATCGTTGTTTTGGTAGGGTTGATGTTAAGTCCCACAGATATACACCATTTCTTGGTTATAGACAGCCCTCTCTGGACTATATCACAGAGAGTTTCTTCGTACTTCCCCAGTGCCGTTATAACGATGTCATCAGCAAAGCCAATACATCGAATCCCTTGGGAGGTTAGACTTTCTAGTAATTCGTCAACTACAAGACTCCACAGCAAGGGTGATAATACCCCTCCCTGCGGACAGCCTCTTGTTGTGATGACTTTCTGGACGTTTAGTCCTGCGTATGTTTCCGCCGTTCTTGTACTAAGCATATTACTTATCTATCTGACTATAGTGCTAGGAACTCTCTTCCTTTCTAGAGCCGAATGAACTGCTTCGTGAGAGGTGTTGTCGAAGGCCCCCTCAATATCAAGGAAGGCGCATAATGCCGTTTCTTTAATATCTCTCTGTATTATATTAGTTAGTTCATACAGAGCGGTTTCTGTGGATCTACCCGCTTTGTAAGCATGCTGACAGTGATTTAGGGGCATGTTTACTAATACTTCCGATCTAATGAAGTTATCAATTACCTTTTCCAAAGTTTTCAGTAAGAAGGATGTTAGGCTTATTGGCCTGAATGACTTTGGATGTGTGGTATCTTTTTTCCCCACTTTGGGGATGAAAATTACCTTTGCTCTTCTCCATAGACTCGGTATGTACCCAAGTGCAATACTACTTCGAAGCAGTCTAATAAGATAGGGCATCAGTTCCTCTTTACCTTTCTGCAAGAGCGCAGGAAAGATGCCATCTACGCCCGGTGATTTGAAAGGTTGAAAGGTACTTAACGCCCATTCAATCCTATTGCCTGAACAGATAGTCGAAGCTATCTTCCAGTTTTCCCGGTTAGGCCTTAGAGGTATTCTCTCTATCATATTTCCTACCATTGGTGAGCTGCCTGGAAAATGAGTATTTGCAGTAGGGTTGACCTTAGCTCCTCGTTTTCAGTGAAGCTACCATCGGCGTAACGAAGTGCCAAAGAGGTTAATGTGTTATCTTTGGCTAGAGCCTTGTGTAATCTTGCTGCTGCAGGTGTCGACGAAATGCCCTCACAGAAATTCGCAAAACTATTTCTCTTAGCTCTCCTTATTTCCCCATTATATTTGGTCAACTCTGCAGAGTAGTTATGCCACTCTCCAGTACTCTTTGCTTTATTGAAGAGCTTTCTTACCTTGGATCTTAGTTTTGACAGATTATTGTTCCACCAAGGAGCATCCTTCTGCCTTTTAATGGGTTTAAGGTGACAACTGAGTTCATAAGCCTCATTTATGGCCCCGCTAAATTCATCAACTAAGTGTTCTAACTCAAGGTTACTATTTGTCGTTTCTTGTGGACCTATTCGTTCAAGACTAGTCTTTAGGACGCTTTTGTACAGGTTCCAGTTTGCTTTCTTAGGATTCCTGCGAGAGGTGTTCTCTGTCAACAGGTTTTCTAAAGTAAACACTATAATTCTATGATCAGACATAGAAGGTTCGTTGGATACTCTCCAGTCTCTAACTAATCGACTTAAGTTCGGGGTTTCAAACGTTAAGTCCAGAACTTCCTTCCTTACTCTAGTTACAAATGTAGGTGTGTTCCCTACGTTAAATATATCTAGATTTTTCTCGATAATAAAGTCTAAAAGGTACTCACCCCTTTGATTAGTATCGGTACTACCCCACGTTGTATGGTGGGCGTTTGCGTCACATCCAACCATCAGTGGTAGTCCTTTGCTGATGCAGTAGTCCACTAGCTTCTTGACTTCGACTGGTGGTATGTTGGCGTCGTCACCGGCGAAGAAGGCTGATGCTACAACCATCGTGCAGAGGTTGCCCTCGATGTCGATTTGGGCTTGTATTGGTACCAAGTCCCGCGTCATAAATTCTGAAAGACATATAAAATTTATGTTATTTCTTATCTTTATGCATGCTCTGGGCGAGTCAATCCTCGTATCCCATATTAACTTAGAGTCCTTACATGTTAGGCCCCTAACTTGGCCTCCGTAAATCCAGGGTTCTTGGATCAGAACTAGCCCTAGGTTGTCCGCTGTGAATTTTCTTGCTATGACAGCTGATGCTGCCTTAGCGTGGTGGACATTCACCTGAGCTAGCCTGGTTCTGATCCCGCGTCCAGACATTTGTTTTATTGGGTAGGGGCGAATGCCCCTTCATCTGCAAGCAGATCATCCTCCTCGTCCATGGGAAGCGACTCGTTCAAATCGAATGGGCTAGGAGAGAGGTCAATGCCCTCCATCTCTTCGCTCATCCGACTTGCTTCGTTTGTTGCCAGTGTTTCTACCTGGCTTTGGATGACTGCTATGGTGTGGGTAGGTTGTGGGTTGGTTTAGGGGTCTGGGAGGGCTTTGGAGTATAGGAAGTTGAATGGATTTGTGAAGGTTGGGAGGATTGGGCGGGTTGGGAAGTTTGGATGGATTGGGAGGTTTGGGAGGGTAGGGTTGTGGTTGTGGTGGAAGTTAATAAGGGGGGAAGGGGGGTGTTGGTGGGCAAGTTGGATTGGGGTTGGGTTGTGGGTGTGGTGGGAGCTAATGAGGGGGGGAGGGGGTGTTGGTAGGCAAACTGGATTGGGGTTGGGTTGTGGTTGTTGATGTGGTGGGAGCTATTAAGGGAGGGAGGGGAGTGTTGGCAGGCAAACTGGATACGGCCGTGGTAGGGATGGTGTTGGCTCCTCTACCTGCTAATTCCATACAGCTCGTCTTACTGTTTTTACGTAGGCCAGTAACGGGGATCTTCCCGAATTTGTAATGCAGTTGATGTCCTGCCTTACTTATGGCCTCCGCTGACTGACCGTCAATGCTTATTACCAGGAGCTGTCCTTTGCCTTCGACCTTGCTCGACAGGATTTTCCATGCATTGACAATCCTTCCCTCATTCTGGGCCTGGATGAGCGCGAGCGATTTTTTGTCGTCTTGCCCGGTGCTTTGTTGCGGTAAAATTTACCACAACAAGTTTCACCTACCTATTCAATTTTCCCCAATCCATTTTTCAACCTTCCTTTCTATTGCGGCTCCAAAATGCTGTAGAGCTAAGTTGAAACCTGGTTTCCACCGTCCAGAGTCCTACTCTTAAGCATTCTGGAAAAGCAATCAAAATAGGTCTTCGGTTCTGAAATACAAAGTTGAGTGACAGTTGGTCACCAAAACCCATATACCTACATATATGTGACGGATGAGTCACAACGTCAAAAACACACAGGGACACAGTGTGCGACAGATGGTCCGCAAGATATGTGGGTGTGCGACAGATGGTCCACACAGGATTGCAAAACATGAAGATTTTGACCCATGTTCAACGGCATGTGTGATTTCAAGTTCACACCAACATAAATTTAGTATGGCCTTCTGCCCAATTTTAAGTGTCTGGCTCACCAAGTAAAATCACGTTGCGATGTTATTCCCTTTACCCTTAATTGTCTGCGCGAAAGTCTACGGGTTTAAAATATGTTAAATTTCGCGTGAAACATCGGATCCTGTCTCATAATGTTTGTTGGGAAAATGGCATGGGATCCCATCTAACAGAATGCTTTCTTCAAGTTTTTGAGTTGGGCCGGTTGGGCTGGGGACTTTATTCGCGATCTTTAATAATTTTTCGCTTAACTTTTTAGACCATTTGAAATTGACGGACTAGAACTGAACTCGTCCATTAAGCCAAGGTTGGTGTTCAAATCACCAATGTGAAAGAGACCATATATGCGTGGCTGGATTCGACAGCGGCATGCACACCAGCGAAAAAGCCGGGTGTTGCAACCGCGACAGAATACCAACACGGACCAAAGGTCAGAAGAGGATGGCATATATGTCGTGGCCGAATGGGTGAGAGAAGTTCGCCTTTTGAGAGACACTTTTGAAAAAGCTACTAAAGAGTTGAGTCGAGGAAAAGTTTAGAAGGAAAAATTATTAAATCGAAAAAATTTTCTTTGTGAATTGAAAGATCAATTTTTTTGTCAGAGGAATCCCAGTTGGGGAATACTGAGAAAAGTTAAAAATTTCAACCTTGTTTGGTGGTAACAAGGAAGCATTTGTTCGAGGAGATAAAGCCAGGGTGAGACTGACTGTGGAATAGACAGGATCCGCTGCAGAAAAAAAAGCTAAGTATACGTTGTTCGTTGTTCAATTGTGCTTAGGAGAATTTTCATTCGTTTTGTTTTGTTTGGAGGCTATTAAGTGCCTTAGATGTATCCCGTTTAGGCTTTCGTTTCGCCTTTTTGTCTTCCCGAGATTGCGGGACTCGCGACCGTTCTTAGATTCCGTTGTTGTTCGGGAATTTTTCCTAACGTGATTTTTCTTCGTGCCCCGTTGTGGCACAAAACCATTGTTCTTGTTTTAATTTTCCATCTTTCATCTGTTCAACCATATTTTTTTTGTAAATTGGCCATCTGCCAATTACCAATTACATTTGTTAAAATTCTTGCTTGTTTTAGAAAAAATTCTGGGTTTTATACCTATATTTATAAAGGTTTCCCAGATAGTTTCAAATAAAACTTATTTAAAATCCTATTCAGGTAAATTAAAATATTCTTTTATTTCTCCTGGGAAGAAACTTTTTTTTCAGCTAATTGGTTCAAGGTTTGTAATTTCCTACTTAGTCCAGAACTAAAACAAAAAAAATTACTGGCGCCCATTTTGATTTGGTACACCCTACTTTACTATTCAATTTAATTCATTTTTTTTTACATCTTTTTTTATCGATCCCCCAATTAATACAGCCCACCGTTTCGCTGCACCCACCCCATCGCTGAGCTATCTGGGTGGCAGCATTTTTTTATGCTCCCTGTTGCGAATTCTCTAAACGCGCCCACCTTCGAGTGACAGTTGTCATTAGTGTATTTTCTCTCGCACGCCGCGCCGGCTCTTTTCGACTTTTTGTAGATTTAATTAATTCGTTTAATTAAATAGTTATTCCATCTGTTTTGTGTTTTGCGGATTGTAATTCCGCCTTCGTAAATCTAAACTTAAATTTTCATACCAACTTATCGAGATTCGCGTTTGTTAATTTTGCAACAGCTTCTTGGCAGAAACAGCGTGATGTTGTGCATTTTGGGGATGTCATCGCCCATACATGCCATCAATTCGCTGCCCTTCCAAGTACTCAGCTTGGAGGCTTTTTCTTTGAGCCAATCTGCAGTCTCCTTCCCAGCGCAGTCGACTAACAACAGTCCCGCCCTGAAGTGCACGCCATTAAATTTCAGTTTATGCGTCCAACCAAGGGAGACTTCCTCAATAATGGCATCCTCCGATACTGACAATTCGTCAGCACTGAGGGAGACCTGAGGGTACTCCTTTGGCAGAACCGCAATCCTCAATGTACTGGCCGCGCTCGCGTACGAGAGCTGTTGTACGTCGGCTCCGATTTTAGCGGTGCTTGTTCCCGCTGTGGTTGCTGGCGACGTTCTGGCTTTTTTGACGTCTTGCCTTAGGGGAGGAGTTATAAGGTGGCTCTTCCTCTTACCCTGTTCTTGGCGTTGTGCAGGTTCCTTATTTGCATCCGCCTTTCTCTCGTCTACTTTCTTCCGGGCATCCTGCGGGGACATGCCCTCGGCGAGGAACCGGAGGTACCATCTTGCACCTGCACCGCTGAGTCCTTTCCTATTTGGGTCATCCCAGCCACCTGGCTCGCCCATTTTCGGAAGTGGGCCGTTCTTTTTTCTGATTTGGCCTCTTTCTTTTTCTCGGTGCATCATTCTCGTAGACTCAGAGACAGCTTTTGATGGTGTCATTTTCCCATCACTGATTGCTTTGACAGCATCCTTCACCGGCTTGGGAGGTATTCTCCTCATGCTAGCTTCAGATGTGCCAGGAGTATCATCTGTAACTCGCCTGGGTGGCATTTTCCCCTGACGATTGTTGTTGTTGTTGTAGACGATTCTCCTTGAGCTGCCCGATTTTGCACTTGCGCGGTGACATCCCGCGGAATGTTAAATTTAATGTGGTTTGAGTTGTTTTTTTGTTTTTTGTTTTTTGACATATTGTTCCCACGAGTAGCTAGAGAAGGGTAGGTCCGCCATATCAGAGCTCCGCATGATATGGTAAGGTCATGGTTACTCTTCGATTCGACCTGGTGTCGAAGAGGTACCGTTAGAATACAGCCGGTATACCCCCTGGCTGCAAACCATCCAATAGGCACGGTTCACGTAACACCCTGGATTAGGGGGGGCAGTTCTTAGTTCGTAACTCCTCAAAATCACTACCGGATTGGGGCTTCCCAATCCTGTAGGTCAGATGAATCTTTGAAACTTAAGCCTCCGCACCGCGGCAAGGTGACTACCACGCGAAGGAAGAGATAAAAACAGAATGCCTTGTGATTTCTTAAGAAAATATGAATTTATACCAGACAAAAATTGAAGTCATTGTAGCGGTTTCTTAAAAAAATCAGCTTTTGTATACAAACTTTTTAAAACATTTTAAGGAAAAAATTTTGGTACGCCAACATTAAATTTTTTTACTGTACGAATAAAAATTAAATTTAAAAAAAAAAATATTGAACTGTTTTTAAGATATCGAATTTTCAAAAATTCCTAAATGATTTTTTTTCAAAAATTCAAAAAATATATTTTTTTAAGTTTTGAAATGCAATGTTTTCTTAAACTTTCTAGAAAGTTCTCCATACAAAAATTTCACTAAAACCCGTTTGGCCAATAGTGAGAAATTCAAAATTCGAAAAAATGGTTCTACGGTAGGTACAGTCAGTAATATCTTAGTTTCAATTTTTTTTTAATTGAATAATAGATCGTAAAAATTAACTGAAAGAAATAAATTTGTATCAAAATTCTAGGAGCCATTTTCGAGAAAAACACGATTTTCGAAAACCATTTCTTAACATTTGTATGGTGAGAACCGGTATTTTAAGATAAAATAAAATTGAAGAAATATCTTGTAGATTTTATTGAAAAACTTTTAACTGTCAAATTTTAATATAATTGAGCATGGCGTTTTGATATATTGAATTTAAAAAAAAATTATTTATTTTTTTAAATCCAAAAGAAGTTATCTGCTAAATTCGAATACAGAAAACTCTCCAAAATCTCAGAAAGCTTTATCATAAGCAAAATGATCAAAATCCTTTGAACCGGTTTTGAGAAAATAAAAAAAAATGGTTCTAGAGGGCGCGCCATTAATAATCATTTTTATAACAATTTTTTTTTCTTAAATCTGACGAACAGTTTGTAAAAAAAAAACTATTTTATCAAATTTCGAAAATAAATCGTATGGCAATTACCATTATTTTGGGTCTTAAAAAAAAGCCGTGTGGAGGCAAAAATTAAAACTGATATCTACGGAGTTTAAGGAAAATGCACTCGTAAGAAAATCAAACTCGAGATTTTGATCAAAGCTTACATTACTATGATAGCGAAGACGAAAAAGTGGGTCTCGCAATTCTGTCTGTCTGTCTGTCGGTTCGACTACAGCCTAAACGACACGGCCGATTTTCTTCAAACTTAGTAGATATCTATGGGTTTTGATTTTTCCACCCATACGTTTTTTTTTTTTTTTGTTAAGACCAAAAATAACGGTACCTGCCATACGAATTTTTTTTCGAAATTTTATAAATACATATTTTTTTTCTCGAAAACTGTTCGACAGATTAAAAATAAAAATACAATAAAATTATTTAGTTAAAACTAGGTAATATTTGAATTTGAATGAATTTCCGAAAAATGGTTATTGAGGGTACCCCTCAAAGAATCTTTTTTGTTTCGATTTTCTCAATAAAACGGTACAACCGATTTTTATCATTTTTTTGCAAAAGCTCCCCAAAAACTTGAATAGAATTATTTATTCAAACTTAAAAAAAAAAAAATTAGATTTAAAAAAAAAAATTAAAAAACCGCGCCTAGAATTTTGAAATTTTTTTTTCAATTAAATCTTACGATCTTTAATTTAATAAGAAAAATTTTGAAATTAAGATATTACAGCTTGTACCTACCATAGACCCATTTTTCAAATTTAGAATTATTACTCATTATCGACATAACGGATTTTAATCAATTTTTTTATAGAGATGCCTCTAAAATGTTTAAAAAACATTGCATTTCAAAACTTAAAAAAAAAATATTTTATGAATTTTCAAAAAACAAAATCATTTTTTTTTGGAAAATTCGATATTTAAAAAACGGCTGAATATTTTTTTTTGGAAATTTAACTTTTATTCGAACCATAATTAAAACTTAAGGTTGGCGGGCGTACCAAATTGTTTTCTTAAAATTTTTTTAAAAATCTTGTATATAAAAGCTTATTTTTTTAAAGAAACAACTACAACGACTTATAATTTTTGTTCGTGCATAAATTCATGTTTACATAGCATTCTGTTTTTGTCTCTTACTAATAAAAGAATTTAAAAAATTAATTTTATCCTTACTCCTAGTCTATTACATAGGAGCAACTTCGTGCGACCCAGTCGTGCATTTTATTTATGGGTGCAATGGTCTTCCGACAGTTACATTATCTATTTAAAATTCAGAGCGTTTTAACCGATCCGAACAATTTTTATTTTTATTATTATGTTTTATAAACTAAAACTTAACATACACATTCCCGGATGACAACTCCGTATGCCGAACGTATATGGCTGAAGCAGGAATGTCAAATCTAGACCACAAATCGAATGACCCTATAGCTTATGAACTCCACCAAATACTCATGTGCTTTCCCTAACCATATCAAAATGCAAAAATGTACTGGACCCTAGACCTTTCACTTGAAATTTAGCTTGCAGTCATCTATAAGGAAGATCTGAAACCGATTTATAAATAACGTATCTCCATGAATATCTATATTTATGTTAATTAAGAGAGAAAACTCTTGATATTTGCTTTCTTTTTGACACTTAATAATAGACAAATTTGATTGACTGCATTGGTGAGGGAGCTAGTGTTCATTAATATTGTAAATGAATGCCTTGACCTCCTGACCACGTACGAAGCATTTTATTTGCAGTAAATTTAGTAAAAGCTCAACTCATCTTTACAATTCTTTGATTAAAAATATAATATATGACGAATTCCATGCACAATCTATCCTCCCATAAGCTATGCTGTGTCCAGTTCTTTGACCAATTAATTTCGGTTCAAAGGAACCGACAACTTACTGACAATTAGAACATCCGTTCCTGAACCATACTTTATCTGCCAAATAAATAAATGAAAAAAAAAACTTTGGTGTCCCCTAAAGGCGCCTCTGGGACATCTTTTGACTAACCATCGAAATCAACTCGAAATTGCGTATTCTTTTTTCGGATGCTTCTATATGCTGGATGCTTCTATATGCTGGATGCTGCTCCTACCTCTACCATTCCGATTCCGATCCGACATCAGTAAATGAAATCATTTCATGCATTTTGTCCCTGTGGTTTTCATATGTGTGATGATGATGACGACGGGAATGACAGTGAAAATGAAAACGAGAGGGTCGAAATTAGATTCAAACGTGACCAAAGTAGTAATGGGATAAAACGGGATTCCATGGTTGGGAATGGGATCCTTATTTTTTTTTGTTTTTCGTTTCACTTCTTTTTCATTTGTCTGGCACCATAATATAATTCCTAAGTACTTAAGCTTCATAAGAGTTTTGTATATTTGAGTGTCCAAAAAAGTAACGAAAGACAAAACCAAGCAAACGTCATGAATAGAGAAAAGGAATGGCGAAATCAGTCAAATAAAATTTAGCAAAGATAAAATAAATTATGTGACTGAGTCGTACTTAGTCACGGATTTGTGGGGAAACGTTTCTGACAGAATGTCATAATTTCTTTTATTTGTTTGGACTATTTTTGTCATTTTTTTTGTATAAGTATAAACTGTCTATATTAGCCATTCCTTCTTATATGACAAATGATAAGTCCAACTGATGATCGACCTTTTTTCTAGAACGAAATATAGGAATTACGCGTCAACTGGACTCGAAACCATTGCATGGATTAAATTGAAATAATTTGTTTAATAATTTATCAAGACCTCACTCGCCTCGAATAACATAAGATTAATTAAAATGCGCTACTGGGTCGCTCTTACGTAAAAGACTAAACATTTTAAGAATGAATATTTCTAGAAAAAAATTTTAACCATAAGATTCATTTAAATCCTTTAGTAGCTGAAGCTAAAAATATGATTCCATTTAATTTCTCAAAACAAAAAAAAAAAAAATTATATAAAATGTTTTTTAAACATTTTTGAGAAACAATTTCGGAAGGCAAACTACAATGTTTCAAGTTTGTAAGATAAAAATTAAATTTCCAATAAAAAATTTTAACCGGTTTTCGATATGTAATTTTCAAAATCAAAATCTATCAATTTTTCATCGTGCTTGTCCCCAACAGCCTCATTTACTGCGAAAAATGGGTAAATATTGGACCTCCAGATAACACCATGTACGCAAGCCCGCAAGCCATGGGATGTCCAAATTTATATTCTAACATTTATAACAAAAAATTAACTTTTTAAGAAAGTCGATTTCATGAAAATTAAAAACATTTTTTTGTGTCTTATTTCAAATTTAACGATGATTTTACATAACTCTAAAGTCATATCAGGTCACCATGTTAAATCAAACTGAATGATCTCAAAGTCGAAAGCTTATAAGCTTATAACCAGTCTCGATTTCTTCAAAATAATTGGCACATTAAAAAATCAAATTCTTCTGGAACTTTTGTATTTCAAATCTTTGTTTATATACATATACATGGGTTGATTCGGCACACATCTTTAATAAGAGTGTACTCTGTGGAGTTTTTCCAGGTGCCCTAAAGTCTGGCAATGTCTTGCTGCTTTTCAAATAAAATGCACGACTGGATCGCACGAACTCGATCTTATGTAAAAGAACTTTGGAATTTAAAATACATTTTATAAATATAAAAACGGATTTAATGAGATAAAAATGTTCAAATGTTCAAACAAGGTTTAAAAATCGTTTTACTATTAAAGTAACTTTTTATATAACAAATTTCTTTAAAATTTTTCGAGGATAAACATTTGGGATGCCAATTTTAAGTATTAAGTATTATAGATCTTAGGAAATAATTTCAAAAACTAATGGTTCACATGTTTTAAAGGTATTGATTTTTCAAAAAAAAAAATTGTTTTCAAAAAAACCCAAAAAATATTTTTTTCGAATATTTTTATATATACAATATTATTTTAAACTTAAGGGGGCTTCTGCTGAAAATTTTTGGTTAAGATCGTTAGATCTGTTAATGAGAAAGTCGAAAATCAAAAAACGGTTCTGTGGCAGGTACCATAATAACATTTTTTCCTAAATTTGTTTTAACCAAAATTTAGTTCATGTCCATAGTAGCACACTAAATTTCTTTTATCAAAATCGTTAGAGCCGTTTACGAGATAAATAAGATTTTGCATTACGGGAATCACCAAAGACCCTTAAGTACCGAAATTGAAGAAAATAGCTCCAGTGGTTTTGCATGTAGATTGAGGTACAGGCATAAAGACATACAGACACACAGACATACAGCAAGACAGACGGAATTGCCGGACGAACTTTATTCGTCTTCGCTATCATCGTAATATCAACTTTGATCAAAATCTCGAGTTCGATTTTTTTGCAAATGCAGAACTTGCACTATTTCTATAGTACCTAAATCGCAAGTAAAAAGGTGCTAAAAGTGATTTATCAATTCCAGACCGATCTCATTATTACCTTCTATAAGCAACATACTCGTATTTTAAAAGGCAATTAAAACCAGAATGGTTAGTTTTTTCTTTAAATAAAACGAGTTTTTCAATGATGTTTAATTCGGTTTTTAAAGTGACAAAAAAATCTACTGAAAATGCCAAATTGAATTTCTGCTCTCAAATATTTACAAGTCTTGACAATATAAATAATACAGCAGCTTTATTAGTTGACATTTCAAAAGCCTTCGATTTACTCGTAGTAGACCACGAAATATTGTTGAAGGTTTTTCGAAGCTTGATATTTGAGTGGTTCAGCTAATATTTCAAAAAAAAAAACAGAGTACAGGAAGTGGAATTTGAGGATACACGGAGTGAAGCGAGGACAATGAAATTAGGTGTTTCACAAGGGTCTGTGTTATACCAAATTCTTTTCTTGGTATATGTTGAGTAAACTCGGTTGTAAGTCGAATGAATACTCATAATCCGGCTCGAAGTACCAAATGTTTGAGTAACAATCCGGCTCGAAGGACCAAATGTTGAGTAAACTCGGTTGTAAGTCGAATGAATACTAATTTTATTTCACTATGTTACTTCTATATATATATACAATTTTCTTGTCTTATCTTTCTATTCTTAATGTCTATGTTTCTTATCTTTCTATTCTTAATGTCTATGTTGTTTACTTAAATGTTATTTATCTGTAGATAACCGTCAGTGTATGCTTAGGATGATCTGTCTTATCTTTATTTCACATACACATTGGGTTATCTATAGATTGGTTATGTTCATGTTTGAACATTCTGCGGGCCAACAGAAAGTGCTAAAATTCTTTTTCTGAATATTATGCCCCGTATTATATAAATTACTAAAATAATAACCAAGATGCAACTTAACATTAATCCGCTGTGACCGCTTACGTGGTGAAAGTCCAAGCCCTTAAGGTGAATGTTTTCTTTCTTGAACTGTTCTAGGTCCCTTTGAATCTTCAGTAGTTCATGCTTGCTGTTTATTATAGTTGCTTGTACAATCATATTGTGTATTCAATTGATTTGAACAAGTTCTCAAATTCATCATCCCAGTCATGGTTTATTTGCCATAATATTTGTATGAATATTTTCGCTCTTATCGTGACTGGAGCAAGCCATCCAATAGGATCGAATATTTTTGTAATATTTGATAACACACCTCTTTTGGTTTTTGAAATGCTTATATTAGATGAATCTATCACAAATCGGAACTCGTCTTGATCTGGATCCCAGTGAAGTCCCAATGTTTTCATGGTGTCGCCTTCTTTGACATCAATTATTTTATGCTCATTATTCGAAATTATACCAGTCAGCAACTTTTGATTGTTTGAAGACCATTTCCGTAATTGAAAGCCAGCATTTGAAAGTTTTTCACTTACTGCTTTTATTATGTATCTGCATTCGTCTTCGTTGTTGGCGCCTGTCATTAAGTCGTCAACGTAAAATTCTTCCCTTATGATTTCTTTTATTCTGATGTCTTTTTCCTTGCATTGGTTTGCGACTTCTTGCATTGTTCGGATTGCTAAGAATGGGGCTGCTGCTGTTCCATACGTAACTGTTGTCAGTTTATATTCTCTTATATTGTCTCTTGGTTGTTCTCTCCAAAATATTCGATGATAGTCTTGATGTTCTTCAGCTAAGTTGATCTGCCTGTACATTTTTTCGATGTCTGCCGTAACTACATATTTCCATTGCCTCCATTTGATGATGATGTCAAAGATATTGGTTTGTAGTCTTGGCCCAATCATCATTGCGTCATTAAGGCTGTATCCGTTGGAAGTCTTCGCTGAGGCATCGAATACAACTCTTGTTTTTGTTGTTAGGCTTGTATCTTTCACAACTGCATGGTGCGGTAGATAGTATTTGCCCATATTTTCGTGTTGTTTGTCTACCTTGACCATGTGGCCCAGGTTTTCATATTCTCGCATAAACTGTATGTAGTCGGTTTTTATTTTGTTACTGAGTTTTTTCTCAAGCTGTAATAATCTAGCTAATGCTTGTTTTCTAGATTCTCCAAGCTCTATATCTGTTCTTAATGGCAACATAACAACATATTTGCCATTCGTATCTCTTGTTGTTGTTTCTGCAAATACTTGCATGCAGATGTCGTTTTCTGATATTTCAATATCTTTTTCTATTTCTTCTATCTCCCAGAATTTCTCCATCGATGACGTAACTGCTGACATGACTTTGCCACATTGTCGTTTCTTGTGTAGTGAGCCGGAAACTATCCACCCAAAAATAGTATTTTGTCCCACGATGCCATTGTGCTTCCTAACTCCTTCTTCAATTAACTTTGGATACAAGTCACTACCGATGATAATGTCAATACGATCTTTTGTATTTAAGTTTGGATCTGCCAGAATATAGTTTTCCCACTCATTTTTATTAAATTCAAATGATTCGTCAGGTAGTGGTTTTATGAGGGTGGGTAGTACCAAAAACTCTGCTTGCATTTTGTTGTTGCTCATAAATCTTGGTCTTATCTCTAAACACACTCTTGATTTTGATGTACCCACTGCTGCATCTGAGAGTCCAGTTAATTCTGTACTTATTCTTTTCCTTGGCAAGGAGAGGATCTGCGCTGCTTCCTCAGATATCATTGATATTTGAGAGCCCTGATCAATCAATGCCCGTAACAGACATGTTTCACCATTTGACGATTTGGCTGATATTTGTGCTGTAGCTAATATTACCATTGGACTGCTTATCTTCTTTACCATAAGGGAAGATAATGACTTTTCCTTTTTATTGTTGTTGTCTGAAGGACTCGATTTTTTGGATTGGTTTCCCTCGACCCTTTTCTTCGTTTGGTAGTTGTCGTTGTGTAGGAGAGTGTTATGCGATTTATTACACTTCTTACATTTTGTTTGAGAGAGGCATTTGGTTTCTGCACTGTGCTTAAGACATATACTGCATATTTGCTTATTGCGTATGTATGTTAATCGATTGGGTATCTCGGTGTTTAAGAATTGCTCACAGTGATAAATTCGATGACCACTCTGCTTACAGAATTCACAGTTCCACTCCCTTCTGTCTGATTGGAAGTTTCCACCTTGTTTTTTGTATTCTTTGCTTCGAGTCATTGTTTGTTGTTGAGACTCAAGGGTTTGAAATAATTGCTCAAGAAAGTCCGTAACATCTTCCAGTTTTTGTATTTGACTTGGTTTTTTGATGTGTTGCTCATATAATTGTAAGCCCTCCTTGTCAAATTTTCGAAGGAGTAGGTGAGCAAATATTTCATCGTTTTCATTATTTTCTTTGCCTATTGTCGTTTTGATTATGTAAATACATTCATTTGCTGCATCGTGAAGTTTTTTAACATTCGAAGGTGATGTAGCGTTCATCATTGGCATGTCCAGCAAGTAATTTAATTGTGTGGAGAAATTGATTCTTTTATTTTCGTATCTTCTGATGAGAGTCTTCCATGCTTCTTTGTAATTTGCCGAAGATCCTTGTATGAGGCTAGCAATTGAAGTTCGAGCTTCGCCGGCGATACATGATCGCAAGTGATTTAATTTCACAGAATCTGGCACATCATTGTTATTGTGAACCAAATCTATGAACAGGTCGGAGAATATCTTCCATTCTTCAATTTTTCCATCGAATCTAGGCAGTTCAATTTTTGGAGTTCTTGTTGATACATTTGCACATGGATCAGATTTTATGCACTCATGTTTTCCTTCCAACTTGTCAAGAAGTAATTTCACATCTTCTTCCAACTCGATTATATAATTGTCTTCTCTGAATGCCTCTTCTTGTATTGGATTCATCTTAGACAGCTCAACTTGCAATCGTTCATTCCATCGTTTCACTTTTCCAATCCATATGTTTTTATTATGAGGATGGGAAACGGCTTCTAATTTCGCCTCGTCTATTGTTTTCCTTAAGCTCTCCATTATTGTAGGTATTTTCGTTAACTCTATATGAGTTTCGTGATTTGCTATTGTTTTCATCATCATCTCATTCATTTGTTTTTGCTGCAAGTCTAGTCCAGTGGCTAGCTGCTGATTAACAGTTTTTAATTCTGCTAATTTGCTGGATAACGCTGCTTCGCTTATGCCTTGTTCTACACTGTCCAGATCTTTGTTTTTCAGCAAATTTTGAATTTTCTGAAAGTAGTTCTCTGCTCCTTTCATCCATTGTTCCTTAAAATAGGGAACATCAATAACACCAAGCTTATGAAGTAGCTTGTCATTTTCTTTGAATGCTTGAAGATTCTTTTCAGCATAGACAATAATTTCTTGATTTTTGCTCCGCGTTGTTACACTTTCTCCTTCTTTTAATAATTTTTCAAGGTTTTTTAAGATTTCAACCTGTTTTTCAATTATTTTTAGATGATCTGATGACATTTTGAATTTGTTTTTGTTTTTTTTTTTGTTTGGATTATGTTTATCTGTTTGTTTTTTGTTTTCACTTGTCAGTATTTAAGCTCTGACAACGCTTTTTCACTGTATATGTATGTTTTTTTTTCACTTGTCAGTATTTTAGCTCTGACAACGCTAATTTTCACTTTATCAGTATTTGTAGCTCTGATAACGCTAAATTTACTTTTTATCAGTATTTGTAGCTCTGATAACGCTAAATTGACAATTGTTCGTTTATTAAAAATCTCTTACCACTGGTGGGGGAAAATTTTTAATATTGCTCGAAGGACCAAATGCTGAGTAAACTCGGTTGTAAGTCGAATGAATACTAATTTTATTTCACTATGTTACTTCTATATATATATACAATTTTCTTGTCTTATCTTTCTATTCTTAATGTCTATGTTTCTTATCTTTCTATTCTTAATGTCTATGTTGTTTACTTAAATGTTATTTATCTGTAGATAACCGTCAGTGTATGCTTAGGATGATCTGTCTTATCTTTATTTCACATACACATTGGGTTATCTATAGATTGGTTATGTTCATGTTTGAACAATACCAAATTCTTTTCTTGGTATATGTATATCAACTATTTGCTTATAGTTTGCCTAGGTAAACTGACAACTTTTGCAGATAATGTGGGAATTAGTTTAGTGGCAATAACTGCTTTAATCAGTTGATTTTAAGAACCTGGGTCTCTAAGAATAGATTAGTAATTAGCTCAAAAACCAAAGTTATGTTTTTGTCTTTATCTAGGAATATACATACATTTAGGGACTGGTCTCTATTTGGAAGCTACAGAATGCGAAAAATTTAAACTGTCACCAGTCCTCCTAGATGCAGTGAAAGCTGTTTTCCAACAGAAGTTGTGAATAAATTCAAGTATCTGGGTCTTATCATTGACCGGAGAATGAGTTTCTTTAATCACACAGAAAATCTAAGACATTATTTTCGTGGCAATTTAAGATATTTTTAAACACTTAAGAATGTTTGCTCATTTCAACTTCCATTATGGAATATTTCATTCAAAACATCAATATAAACTCTTTTAGTACTACAAAAATATTATTAAGAAAATCTGCCGTAAACCGAGCCTTTATCTTATTTTTTCAATTTTTTAAGGAATTGAAATTTTATTCATTTCAAAACTTATATCGTGTCAAAGTTCTTTATGAGTTCTTTAGGAAATCTTAATATCAGAATAATCGACAATTATAACATACGTGGAAATCATTTAAACCATGTTTCTATTCCTGTTTTCCAGACAACCGTATTTTACAGTTTAACAAACTTCCACACTCAGATTTTTAACCTTACCTTCTTTATTCAAATAAAATGCACGACTGGATCGCACGAACTTGCTCTTATGTAAAAGTACTTTGAAATTTAAGATACATTTTATAAATATAAAACATGGATTTAATGAGATAATAATGTTCAAATGCATAAAATTGCCGTCTGATTTCCGGAAAAGTATGAATTTATGCAAATAAACTTTAAAAATTCGTTTTATTATAAAATAAATTTTTTATATAAGAAATTTCTCTAAAATTTTTCAAGAAAAAAATGTGGGATGCGGATTTTAAGTATTTAATAATATTGGTTTTAGGAAATAATTTTAAAAAATAATCGTTCATAGGTTTTGAAGATATTGATTTAATTTTTTTTTTTTTTTTTAAAACCCAATAAATATTTTTTCGAATATTTTTATATACAATATTATTTTAAACTTAAGGGGACTCCTGCTAAAAATTTTGGGTTAAAATCCATAGAGCCGTTTATATTTTTTAAAATGCAAAGGAGCTCCTGCATAAAAATTTCGGTAAAAATCGTTAGAACCGTTGGTGAGAAAATCGAAAATCAAAAAAACGGTTCTATGACAGGTACCCCTAATAAAATTTCCCCGCAAATTTTTTTTTTTTGACAAAAATGTAGTCCATGTCCATAATATCACACCTAATTTTTTTTTATCAAAATCGTTAGAGCCGTTTTCGAGATAAATAAAATTTTGCATTACGGGTGTATGGGGGGTACCCTTAGTTTTGGAGCTAAAAAAAAAATTTCAATTTTTCCTCTAGGGAATCACCGAAGACCCTTAACTACCGAGATTGAAAGAAATAGGTCCAGTGGTTTAGGCTGTAGTGAGAGGTACAGACATACAGACACACTGAAACATGTTTTTTGTGTACTAAATTTTCCTTAAAATTTTTATAAAAAAAATTGTTTAGCAAATTGTTAGTATTTAATAAAATACATTTTAAAACTTAATTTAAAAATTTAAGCGTGTATCGCTTTTCAAGATATCGAATTTTCAAAAAAAAAAATTGTATTATTTTTTTAAAAATCCAAAAACTATTTTTTTGAAAAAAAATTTAGTTTATATTTTTTAAAATGCAAAGGAGCTCCTGCATAAAAATTTCGGCAAAAATCGTTAGAGCCGTTGGTGAGAAAATCGAAAATCAAAAAAACGGTTCTATGACAGGTACCCCTAATAACATTTCCGCCCAAATTTTTTTCTGACCAAAATGTAGTCCATGTCCATAATATCACACCTAATTTTTTTTAATCAAAATCGTTAGAGCCGTTTTCGAGATAAATAAGATTTTGCATTACGGGTGTATGGGGGGTACCCTTAGTTTTGGAGCTAAGAAAAAAATTTCAATTTCTCCTCTAGGGAATCACCGAAGACCCTTAAGTACCGAGTTTGAAAAAAATACCTCCAGTAGTTTAGGCTGTAGTTCGAGGTACAGGCATACAGACATACAGACATACAGACATACAGACAGACAGACGGAATTGCCGGACCCACTTTTTTCGTCTTCGCTATCATCGTAATGTCAACTTTGATCAAAATCTCGAGTTCGATTTTTTTTCCAAATGCAGAACTTGCCCTATAGTACCTATATCGCAAGTAAAAATACGTAAAGGAGTCGCTTATTTGTCTAAAATGTGTGAGAGTAAAATCAAAGCTCAATTTATAATTATTCCTTCTCATATGTGTAACTTATATAAATGATTGCGATTTATTGATTATTTATTTTGTTTATTTATGGGTCACTCTATCGAAACTACTTTAAATAATGTTAACTTCATTTGTTTTTTTTTTTTTTTGTATTTTTTCAAATTTATTTATTTATAACTTCATTTGTCAAGTTGTTCTATTTTTATTATTTATAAAAATACTTTTATCACTTGTATTTTTTTATCTTTTTGTGCAAAGTAAACCGAAAATGTTTGTATCTGAATTTTAGGAAATAAACATACTTAAACTTGATTAAAGTTCTCCGACTCTAAAAAAAAAAACACCCTTTACATCTACGTATGTGGTGGCGGGCTTCTCGTATGCTTTGTCTGCTTCTGCTGATATTAATTTTTCTTTGTTCATTCGGTGCGAAAAACTCCATACTTATATTTATTTTAAGGGATAGATTTACCTACTCATGGCATTGACATTGTCCTGGATTCGTTCTTTTTTTCCCGTTTTTATTGTCAGATGTTTTTGTTATTTTATTATGAATATGAGTCGGTTTTGTATTGCTCTACCCAACAATGCATATGTGTGGGCTGTTGTAGTGGAAGCTGGATGTTATTTCACAAAGCAATATATGTACGGCTTAATGGGTATGGTTGTTGGTTACCGCAAAAAAGAGTGGTTTCTAATTTAATTCGGCTTTATTAGGGCACGAGATTCGCATAAATAAATTAAATGAAATAAAATTCGCTTATCCAAATGAGTGGTTTTTAACACTGACAAAGTGACAGCGTGAAGGATCAAGTATGTAAAACTTAATGAAATTTTATTGTGTGGCGCAGATTATTTGCTTATTAAATTTAAAAAGCCTAATTTAGGTAAGACACCTTCTTTATGAACAACTTCGCCCTTGATATTCTAACCAAAAAATATGTAAAACAAAATTAAAAAGCTGCATGGCTTCGATATTATGTCTGTCTGGCTGGATACCTGTATTTTCAGCCTTGAACTTTGAATGTTGGAAAAATGATTACAGTTTGAATCAATAATAACCAAACCACCAAGGTCTAAAATTTGTCTAGTGGCGTGATTGAAGCTGATTTATAATCTGCGAATTGTGTGAACACCAGTATAATTTTATGAGCCTAATTGCATCTTTTGAATCATGGCCTTGAGACTCTTGTTTGACACGATTCAGAAGCCAACAATTTTTTGTGTTAGCTTGTTGGACTGAGAATTTCAAATTTTGTATTATAATTTTTTGTCTGTATATACCTACATATGATAGGTTACACCTCGAATGGATGGTGTTGAATGAGAGCTTTTTCCCACCAGGTGCCAAGAGTATAGAGTTAAGAATGAGCTAAATGAAAAGAAAGACGGTAATCGTCAAAGATTTCACAGAAGAAGAAATTTTATTTCGTGTAAAAGTTTTGTTCTATGTTTTTCTATGTTTAATACATATTTTTGAGTTTTTTTGATTGAGCGTTTAAAGACACCCTTCAATGTTCGTATTTCTGCAAATCAGACTCATTTATCACTTCGTTTGAAAACTTTGATGATCATTTTTTGCCATCTTTCCAAGTAACTGACGTTCTCTGCTTCGCAAATTGGTTCAGGAAGTGATCTCAGTGAAGAACCAATGAAAGGGGACCTGGCGTGAGTGCCTCGTAGTTGTTTGGATAGTAAGAGAGTGGTGTTATCGGCCTGGGGTTCAATTTGCCCTCTATTTTGACCAGAGCAGTATATAGTCCTTCATAATTGAAGTAAGCGTTGAACAGTGTCCTCATGAAATGACCCTTTGGCACCCTGACTGCAGTTTCTGACAGTCCACCGAAATGAGGACCCCTGGGAGGAATAAAATGAAATTTAACACCGTTTAGTACAAAAATTTATTTATTTATTTATTTCATCTACCCAGTAAAGCCTTATACAGATGACAATATGTAGATATAATTAAAGAATAAAATTACGTAATTTACTATTTACATAATTACGACAGTAACTCATTGATGCAGTTTCTCGACTGATATAAGTCCATACTTTGACATAGCTCATTAAATGTTAAAATATCTCTCGATATTGATAGTAATTTGTTCTATGTAAAAGCTGGAAAAAAACTGTCCTTACCTTATATTTCTAGAAGCGAAGTAAATGGGTATCATAAGCAAAAGAGCAGGACTTTTTATATAATAACTTAGCAAATCTCTTATAAACATGGCATCATGTGCGGGTCTTCTTTTTTGCAGTGGCAGGATTGCTAAAAGTTTTCACCTTCCATCATAAGATGATACAAAATTCTACCTTATTTTCCAAAAAAAAAAAGATGAACATTTTCAATGCGATGCGAAAGAATTTGATAAATTGGATTTCAAATTATATCTGCGTATTCAAGAATGGATCTTAATAACGATATATATAATTTTAGAAGTGTGTGAGGGTCAGTGAAATCTTTAGAATTCCTTTTAATGAAACCTACAAATGAATTCGCCTTTAATACAATATGGTCAATACATATGTAAATAATTGAAAGATAGCTTAGAATCAATAACGACGCCGGAGGGCTATCCTAATAATATAAAATAATATTTTAACTTATACAAAAAGTAATTAAATTACATTTGGCAATATTTAAATTCAAACAGTTACTTTAACACCAATTTGACAGTTTATTTACGTCGTGTTGAATAAGTAGGCATTTGTTGGATTGGATTTAATTTTCAAAAAGAGCTTGAGATCGTCTGCAAATGTCAGACAAAAACAATACTTAAACACCGATACTATGTCATTGATAAAGATAATAAAAAGCGATGGTCCAAGATGGCTTCCTTGAAGTACTCCTGAAGAACAGCAATTTGGCTTCAAATAAAGGATTAAGCCACTTCATGGACCCTTTTACTGGCGTATTCTTTCTGATGGATAATATTTCCTCTGAGAAGAATTGAACCTCTATAATCCATACAATTCGACTTATCAATTTTTTTAGGTAAGTAGGTGATAAATCCTTCTTTATCAAAAATTTACGTGCAAATATATTGAGTTCTTTAGTATAAGAATGATATTTTTCAATGATATTAAATATCTAGATAGTTTGATCGTTTTTCTTGACAGATCAGTGTGATTTTTCGACTCATTTCTTCCTTCGAAAATATAATTTTGGTAGTGATCAGCCAATTCCCCGAATATATCAGCAGAATTATCCGTGCCTCCAAGTCACGTCCACGGATTTTTCCTGTGTTTCAGCTACCCTATTGTCAACAAAGGTACTTAAATTGGAAGAATGCGTGCCTATCTAATGCATCAATCACAACTTCAGCATCAATCCAGAAGTAGACTTTTGCAATAGAATCGCGAAAGATACATCATATCTTAGCCCAAGCCTAAGCCACTATATGCACGTCCGACTTGATTCGCAGAAGTGAATCTAGATCGTCAGCTCCTGTTAGCACATCATCAACATAAAATTCAGAGCCTACAACTCCTCTTTCAAACTGCTCAGTAAATTTATTGGCCAGGAATTGAGAGCATCTGATAGCCAGGAAGGATGCTCAAGAAGTTCCATATATACCTGTGTTCAATTAATAAGTTCTTGGCTTTCTCGCCAATTTACATATATACTGGAACTGTCGTTCTTCTGGATACATTAATACCTGCCCATTTATTTTAACTTTGTCCGCAGTATGAAGAGCTCATCTTGAATGGTGGGTTCAACCATGAGAATACCATTTAAGGACTTTACCATATTCAATTCACACGCACCACGACACATGACGTTACAGGAAAATCAACAACATTATTATTTTTTGTTCACCACTTATACAGTACACATTCAGTCTCTACTGAATGACCCCTTCGATCATACGCAAAGTCAGGCGACATAGTAAATTAATTTTATTGATCATTTAAACTCCAATCACAAGCGTAGGCGATTTGGTCATTTTAGCTTTCCGGAGCTTCAAGTGGTAAGAGGTTTCAGGGTTCGTGGAATAACAAGTTAGGTTGGAGAGAATGTCCAGATATTTCTTACTAAGGCTTCCCCCACCAGTCATAAGGGCCTTAGTTCGAAGTCAAACGCCCTAATTACCACCATGGTCCAGGGGTTTTGGTACATGCTGATGTACCAGAGCGTTTAAGCCTACTGTCTTAAGCGTCACCAGAGGCATCGTACCTTCTGACGCCGCGCCGTCATAAACGCGACGTCAAAATACTAGGACTAGTTTTTAAAGCCCAAACAAAGTACCAGAATATAAAAAAAAATACGGATCATGAGCAACCACTTTAACCGATACGAGGCAGAGACTAGAATCCAGAAGAGTTGATACACGTGAATCATTCGATTGCCAGAATTTACTGAAATACTAGTAACAGAATATTGTGTGTTATAGATATAAGAGTTATTTTAAATAAAGATTGGGTAATAAGCTTTGAAGACATTTTCCTCTGAAGTTTTTCTTGTTTTCTTTAGAACGGCCCTGGCGGGACCGGTATACACAACCTCGGCTGGAAAGCAAAAAGCACATCACAACGCTTCAGAGAAAGAAAACTTTCATAAGAAGCTCATTAAGATGCTGGGATCCTTTTTGATATAAGTTGAACAGATAAGCGACTAAATAGAAGAACTTCAATCGTCTCAAAAAAAAAATGAGCTTCACAAGCTTCTTGCTCTTCAAGTTCCCAAAAATGTTCGATATACAAATGCACGAAATAATTCTGTTCCTATCACGCATTTAAGCACAATCTTCTTGTAAACATTCACTGAAGTAGTACACCTACCCAAGGCGATCCATCCGAGCTCGGTCTTCTGCAATGTTGGTAACCCAGATCCAATTTTGATTTGTCCCACCGACAAAACAACAACAAAGACTTCTGCATATAAAATAAGAGATCGATATTTGATGGTTGATTGAAAACACCATCTGCCAGTTAAATATTGGAAGGGATCTTCCAATTTGAATTATCTATTTCCATATCAATTTGAAGACTGATGATATCTTGTGTCACTAAAAAACTCCAAGGACATCTCGGCATTTTTAGATGACCTTGTATTTTGCCCTTGCTAGACTTTTACTTGTAGGGTTTTCTAAAGTCGCAGGTCTATGCAAATAAACCACATTCAACCGATAACCATTTGGTGATCATAACATAGGCCATCGCTCAAATTCAGCCTTAGAGTCATTGGAAATTGGACCAATCGGATCCCGGCCACCGTAAGAATTAGAAATTGATTATGGATGAGACATAACTTTTCAGACTGCTCAATACAAATTGTATTCTACGATCTTGAGTCTATGTTATTCATTAAATAAATGCTGGTGTGCCCCACGGCTCCGTATTGTATCCGGGTCTCTTTCTAATATTCATAAATGATTTTTTATCTTAAACTTCTAATCCGTTAAACTGTTTTGCTGACGACTGTACTCTCAGCTTCTCATATTCGTTTCCAGATGCGCGTCCTTGTTCTTAGGATGTAGATTTTGAACAGCAGCGTAGGATTATGATATCCTCATTAAATTCTGATCTCGATAGCATTGTCAAATGGGGAACAAACAATTGCGTAGAAATTAATGCTTCAAGAACTCAATGCCGTCTTTTGTCATTAAGGTGCAACCTACCGTTATTTTTATTCTCCGCTGAAACAATTCAACCGTAATAGTCGCGCTTCAGGGAATAACCATCAGCTTTCCCCTAAAACCGACTTTGGACGTATCTACTGTAAAACTCAGAGGTTCTTCTTTTAGTCGTACTACACAAATGTGTAATGCTTTTCCCGACTCTATATTTCCCACGCTGCGATGATCAACAATTACCTGAAGAAATAATTCGAAAATCGAAAATACTAAGACGAGCGGCAGTATAGTTTCCGTGGCAATAGATCTACTGGTGATTTGATGGCATATCTTACCGAAAAGCGGAACCAATCTTTGCACCATTTTGGGTAAAACAAAGGATATTGCACTTGATATTTCTAAAATATTAGATAGAGTTTAGTACGAAGCTCTTTCATGGAAAATACCTGTATTTGGATATCGATGATTCTCTTGTTAGTTGGATTAGAAATTATTAACCGCTCAATTGGACTTGTCTTATTTTAAACGGTTTTAAGTCTAATAGTAAAAAATAAATGCTGGTGTGCCCCAAGGGTCCGTTTTGACACCTACACTGTTCTTTATGATCTTTTGTTTTAGAATTCTAATCCACTTAATTGTTTCGCTGACGCCAGCACCCTAAGCTTTTTATATTCATTTCCAGACTCACAATCCTGATCTTCGGTTGTGGAGCTTAGCTTAGCCTATGTTAGGGTTATCAGATTCTGATCTCGACAACATTCTACAATGGGGAATTAAAATCTATATGGAATTTAATGCTTCGAAAACACAAAGCTGTCTTCTGTCGCCCAAGCGAAGTACGAGTATACACTGAAATATTTTCCATAATCAGTATGTGTGTCTATGACTATCTTTTATGGAGCCAAAAACACAGCGAAATGCTTAGGTTTTCTTCTGACCTGGCTAACATCTATAAAGCATGTATCCGCCCAAAATTTGAGTAAAACTATTATATCTGGACTGGTGTGCCTATTACTCATTTGGTTGTTCGTTAAAATCCAGAACAGAGCCATAAAACTCATACGAGATCCAGTAACGGAAACTTTTGTATCCCTTGAACATCGTCGAAATGTTTCCTGTTTTTCTTTATTTTATCGCCATTTCTATCAACAATGGTCAAATGAAATAGCCACTTGCATTCCTCCACTCAAACAGTTCAGCCGTAATACTTGCTGGCTATGAGTCTAGCCCCTAAGACTATCTTTCTTTTTAGCCGCACTAATAGAATGTGGAATACTTGGCCCTTCTCGATTTTCCCCTTAACATTCACACACAATTGCACAAGCTTTCAAGACCAATGTTTATCGACATTCCCTATTAATTCCTCACCACTTTTCCTAAACGCTCGCACTGTGTTACATCATAACATTGTAAAGGTAATCACAAGCATTTTATTCACTTTTAATTAGTGCGCTGATTATAAGTTTCACCAAATCACGCCGGTTGTTACAAGTTAAAAATTAAAGCTGTCATTTTGAGCAGATAAGCCTCAGACCCATCAGCCTTAATTTCAGATGTTCAAAAAATAATTCAATTCAATTCGGTGAAAAACTTCTTTTTTTCAATTTGTGTACTAAAGAGTATTAATAGCTATTTTTGATCAATTGCCATTTCAACAACTTCTATTAATAGAAGTCCTAGGTCTTCTGCTTTGCTGACTAATTTCTTCCTTTTCAATGAATTTCGTATAGCTATCATTTAAATTGAATACGAATGATGTCAAAAATTGTTTGTACGAAATAATATAATATCACACCTACTCTCTTAATATGCCAACATAAATCCCCCAAGAACATTTTTCACTACCCAAGAATCCTTAGAACCAAAATTTCATCTAACATTCTTATTCTGATTTCTTGTGACCATTAAAAATACCTGTTGAATACCTCAACCCATATATGTTGACATGATATTAATTAACTTGTAAAAAGGTTATATGCCCTATACCTAGCCGATAAGATCTACTAGCTTTTGTAGGTATATTCTGCCGCAGCCTTAACAACCATAAGTTTTTTGTTTGTTTGTCCATAAGGAAAGGTCCTTCTTAGAGAGAGAAAAATATGATAAGTTGTTATGACAGGGCCAGAAGAGGATTAAGCTCAATGAATTGCCTCTGGAATAGCTATGGCTTTGTCGGTATAATGGCTTGGTTATATTTTTTTATTCTTCACATCTTAGTCAAAGTTTTCATGATTTTCTTTTGTAAAAAAGTAATTGGAACATTTAGGTACATATTTTAAATGTCGCAATATCACATTGTGTGTAATAGTTGTAAAGAAAAACTTCCATCATAAGCCACTAACGGTTATGAGGACAATATGCACGAGAAAAAAAAAAATTATGAAGCATTCCTTCATCAAATAGCCGCACGATGTGAAGTTTCCCTTTTCAACCCCACAAGATGTCCTTGCTTTGCTCCTACAGCAGCACAAGAATTTTTTTTCCATCTTAAGGGCTGCTTTGTACATTTATCATCTTAGAGTCCAAGCAGCTTAAAAAGGGGAGGATTGTGGAAGGAAGACCAAGAACAAACATTATGTAGGTGGTAAGACCTTAATCTAGCTGTCGGCAGCTTTGAGGAAGGCCATCATAGCTCGAGTCTACAGCGAACGAAAATGTCAAGAGAAATTCACTCATTTAAAGGGCAAAAACGGGAGAATAAACAAAACCTTATTCACGGCAAATGAGCGAGTTTTTTTTTTCTTGTATATTATTGGATCTTTTAGTTTCGCTAAAAGAAAGGAAATTTACAGTTTAAAGGATGATTTACTTCTTGTTTGTGTATATATTTTTCAGAAAACTTAATCAACGTCAGTCATTGGACTTTTTATCAACGTTGATTAACAAGACCTTCAGGTTTATAGCTGCTATCCGCCCTGGAATTCAATCTTCGAAAAAAGTGCAGTAAAAGAATTTTTAACGCAACTGTCATTATTTTGGCATAAAAATTCTGTCATAAGAAGGTATTCTGGGAATTCCAAGGAAATAAATGGGATTTAGCAAGTTGACACCAAAAAATACTGTGTACAAGAAATGGCGAAATTATTTTTTATTTCCAGGAAAGGACGGAATTATTAAGTTTTAGATGATAGTTTTCAGCAACAAGTTTAAAGACTGGAAGAAAAAGTAACCCTGCTTGACAAGATAGTTTCAGGAGTTTTAGCCCCTGGCGTCGCGTTGATATTGTTAATTTGAAGTCCACAATTTTAATTTTATTAAGTGCAAAAGAGAAACAAAAATCGAAAGTTGAGACGGAAAAAAATTACCTGTGTCGCGTGGATTTTCTTTCAACAATTTGACGTTTCTCTTTCCTCTTGTCCATTTTTCCACTACCCTCATTCTTAACTCTGAGCAGAGCTTAAGTATTTCGAAGACGCTAAGAGCAGAAATTGATCAGAGTTCTCCGATTTATTTACGAAACCCACTGGAGCACACACGAAAAAATTAGCGTCACTCAGCTTTTTACTCCATCTGCTCGGTCATTTTATTCTAAGGTCATAGAGGGCGCATCGAACTAGTTCTGATTGAAAAAAGAAATACAACCTGAGCGCTCTCATGCGTCCGAGCTAAAAAGAAGCACAGATCTTTTTTGACAGCTCAGTTCCATGCTCTGAGCACAAAAAGAAAAACGCCTTATATTTTAAAGACCACAGACACAGACCAACACCGAAAAGGAAATAAAGAGAAATATCAAATTGGATTAATGAATTTGGTTTCATCGTGTGCCCTTGATTGAGCGGACGAAATAACAAAGAAGAAAGCGCATGCATCTAAATTCATCGTTTAATACCAAACAAAGCACATATACCCCGGTTTTAAGAGAAGATTGAGGACTTTGTATATTAACTCTATAGTAGTCTCATGGAACTGAATTAAAAGTTTTTTATCTCTGCCGCAGAAATATTAATATCGCCAGTGAGATGCGGTTGTGATATAAGATATACTACGTGGAAGGGAAAAATATAAGAAAATAAAAGAAGAGATGCGGTAGTGATATATTTTTAAAGGAGGGTAAGCGAGAAAATCCTATCTGCGTTTCTGTTTGCTGTCAGAATCAATTGTAGGTAGGTATATAAAGTTGTATATGCCAGGTGTGAGATGAATACAAACAAATAGTATTGAGAGTGTATGATAGTTTTGTGAATTTTGTTTCATTTCTCATACAATCTGGTTTGCTTACATTTTGATACGATTAATCAGCGAGGCTGCCATTTTTTCGACTTTGTAATTAGATCTAGAGGCATTTGAACTTAATAAACTCAAATTCTAAATTTGGTTTTATTTCATTTTTGAAAACAAAATAATTTCAAATTGGCTTTATTTCGTTATGGTAACCGAAATAGTGCCAAACAGAATTTGGTAATAAAACCGAATTCAGAATATTTTATTTTGATTTATTTTTTAACAAATGGAAAGAAATGTTAGAACTCCGAGGAGGTAAACCTCCTCCATCTTTAGAGAGATAAGATGAATTTCAATGGTTCGGCCAATTATTTTTGGACATTTGACCAAAATATTTTTGAACTTTTGCCAAAAATATTTTTGGACATTTTATCAAAAATATTTTTTCAAAAAACTTTTTTCCAATAAATTTTTTTTTTCAATTTTTTTTTAAGAAATTTTGATTTTTCATACATTTTTTTTCAAAAATATTTCTTGACAAAAATTTGCCACCCAATGTACTTTTAAACGTGATTTCTGGCTAAACTAGGCATCTCAGCGAGTTAAAAATTGTATATTCGTGAAGGGAGTGCCACCTTTCAATCCACGTACCGCATGTAACGAAAAAACAAATGTTTATCTTTAAACGCGATTTGCGGCTAAACGAAGCTCTGTAGACCCCAAAAAAGTTGACATTTTCAAACGTGATTTCTGGCTAAACTAGGCATCTTAGCGAGTTAAAAATTGCATATTCGTGATCTAGGGAGTGCCACCTTTCAATTCACGTATCGCATGTAACGAAAAACAAATGTTTATCTTTAAATGCGATTACCATACAAAAATTAATATTTCATGAGCATACATAGCTATATATGTACATACCTATAATGTTAATTTTTTTAAATTATAATGCATTATTAATTTATTTTCTGTTTTAATACGCATTATCAAACAAATATTTGATTAAATTTGACTTGAACTCTATACCTATAAATGCGGATGTTCCGAAAACGCAACGTGAATTTTCCGGAAAACTAAAAGCTTTTCCAAAAAATTTTTTCAGATTTTTTCTAATTAGACCAAAAATAGACAGTGTGTGAAATTTCAAGTTCCTACCACACCTGAACTGGTAGCCGCCGGACACGGGTTTATATTAAAAAAAAACTCAACCAGCTTGAACAACCTAAAATAAACTATAACAAAAGAAAGACTAAATTGAACTGCTTCAATTTATATCACCAATCCATCACTGTTTTTATAATAGATAATTTGGAAATGAAGTATATATCGCTAATTCACAGCATAAAAACTCAATTTTGTTGTTGCAAGGTGTAAATTCATTTGGCTATACTCGTTTCGGCATACAAACATAACATAATGTAGTATGGAAAATTTAAATTAATTTAAAAAAAATAAAATTAGAAAAAATGTAGTATACCACTTTTAGAAATTTATTGATATACACATAACTAATATTTAGAAAATAAAATAAGATAACTTCTTTTGCAAAAAATATTTTGTATGCATAACCTAGAACATTTTGTTAAAAAGAAATAAAAAAGGACATATTTGGCGTTCCAATTTCAAATTACAGTCGACGCCGCTTATAACGACCACCAAGGGACCGAAGTAGGAATAAGGATACTTGAGACTGGGAACTTTTTTTACGACTTTTGTTCATGGTTTTATGGTTTTTAATGGCTTTTTGGGTTTTAATGGCTTTTTAAACGTTTTGTTTTTCTTTGTCGGCATGAGCGGCCCTTTTTATATTGGTTTTTGTTGGCTGTGTTTTTTTTTATTGCTTTTTAAATGTTTGGTTTTTGTGTTGGGAAAAAAAAAAGTATTTTGACATTGTCATTGAGGATCGGTATTGGAAAATATCAGTCAAGTGCATTTTTTAAAATGTACTGTTGCCCGTTGATGTTTTTCAAGTATCTCGTTGCAGATAGGGATAAATATACATCTGTTTGTCATCAGATATACGGACTTTTTACATGAGGACTTTGACCTAGTGCGATAGGATTTGGTGGTGGTTGTTTTTAACACGTCGTACTGTTGCTGTCCGGTTGTGTGTTTCAAGTGTCGTTGTAGCTAGGAACATAAATTATTTGTATAGATATTTTTGTTTGTCATCAGGTATGCTGACTGTGTTTAGATGAGGGCATCGGACCAGTCGGATATTTTTAATAGATTTTTTATTGTTTTGTTTTTTCTCTGCGGTACGAGGCTGCTGGTTTTTTTGTTGATTTGTTTCGGGGGTGGGTGAATTATGGTATGGATTGGTTAAAGAAGATGTGGTGCATGATGAAAGAAAGAGATCTTTTGTATATTATTTGTATAGATATTTTTGTTTGTCATCAGGTAAGCTGACTGGACTGTGTTTAGATGAGGGCATCGGTCCAGTCGTTTTTATTGTTTTGTTTTTTTCTCTGCGGTACGAGGCTGGCTGGTTTTCTTTTGTTGATTTGTTTCAGGGGTGGGTGAATTATGGATTGGTTGAAGAAGATGTGGTGCATTATGAAAGAAAGAGATCTTTTGTGGAGTTTTAATTGGTTTTTGTATATTGAGGATCGGTATTAGGTAATATTATGTCAAGTGAATTTTATGCACTGTTGAAGCTAGAAACATATGTGTTTTATTTTATGACTTTTTAGATGAGGGCATCGATCGAGTGCGTTAGAATTTGGTGGTGGTTGAGGGTTAAAATTGATATCAATTATGTGGTGTTTTTTTCTTTTTTTTTAAGGAATATAATGATAAGGGTAATGAATTGTGAGTAGTTTTGTTATACGTGTTCGTTTCTATATTTTTGTATAGCGTGTACTACTTATATGATGTTAAAATTAGGAGATGATGTTGCTTGTGCGCCATAACGTGTTGTATGGTTCCGCTCGCTATTTCGAGTGTAAGAAAAACTATTGATGTGACGATGTCGTCCCATAATGAAGTTTTTAAACAAAGAACAGTTACACGCGATTATTTCCAATGTCTGTCCAATATGCCCCATACCGACTAGATCAGATTGCCATAATCATCAAGCCTATTGATAATGAGGAAGATGAATAAGAAAACTCCACATGAGAAATAATAGCAAGCAAGCCGATATACCCAACACTTGAGTTTTTCATTTATAACTGCCCTTATCGTTAAGTCTCGAAATTATTAATATAAGGAATGTACGCCATAGAAAAGCAATCAATTAAGAGAAGTATATGTATTTGGTCACTTGGCGAAATACGACTACAATCAATAACTTCACTTATGAAACTCAAATGGAAATAATTTGAAATTACTTGAAGTCAATCATCCAATAAATTAAAAATTTTATTTGATTTTCTAAAGTCTAAAGATGAATAAGAAAAATTCCATATCATGAATTTTTTCACCATGAAGCAACAAGCAAGTAAGCTGATATTCTCCACCCTTTTAATTTCATAATAAAATTCAGAAGATTTAATTACGGAAACAAGGAAAAAAAAATGGGGGACATTAATTGGGGAATTCAACACTTGACACAAAATAATTTTTAGAAAAGGCACGTTCCTCTTAACAAAGAGGAGGTTTAATACTTTAGGAATAGGAATTTATAATCATAAAAAAAAAAACCAAGCTCATCATAAAAAAAAAATCCCGTTCCCAATGACCATCATGAAATACATATTTGTAGAAAAACGCACTCAAGAGTATAAAACTAGGTCTGTCTTTAGTTTTTAATTCAGTTGTATTCCAACACAAAAAGTGAACGTCAGTTTAAAAATAATTATACGTAAATTTAAAAAAAAAAATGTCTTCCTTATTAAAAAAAATACGCGCTAACGCTAATGTTTTTGCTGACAAGCAAATCAAACCTCTGACCAGCCTTAAAAATTTAACGCTAAAAAAGCGTTATAATATTGTAAAAGCAAAACGATGCACAACGCGCTACGGTCAGCAAATTTTGCTGGAGTTAGAAAACTCATCGGTCTTCTTGCCAAAAAGATGTGCTGGGCAATTTGACGACGATGACATCGCGGAGCTCCCCAATTTGGCGTTAGAGGTCGTCGAGCCCTGGGACCAATCATTCAAGTTGAATTTTCACGAGAAAATCCAGCAACAACAGCAGCAACAACAACAACAACAACATCAGCAACAGCAGCATCAACCACAACTTCAACAACAACAACAACAGCAGCAGCAACAGCAACAACAACAACAACCGAAAGAAAAAGTGGAGGTAAAACTTCCTACCGGCAGCAAAACAAAAAATAAAGAGGAATTTTCAATTCCTCTCAGTCAAAAACATATTTTTTATAACTCCTTATATTAAATAAAATTTTTCTTGATTCTAACTTCAAAACATTTTTTTTTTTTTTTTTTTGTTCTTATTGTCGTTCATTTTCCTCTTGGCTTTGTTATATGCTACATGCATATACATATATGCGTTTCTCTATTAGTTTTCGAAACGTATAGAATAGAAAAAATATGTTTTTAATACCTTAAAATAAATAAAAAAAATTGAATTGAATTGTTTTTTTATTATTTTTTTTTGTTTGGTTTTGGTTTTTCTCAAGATTATGTTGTTTTTCTGTTTGTTACTTTTCTAGCGAATCCAGATAATCAGCGAGTTGGAGACAAAAATTAAGCGGTTCGACCTAATGGGTAGAAAAATCCAATTCAGGATTAAACCCATTCCAGAGAGGGAAGAACCAACGTCATGGATCAGGGAAGCAGTCAACGACATGTTTAAACATGCGCTAAAGGATGTCAGCCCTGCAGATAAAGTAGGAATTACTTTTTGCGGGAAGAGTTTCAGTGCTGAACGAGGAAATGGATGGATCAACTTCAAAGATTGTGCAAATGTGAAATTTAGCGATGTATGGGAGATGATTGCTAAGATCTTTCAGAGCAATTCGGAAGGTTTGAGCACGGATGATTTTTCTTTGACCATAACGTCGGTTAAGCTCCCTTCAGGAACAGGAAAAGTCCAAAGTGGGAAATATAATACATTCACTGAGGAATGCATTAATCGCCGAGGCATAATCAGCATAAAAAACAATGACAATTTATGCTTGCCTCGCGCTTTAGTTGTGGGTAAAGTGTATGCAGATAAGGAAAACAACCTAAAGGCAAAAATCAGACGAGACATTGGGAAAATTCAATCCCAAAGAGCCCTTCAACTCATAAATGATGCACACATAAGTGTACCGACTGAAGGTTGTGGAATTCCGGAGCTGAAAATATTCCAAAATCATTTAAAGGAATATAAGGTGACTGTGTACGAGTATGGGTCAAAGGGACAAAAGGTGATATTTGAAGGATTTCCCGCTCAAGATGCTGAAGAAAAGAAGAGTATTAATTTGCTTTATTATAACAATCATTTTAATGTTATAACATCGTTAACTGCTGCATTTTGTTGTGGATATTATTGTGAAGATTGCCATGTCCCATACAACTCAAAAAGTCAGCATAGATGTAAACGATCCTGCCCACAATGTCAAAACACACCAAGCTGCCTCAGAAATGAAAAAGAAATCATGTGTGAAGATTGCAATCGAAATTTTAGAGGAAAAAACTGTTTCGACAATCACAAAGCGAGCAATTCAACAGGTAAAAATTCAATTTGTGAAAAAATGCAAAAATGTCTTTTATGCCTCAAAACATACGGAGGAAGTCGCCAACATATCTGCGATGAATATTTCTGCAAGATGTGTAGTAAACATGTAGCAAAAGATCACATGTGCTTCATTCAGCCAGATAACAAAACACCAGCATGTAAAGGCATCCTGTACATCTTTTATGATTTGGAGAGTCGCCAAGAGAGAGTAATAGGCGAAAAAATGATAACGATTGCAAGCGAAGCATTAGCTACTCCGATCAAATTGCATGAACCCAATTTATGTGTTTTTCAACAAAAGTGTGATCACTGTTTACATGTTCCAAATTTGTACTTCTGTCAAAAGTGTAATCTATCGCTAAACATAATTAAGGAAAAAGAAGACGAAAGTGTTGTAGCTCAATTTCTGAAACACATACTTCATGTTCGGCAAAAGTTTAAAAAAGTAGTTGTGATAGCACATAATGGGCAATCCTACGATCACCAATTTGTGTTAAATTACATATTGGAACATACAAAATTGACCCCAATATTAATCATGCGAGGAAGTAAAATTATATTAATGGAAATTGCAAATATAAAGTTCTTAGATTCATTAAACTACTTTCCGATGGCTCTTTCAAAACTCCCCAAAGCATTCCAACTTTCACCTGTTTTAAAAAAAGGTTATTTTCCGCATTTTTTCAATATAAAGGAAAATGCTAAATACATCGGGAAGCTACCTGCAGTAGAATACTACAGTCCGGATTCCATGAAAGCTGAAGATCGTGTCGACTTTTTAAAATGGTATGCGGAACATCAAAACGATAGCTTTGACATGGAGCGTGAACTAGTAGAATATTGCATTAGCGATGTTAAAATTTTGGCTGAGACTTGTTTAAAGTTTAGACAATTGTTCCTCGAACAAAGCAATGTTGAACCATTTTTGGAAGGAACAACAATAGCATCAGCTTGTAACCTCGTGTTCAGACGGAACTTTCTGCAACCAAATACAATTGGGCTTATACCTAAAAACGGGTATAGGTGCACAGATAATCAATCAACAGTTGCAATCAAATGGTTGATTTGGGAGCAAAAGAAGCGAAAAATTGACATAAAGCATGCCGCTAAAGGGAGAGAACCGGTAGTAAATGGGTTTAAAGTCGATGGTTTTTGTGAAGAAACGAAACAGATTTTCGAGTTCCATGGTTGTTTTTATCACGGTCATCCTACTTGTTTAAAACATAAACGAGACGAGCCTTTATCAGAAGACAAATACGACACCCTGAATCAAAGATATGAGAGAACATTAGCCAAAACAACACGATTAAGGTCATTTGATTACGAAGTAATTGAAATGTGGCACTGTGAATTTCAGACTCAACAAAAATTCCTAAATAATGAAGAACTCAATTTCTTGGATGATCATCCATTAATACAGAACACACCTTTGAATCCTCGAGATGCTTTTTATGGTGGACGGACAGGAAATACATTTAATTACTATAAATGTAAGGAGGGGGAAAAAATAAAATACATAGACGTATGTTCCCTTTACCCCTGGGTTTGCAAAAATGGGAAATTCCCTGTTGGTCACCCAAAAATTCACACTGCTAACGATGATATTTGCTCTGCTTTGGAACTCGAGGGTATAAATGGACTCGTAAAATGCAAAATTCTTCCGCCAGAAAATTTATTTCATCCGGTCTTACCTATGAAGCAAAATAATAAGCTGATGTTTTCCTTATGTAGAACTTGCAGTAGTAAAAAAACTCAAGAACAAATCTGCACTCATTCTGATGATGAAAGAGCATTACTTGGAACCTGGGTAATCGAAGAAGTTGTGAAAGCAGTTGAAACGGGGTATAAGCTACTTGCTGTTTTTGAAATTTGGGAATATGATGTTACTCAGTATAATCCAGATACAAGTTCCGATGGTCTATTTACTCGTATGATGAATACATACCTAAAAATAAAACAAGAAGCATCAGGATGGCCGAGTACATGCACATCTGAAGAAGATAAAAACAAATATGTTGCTGATTTTCTAGAAAAGGAAAATATAGAGCTAGAGTTTTCTGAAATAGAAAACAATCCTGGAAAAAGATCACTAGCCAAACTTATTTTGAATTCTTTTTGGGGTAAATTCGGACAACGGGAAAATCATACTAAAACTTGTATCTTGAACAAACCTTCAGATCTGTATCTTCTGCTAACTCATCCTTCTATTGAAGTCTTGCATATTTTACCAATCAATGAAGACAATATTGTGGTTAATTTTGAGTTAAAAGAAGAAGCTGCTGACTCCCTCCCCACGGTAAATGTTTGTATTGCCGCATATACAACAACACAAGCCCGTCTTAAATTGTACACTTACTTGGAAAAACTTAAAGAAAAAGTTCTCTACTATGATACTGATTCCGTTATCTATGTAAGCTGTCAAGGAGAACCGGATCCTCCTACTGGAGAATTTATAGGTGATATGACTGACGAATTAGAGAGCTATGGTCAAGGGAGTTACATCACTGAATTTGTTAGTGGCGGTCCAAAAAATTACGCCTATAAAGTCTACAGCACTAAGGATAATAGTGAACACATTGTGTGTAAGGTAAAGGGCATCTTCCTGAACTATGAATCATCCCAAAAAATTAATTTTGATTCAATAAAAGAAGCGGTATTAAACTTTTCTGCAGAATATGATGACAGCATAGTTATTAAGTCTAATAACATAAGACGAACCAGAGAACATCAAGTGATTACTGTGGAAGAGGTTAAGACATATAAACCCAAAGCAGAAAAACGTCGTTTTCTCGAAGATCATAGTTCCGTACCGTACGGTTTTAAAAGACATTATTCTAGTTGATGAAATAAAAAAATGTATACATACATATACACAAGATTTGTTGTTTTATTTATTAATTGTATTTATTTTACAACAGGTTTGCTTGTCTTATGAACTTGCTTAAAAGATAAACATTTTGAAGGGCGCAACATTTTCCATGGCTTAGGCATTTTATTTGATTAGGAAAAATTCTTCGGAGTTCCTTTAAACTTGGACAGCTGTAGATATCTTCTAGGTTAATGACTTCTATGTTTTCGCTATTGAGTAATTCTCTAAGCCATTGCGATTTTTCAGTTCCTTTAACGTAAACAACTCTAGTTTGGATTTGTTCTCGAAGAAATATCTTTACTCGAGAAAAATTTGTAAACCCACTATTCCAGGTTAATCCATGATAATTTTGATATAACCAACTTGCCTGCCTTCTAAGTGGTGTGGACAGAAGATTTAAATTAAATGGAGAATTAACAATGAAATGATGATGGTGGTCATTATGAAATACAGCGATTTCTTTCAAAATGAAGTTATTGTTAAATACTCCAAATCCTTGAAAGTCTACAATATAGGTATTCATATTTAAGATACGTTCTTGATAAACTCACTTTTTCTACTGACAAGCTTACAATAATGATGACAATAAAATTAAGTGAGTTTGTTAACTTCTCCTGTTAAGGGATTATACTTAATTATACGATCATGAAGTATAAGGCAATACATAGTTGTTGAAGGTGGAACTGGAATTGTTGTCTTAAGCTCAATTTTTACATCTACTGGTCCTGTTTTAATTGATTCATTTTGACGGGAACAATCAATCACCATTATTGGGGCGATATCCTTAAAGTCTTGTCGAGATAAAAGTGGTTGTGATTGTTTCTGATAATATGAGTGTTGAAATTTACTGTACATTTCATAGAGAATGGCATACCGGTCTAGCTCATATTTAAGATTTAAATCTTCACGAGGGTAAGATTCAGAGTTTAAATGCACCTTTATATTGCTAACTTCGCAATGGTCGAATTTGCTGGCATCCTTGGTTCGTTGGTTTTTTTTATCGGTTTGTAGAGCAATAATAACATATCTTGGCTTCTCAAGTTGACTTGAAGTTTTAACTGTCCATACATGATCAGTGTTAGTTGGTAGTGTTGGGTATTCGTTCATTTCCCAATTTCGAAAATGAATTTGAATTGGATTTAACTGAATTTGTTTCAATAATGTAAGTTTATTTGAATCGGATAATGTTATATGAGGAACTCTCCATTGCAACTTAAAAATTGAAAGTTTTAATTCTTCGTCAGAATAGTAGGCATTCTCATTACTTCGAGTACGAATTAGAATCAATTCATGTCTTGCATTTACTATAATCTTTTTATAGTCTTCAGCAAATCCCAAAAGATTTTTTAGTGGTATGCAAAAATTAAAAGTACCTGATACAGGTGTAACGGTGGAGTTTCCAGTCCATGAAGCATTTTCTAAGCTTTTACTTTCATTCTCATTCAATGATATATAATTTTTCAATGATGTTGTAATGCCAACGTTTTTGTTGCTCTCAATGTCCACTCCATTTAGCTCATAATGTATTTCTTCAAAAAGAAATGCCATAGCATTATTTGCTAATTTCCCAGTAGAAGAAGGCTTTCCATCTGATTTTGTTAGACTTCCTTCTATATAAATGTAGCTTTCACAGGGTAAAATGCACAAGTCCTGTTGTTGTATAGGGATACGAATTTCATCACTTGGATTGAAGGACTGGAGGAATGGCGAGTAACTATGGTACTCAAACTTAGATATGCTGTTATCATAGCTCGGTCCATGAGTAATATTTAATATTTCGTTCATATTGCTCATTATTTTAGTTTAAATCCTAATGCAAGAAGATAGGTTTTGTTTTCAGATGAAAGTTCTGGTCTTGATAGTGTTGCTGTTGTATTAGGACTAAATGAATGATAACCTTTGGTATCTATGTTATAATAACTATTATAGATCAACATTATTGTGATTTGGGGGTTAAATGCAATCGCACAGTTATTCTTTCTCCCCTGAAGTTTATCAAGTCACCGTCTTGGTCCACGAGTTTTAATGTTAGACTGCTTATTCGATTGACGTTCACAGGTAGATAGATGACATTTCTGGGAACTTCTATAATTTTATACCCTGCCCCAGTTTCTGGAGAAAATTCATGTATAGTATGTACAGGACTATTGTTAAAATAGGAGCCAGTAATGATATTACACTCAACTCGTATTATATTCACCTTATTTATATCAACAGGTAAATCCGACAAATGTAACACATCGGAGTCAAGAATACATTTACTGAAACCCAGTAATTTTCCAATAGTTCTATCCTTATTGAAATATATTTTCTCGTTGCTTTCGATTTCAGACATCATTGTGTTATTATTTGCTTCTATTCTAACTACAGCCGTAGAATTTCGCAATAATAATTCTTCGGAAATAAATTTTGCAATGTCATCAATTTCATAAGTCCCAGTTGATATTTCAATTTCATATTCCCCTATATGGAACAAATTGTTACGCTCATCTACATTCGGTATAGAGTTGTAGGTTTGAAAATCAATCAATCCACAAACGTAATACTGATCCAGGTTCAAAGGTGGAAAGTATTCAGCAGATAGATGGGAACTTCTTCCGCTTAGCGTAAGTGTAAACGCCATGGTGATAAGAAAAACAATGAAACCATTTTTAAATAAAACTGTTTATTTATTTAAAATAACAATCATATAAAAATCTTAAACATAAATGACCACAATTAAAAGAGTCATAACTTTGATAATTAGAATAATTATAATTAAGTTTTTCACCCAAATAATTTATTATTTCAATAGGAGGTTGAAGATTTCCAAAGCTATCAAAATATTCAGTTTGGCTACCTCTTTTATTATACGCTACCCAGTGTGTCCCAGGACCTGTTGAGCAATCAAGATTGACAATCCCACACTCATTTTTTAAAGGTCCAGTCGTTGGTAAATTATCACGCATGAAAACTCCTCGAAAATTTGGAATTAAATTGGTTGCAAAATTTTTCAAGTCTATTTCATTTAATGCACGATTGGGTAGCGAACCTAGAAGTTTTTTTCCTGTGGATTTAAATAAAGCCCCAGTCCTTTTTTATAAGGTTTAAGGTGTAAGCCATGTCCAACTGCAATCGATTCCATTTTTTCATTATGACGTTTTTTCTCCTCCAGATCTTTTTTAGCAATACTAATATTATTGACAGCTTTGGCTACTCCTGCAGCACCTCCTGTTAAAGCTCCAAGAGCCGAAAGTCCAGCAAATAAAGGAACGAGGAAAGGAAGTACTCCACCAAGTTTTGGTACTGAAATAACTCGCGGTGTCTTAATGTTATCACTGTTTTTTCTAACAGTTTTCTTAGCCGATGATAATGCTATTTTAATTGCATTTTCTATGTTGAATGGTTTTTTACGTTTGAGATTATTTCCAATAATCTTAATTACTTTCCTCAATGAGACTTGTTTAGTCTTGCTATCTTTTTTAGACTTCTTAACACCGTTTTTATGCTCTGAACAACTCGTTTTTAGCTGATTTCTAGCCTTTTTGTCTGTATTCTTAGAGCACCCCATGCCTAATTTTACTTTTGCCTTCATAAGATTGCTAACCAATAGTGCATTTGCACGTTCAGCTATACTAGCGTCCTTGGATTTTACTCGTTGCCAAGCTTTTTCAGATAAAATCTTATCAGCTATATGCCGATCACTTGTATTTGTAAATTTAGAATAAGATATATCATGCTGTTTGCACGCTTGATCAAGCAAATTAATCCCTGGATCCCTTCGAGCTAAACGTTCTTGAAGTTTTGTTCCAGGTCCACAGTATTGATAACCAGGTAGATGTAGTTCGAGTGGTAGTTTGTTTATTACAGTGTTTAATAAACCTTCCCCTTTCACAATGTTTCGCTGACTGTTGCAATTTTTTAAATAATCAATCATTTTATATGATCATCTTTACGTTGCGAGAGATGAAAACGATATGACGGGTTTCGAATATAAACTTCGCATATAAAAGTTATTATTTAGTTTTTATCAATATGCGATTCGTTAAACAACAATACCAATTACCAGTAAAAAATATGGAATTGGCTAGCAATATTGAAACAAAAAAACATGGTAAACTGTTTCCATATAGTATAAGGGGGTTAATTACTGGTCCCTCAAACTGTGGAAAAACAAATGTTATGATGAGTTTACTCCTACACCCAAACGGCTTGAAATTTGAAAATATCTATATATATTCTAAATCTCTACATCAACCGAAGTATGAGTTTTTGCGAAAAGCCATAAAACCAGTGAAAAATATGGGTTTTTTTACATTTTCCAATAACAGTGATGTTATTCAACCCGAAGACGCTAAGCCAAATTCTATATTCATCTTTGACGATATTGCCTGTGAAAAACAAGACACAATTCGAGTGTATTTTAGTATGGGACGACATCATCACATCGATAGTTTTTATTTGTGCCAAACATATACAAGAATACCGAAACACTTAATTCGAGACAATGCGAATTTTCTAATCATCTTCAAACAGGACGATATGAATTTAAAACACGTTTATAATGATCATGTCAATTCGGATATGACATTTAAAATGTTTCAAAAGGTATGTGCAGAATGCTGGAACACAAATTATGGTTTTTTGGTAATTGATAAGGACAGCCCTTTGAATGAAGGTCGTTATAGAAAAGGCTTTGACTGCTTCCTCAAGTTATAAAATAGACAAAATTTTTGATTTTTGCATCATATGAACAGTTATGTTCTATAAGAGCAGTACAGAGCAGTTCAGTGAGCAGATTATAGCAGTAAAAAGCGGTTCAAACCAGTTTGAGACGCAGTATTTAACAGTTAAGACCAGTAACTACAATATAAAATTCAGTTTGAAAACCATCGAAAGGCTTTTCCAACAACTTCGAGTCTTATTTTTCAACTGCATTTGTATGAAGAAATAAATCTTAGAATATGATTAACATAGACGAAAAACTAACAAAGGAGCTTATTAAAACCACCGATGCTCTGCGAAAGAAATACAAAGCTCTAAGGACTGGTAGAGAAGCTTACGAAACCGAAATTGAGGAAACTCTAAGACCCATTACCAGACCCCTAAATGAGTTAGTGAAAAAATCAAACACAAAACAAGAAGAACAAAATCAAAATTACTTTATTGAAAGTCCTATTAACAAAACAAAACGCAAATTTAAACAACAACAAGTACAAGAAAATGAATTTGAAAGCCCAGCAAAGGCAAAATATTTAAGAGATGAATTCATCACACCAAACACTTTTATTAACAGTTCACCTGAATTAACTGATAGCATCACCCCAAAACGACCAAAGAAAAGCCTTAACCACCGTAACTTTTCAGAGCTCATATTACAAGAAGAATTACATGATACACCTAAAAAATACGTAGATTTGTTTATAAATAATTCAAACACGCTTGATAAAACGTATGGGGTATATTCAAAAGATGAGAAGTGGTACATTGGAAATAGTGAATTAATCATTCTTGGAAAAGATATACAAATAAAAAATAAAACCTTTGAAGGAACAAATGGTTTGTATGAGCTTATATTTAAGAAAATACCAGATAAAAGCATCTACACTGATGAAGATTTAAAAAATTACAAGACCATATTATATGAAACAAATACACATAGGGTTGGTCATGATTCACACGGACAAATACGTGGCAATCGGGGTCATAAGTATACGAAAATAATTAAGAAATTATTAGGATTCAATACAAATACTTCTAATAATCCAACACATTCACTATCAACACCACAATCGGGAAATGGATTGATGCAATTATCAAAACTGAAAAAGGACTATATATTTTGGGATAACCCTAATGAGCTTGTAGATCGAATGAGACTTCTCATTGCTTCACAACAAGCTGGAAATAACAATCATTCTAACGAAATTGTTTCAATTATTGAAGAACTTAAAGAAGCCGATATTATCGAATAAAAAAAATGAGTGTTGATAAATTTGGTCGTTATTCATATAGAACCCCACCTAGGGGTCCAAGAGGGAAACAAGGAGAGCCGGGACCGCAGGGCGAGTCAGGATTGCCTGGACCACCTGGCGAGGGATTTCTCAAAACAGAAAACGGTGATTACAACATAAATGGAAAACGATTAAAAAACATTCAGGAACCTGAAGAACAAGGAGACGCTGCTTCCAAAAGCTATGTTGATCAGCAAACTGATCAATTAAGACAAAGCTTTCAAATCGAAATTGAAAAATACTTTAACAAGGGAAAACATATCATGTCTAATGTCTACTTAAAATCAATTTAGTCTTTACTTAAATACCTAGGTGAACAGTCATTAAATCGCGATGCCCAAAATAAACCCCACATTGATTTTTGATCAAATCTTAAAATTCGTTATTAAAAATAAGAACATCTTACTAGACGAACATCATACGGAACTTTTGAACTGCATGGTCTTCTTGAAACGATTTATCAATGTATCTTCGACAACATCTGATTATGGTCAGGGCCGCCGCTACCGTATGTGCAAAATGTGCGGCGCACAAGGGCGCCAACGTCTGGGGGCGGAAAATTAAGAGATCGATCTAACTCAACCTATAAAGCATACTCCAAAAGTTTTCCTTAAGCTATTGGAACTTGTTTACGTTTGACCATTCACTACGTAGTTCCCACACACAATCTACTACAAATCTTTATTCATATTTTGTTTGTGACTGTCGCCTTTCACACCAAATAAACTCATCGATTGTAGTCATAGTCAAAACAGCTTAACGCCATGTCGCCATAGATTGACACTTGGGAAATAGCTTTCCACGCAACCTTCATCTCAGATTTATAAACTAGAAAAGGATTCTGATTTTTTTTAGATTTACAGCCCATGTATTTCCCATAAAAAATTAATTTTACTAATAACTCGTATTTTTCTATGATTGGGTATCAATATTCTGATTGCAATGATATACTCGTAGCTAAATATCTTAAATCTAAGTTGGTAACAACGACAAAATTATTGAAGGTGATTTAAAACATTCCTTATTTTACCGATGCAAAATGTAAACAAACCATCTTTACAACGGAAAAAAAAAAAAACCAACGGTAAGAAAAATTTTTTGTGTCTCTAAATATTTATGTTTCTTTTTAAATAAGGGTTTACGAATAGTTTTTAATTAATTTTGGGACTGAATTGATAAATAACTTAAATGTCAACGGATTGAACAAAATCAGAATAACACAGAAATTTAACGTTTCATTGGTTATTCGAATTTAAGCTTTCAATTGACATTCAGAGTTCAGACTCTAATTATATAAAAATATACTTCCCACACAAGCCACAAAATGTCAAACTACATCAAAGCATTCCTAAGATGTCAAGGAATTATATATAACGGGTGATTTTTTAAGAGCTTGAGAACTTTTTTTAAAAAAAAAACGCATAAAATTTGCAAAATCTCATCGGTTCTTTATTTGAAACGTTAGATTGGTCCATGACATTTACTTTTTGAAGATAATTTCATTTAAATGTTGACCGCGGCTGCGTCTTAGGTGGTCCATTCGGAAAGTCCAATTTTGGGTAACTTTTTCGAGCATTTCGGCCGGAATAGCCCGAATTTCTTCGGAAATGTTGTCTTCCAAAGCTGGAATAGTTGCTGGCTTATTTGTGTAGACTTTAGACTTGACGTAGCCCCACAAAAAATAGTCTAAAGGCGTCAAATCGCATGATCTTGGTGGCCAACTTACCGGTCCATTCCTTGAGATGAATTGTTCTCCGAAGTTTTCCCTCAAAATGGCCATAGAATCGCGAGCTGTGTGGCATGTAGCGCCATCTTGTTGAAACCACATGTCAACCAAGTTCAGTTCTTCCATTTTTGGCAACAAAAAGTTTGTTAGCATTGAACGATAGCGATCGCCATTCACCGTAACGTTGCGTCCAACAGCATCTTTGAAAAAATACGGTCCAATGATTCCACCAGCGTACAAACCACACCAAACAGTGCATTTTTCGGGATGCATGGGCAGTTCTTGAACGGCTTCTGGTTGCTCTTCACTCCAAATGCGGCAATTTTGCTTATTTACGTAGCCATTCAACCAGAAATGAGCCTCATCGCTGAACAAAATTTGTCGATAAAAAAGCGGATTTTCTGCCAACTTTTCTAGGGCCCATTCACTGAAAATTCGACGTTGTGGCGTTAGTAGGTCTATTCATGATGAAATGTCAAAGCATACTGAGCATCTTTCTCTTTGACACCATGTCTGAAATCCCGCGTGATCTGTCAAATACTAATGCATGAAAATCCTAACCTCAAAAAAATCACCCATTATAATACTTCCAGATCCGGAAGTAAATGATTAAGTGTTTCAAAAAGAAAGTGAAAACAAAAACTTTTAAAAATATCAAAAACTACTTTGTCTTCTTTCTGTCAAGCTATAAACTATTGGTTTTTACCAAAGGATTGATTTGACATACATAAATTAAGAACTGTGTTAGGAACTCGAATATTTGCATTTTATATGAAAATGGTTTTGTTGAAGAAAATTATTGGCAATCGCCATATTTTTTGTTTCCTCTTAAAATAAAATGCACGACTGGGTCGCACGAACTCTCTTATATAAAAGACTAAGAATTTCAAAAATTAATGTTATTAGAAAAAAACTGTTCATAAACACAAAGTTCATTTATTTAATGGCTAAAACAACTCTTTTAGTGGTAGTTGGAGCTAAGAACAGGATGCCATGTGATGCAAGCAAATATTAGTTTATGCAAGAACAAAATTTATAACAAAGTTATAAGTTAAAAGTCAAATAATCTTTTATATACAAATTTTTAAAACATTTTTTTTATTACTTTACGAATAAAAAATAAATTTCCAAAAAAAATATTTAGTCCTTTTTTGAGATATCGAATTTTCCAAAAAAAATATAAAAAATTTCATTAAAATCCGTTCAGCCGGTAATGAGAAATTCAAAAATCGTCAAAATGGTTCGGTACAGTCAGTAATATTTGATTTCAATTTTTTTTGTTTAATTAAAGAACGTACAAAATTATCAAAATTCTCGGAGACGTTTTCGAGAAAATCACGAAAACTTTTATTTATCAAGTTTAAAAAAAATCCAGAATGGGGTTTTCGAAAAAAAAAAATTGATGTCAAAAAAAAAGTTTTGAAAAATTTAATGCACATGAATATTTAAAATTTTGGGCGCTTTAGCATAAAACAAATTATCAAAATCTTTTGTACCAATTCTTTAAATTTTTTGATTTTTTTTAAATCTGTTGGACATTGTTTTAAAAAAAAATTATAAAATTTCGAAAAAAATCGTATTGCAGGTACAGTTATTTTTGGTCTTAAAAAAAAGAAGAAAAATAAACGTGTGGGGACAAAATTTCGATACCCACTTTTTTCGAGTTCGATTTTCTTACGAATGCATAACTTGCCTTATAGTACCTATCTATAAGTCTCAAGTAAAAAGAGTAAATAATATTAAAGGGATGCAAGAACTGTACATATGTAAGTATATGCTATAATGACTACGTTCATTGTATAAGAATTTGGTGTAGCTCGGAACGCGACAACAACAATGCACGTTTGCTTAAATTTTTCAACTGCGAAATGGAGAATAAGTAAAACTTTCACTTATTCAACGTAAATACCCCCGTGCACCCGAGACATGGGGCGGCAATTTAAAGTTCTTGCACAAGGGCGCATGAACACCCAGCGGCGGCACTGATTATGGTTGCCATTTTCCTACCTGCCCTTGGTCTTCAAATTTATGCAAAGAAGGACCAGATACATGTGCATGCTATATGGTTGAAAATAGGTTGATAAGAATTAAAAAAATAATGTCGTTGTATGAAAGATTAAAATAAATATTTTTAAAAATAATGTTTCTTATTTACTTTATTTTGAATTCAGTTTCCATTCATAATTCAAACGAAAAACATGTCTTCTTTTAAAATTAAATTAGTCATTGATGATCTTCTAGCCTTTTTAAAATCCAACCAACATATCATACATGAGGCACACTTTTCAGAAGCTATGAATTGTATTTTGTTTGTAAAGAGATTCGAAAAGGATGATTATATTATGTCACCAAATAAATTTCATTTCCTGAACTGTACTTCAAACTGGTCACCAAACTTGTGCTATGAAGGACCAGATACTTGTGCATGTTTTCAAATTAAAATAAAAATTAATAAAATTAAGAGAATTGTAAATTTTTATAAACAAATCCTAAATGAATAAACTAATAAAAAGGTAAAATGTTTTGTTGTTTTAATCATTCTGTGAAAAGATGAGTAAAAGAGACGTTGTCGAAGAACTGCATAAGTCAGCAAGAAGAAATTTCCAAAAAAGGCGAGTCATTATCAAGGGGCTTGATGATTTATGGCAAGCTGATCTAGTAGAAATGGGGGCATATTCAGCAGATAATGAAAATAATCGATATCTTCTTACGGTAATTGATACATTTTCTAAATTTGCTTGGACAGCTCCTATTAAAAATAAAACCGGATCGAGTGTCACTGAAGCTATGGAAAATATATTAAATAAAGGCCGCATTCCCAACAATTTACAAACAGATGACGGGAAAGAATTTTTCAACACTACTTTTCAAAGTCTTATGAAAAAACTTCACATCAATCATTATTCAACATTTTCACCTCTTAAAGCTTCGATTGTCGAACGATTTAATCGCACTTTGAAAAACCTTATGTGGAAAGAGTTCAGTGCTAATGGTTCATACTGTTGGATAAATATGATAGATACACTAACTAAAAAGTACAACAATTCAAAACATCGCACTATTAAAATGAAGCCGTCCAAAGTCAATGCTACAAATGAAAAGCAAATACTTTCAACTATATATGATCACATCAAAATTCATATTACTCCAAAGTTCAAGGTGGGAGATTTTGTAAGAATTAGTAAATACAAGCATGTATTTGATAAAGGATACACACCGAATTGGACAACAGAAATCTTTAAAATAACCAAAGTTCAACATACAAATCCAGTTACATATCTGTTAGAAGACTATCAGGGAAACCACATAAAAGGCGGGTTCTATGAGCTTGAACTACAAAAATCTAAGTTTCCCGATACTTATCTAATCGAAAAAGTGCTGCGAAGGAAAAAAGATCAATTATTTGTAAAATGGCTTGGTTTTGCATCCGATCACAATTCATGGATACCTATTTCAAAAGAAAATAAATAAAAACCATCTTTTATGTATATTATTAAAATAAAAAGCTTTATTTTATTACAATGATTTCAATTTACTTTTATTTAAGATATATTCATACTCATTTCATTTAAAAATAGCAACCGTAGACCCCAACACACCACCGTGCGCCCATCTGCGCACAAGCAACCACCAATCTTTTAATTCAAACATCAAACAATACATCATCCCCAAGGCACACCATTAAAACAAAAATAGAAACAAAAACATATCCCTTCTCATCGTTACTCATTTAAATTCAAACTCCAACACACACACTTCTCGCTAGTACACACCACAAAATTGATATCAATTTTAACCCTCAACCACCACCAAATTCTAACGCACTCGATCGATGCCCTCATCTAAAAAGTCATAAAATAAAACACATATGTTTCTAGCTTCAACAGTGCATAAAATTCACTTGACATATATTACCTAATACCGATCCTCAATATACAAAAACCAAATTAAAACTCCACAAAAGATCTCTTTCTTTCATAATGCACCATATCTTCTTTAACCAATCCATAATTCACCCACCCCTGAAACAAATCAACAAAAGAAAACCAGCCAGCCTCGTACCGCAGAGAAAAAAACAAAACAATAAAAACGACTGGACCGATGCCCTCATCTAAACACAGTCCAGTCAGCATACCTGATGACAAACAAAAATATCTACATATACAAATAATATGTTCCTAGCTACACCGACACTTGAAACACACAACCGGACAGCAACAGTACGACGTGTTAAAAACAACCACCACCAAATCCTATCGCACTAGGTCAAAGTCCTCATGTAAAAAGTCCGTATATCTGATGACAAACAGATGTATATTTATCCCTATCTGTAACGAGATACTTGAAAAACATCAACGGGCAACAGTACATTTTAAAAAATGCACTTGACTGATATTTTCCAATACCGATCCTCAATGACAATGTCAAAATACTTTTTTTTTTTCCAACACAAAAACCAAACATTTAAAAAGCAATAAAAAACACAGCCAACAAAAACCAATATAAAAAGGGTCATACAAAAAAGAAAAACTGAACCGAATTGTGCGCCGCTCATGCCGACAAAGAAAAACAAAACGTTTAAAAAGCCATTAAAACCCAAAAAGCCATTAAAAACCATAAAACCATATGAACAAAAGTCGTAAAAAAAGTTCCCAGTCTCAAGTATCCTTATTCCTACTACTGACCGAGCTAAACTGGTCGCTATAGCCGGCGGTCGCTTTATCCGACGTAAGAAAAAAAAATAAAACAAAAAATACAACAATAAACATACATAAATAATTTCAATGTTTATGCATTTTGATTGAAAAAATCAGTTAATTTTGTTTCTTTTATTTTCATTAATTTTAAATAATCAATATTTAAACTTTTTTCAAGAGCAGAGAAATGACTTATAATATTTTCGTTGGAATCATTGCAAATAAAAAAAGAGGAGGAGTAAATTTTCTGGATCTTCATCATCCACTTCACTATCTTCGTCTTGATGATCTCAAGCTAATTCTTGCAGAATATCTTCATCTGCTTGGATCTTCGATGTTACAACGTTATCGTCTATTGTTATACTCGTATATTGCTCCCATCATTCTTCAGTTGGTACAACCCTATGGATTATTGTATGCAATAGTTCATTTAAAGGAATATCATCCTCCTCGCTGAACTCGTCATGTGAAGTGTATCTAATCAGAGGTACTGCAGAACATAACCCAGCATGTCTAAAGCAATTAGAGTTTTTATTGGGAGTAACTTATCTCAAGATTTTGCAACCATAAATGCTGCCCAATCATTTTTAGTACGAAAAATTTTCGGAAGCACACTTTTAAATTTTTAATGATTCTTTGATTGGAGTAAGGATTTTGTATTAACGAGTAAAAATACAATTTTAATTCCAGTCAAATTTGTAATATGCGGGTGGCAAGAACAATTATCTATCGTCAAAAGAATTGTTTTATTTAACAACTCTTTGTGCCATTGACGAATGTAATCAATTTCGAAAACGAAATTTTTGTTGTCGTTATAAGCGGCGGTAAAAAAGTATTTTCTGTTATAAATTCGTCGCTATATCCAACGAGTCGTTATAGCCGGCGACGTCACATTAGTACAAATTGTATGAAAACCAACCAACTGAAGAAAAAGTGGTCGTTAAAAGCGGCTGGTCGTTATAAGCAACGTCGTTATAGGTGACGTCGACTGTACTAACAAATATTTCTTTTCATGTTTATCTACGAATTTTGAGCAAATTTCGCGACCTTAGAACAATAGGGTTCTAACTACACTCAAGTCACAGAGATTGAATTTTGTTTGTCAATAACTTTTATATTTTGGTTCGGATCTATGTACATGATTTTTTGAAAACACAAATTTTTTACTAAGTTATGTTGATCTGAATTTAAAAATCTACAACATATTTAATTCATAATTTTGCAGTAACTGGTGGTTGAAAAAATGGATAGAACCTTGTTACTCAACGCTTAGTCATTTGAGCATAGAACATAAGGTTCTAATTACCTGATACTAAGTAACATGATAAGAAATTTAATTGTTCAGATAGAATCCTGTTATGTGAAAGAAATAAGAATTTTTGTTGAACGAAGTTTTTATTCTTTTTGTTTTTTGAATTTCTTATAAAGGAAAACAAATAAACATTATTAAAGAAAAGTTAATTAATAGTAAAGCTCACACTGCCTATAATATCGTGAAGGCCCTAACTACATTTTTGATACTTCGAGTTATAAAGGAAAATACTAAATCTTTTACAGCAACCCGAATATAGAAATTAATTATAGAGATATATTTAAAAAGCCCTATGTACATTATACACCGATTTGTAAACTATTTCTATTAAAATTCCTTCTTTTTTAACTGAACTGTAAATAAAAAAAGAAAACATAAATTTATGTCAACAAAACTTAATCATTTATTAAGAAAAAATTGTTTTTGCACCATTTTTAAGCTCGATCACAGGAAGATTGATGAATTGTTTTCTATTTTCAGGAAACAGTTGGGAGAGATTTTTTTCAATAACATTTATTCTGTCGATTGATATTTCTATTGGCTGGGAGCGAACAAATGATGATGGTTCAACAAAAGTTGACTTTATATATTGACTTTTTTAAAAGTTAAGTACTATGAACTCAGTGTCGACTGGAAGTACCCTCATGCCAAATTGTAGTAAAAGGTATTTCTTTGCTTTTCGTTCCAAGAGGCGCAAAACTTTCATTGAAAGTTATAATACGTTTGGCAAAGCTAACAGCCTTGAATCCTTCTTAACGAGGTGGCATTATAACAACTAGAGTATCTGGCACAATTTCATTGGAATCAAGCTTGCTTATCTTTTGATATTCCGTTCTAGTAAGCCCTACACGGGCTTTGTGATGCATCCAAGCCTGGCAAATATGGCAAGTTTTTTCACCTTTACATGATATAATAAAATCTTTTTTAAGTTTAAGTGGACCTCATGTTCCTTCGTAAATTTTTTACTTAATGTATCAAACACATTTATCAAACTTGGGATGGTGAAAATCAAGGTTAAAGTTCGTACTGAAAACATTCCTGTAAAAGCTATCTTTAACAGGACATTTTAAATGAGTGGTATATTTAATACAGTACATCTTTTGATTTCCTATTTTCTTTTGAAATAGAAATACTCACCTTTACTTATTAAAATGTATGCATATTTAGAACAAACATTTTGAAAATCACACAGCACAGATAAAATTCAACTTTAACACAAAATTCATAGCCTTTTGAAGCAACAAAGTTCAATCTACATCCTGTTGTGTAACAAAGTTTTATGTGCATTTTCTTTCAAATTTTTCTAACTACACTAGGTTCTATTTACCAATTAGAACTTTGTGAACTTAGTTTTTAATAAATTGATGTACATAGAACTCTGCTTCCTGCATTTTTATTGACTTAATAGGAAACTAAAGGAGACAAATATGGAGACAAATATGGATGAAACAGATCGAAAGAGCATACTCGATTTGCTACGACCACATGTATAACTCAGTTTTGAAAAAAAAAGTCAGTAAGAACCCTATTGTTCTAAGGTCGCGATTTGCGAATTATTAATTTATTAAAATAAAAAAAACTTATATTATAATATTGGGTTTCAAAAAAGTATGAACATTTCTTGGAAAAAAGAAAATTTGTATACGCGTGAAATTTTCAATATTTCTTATATAAAAAATAACTTTTATAATAAAACGATTTACAAACTTCGTTTGCAGAATTTTATACTTTTTTTTGGAAATCAGACGCTAATTCCATGCATTTGAAAATTTTTATCTCATTAAATCCATGTTGTAAATTTGTAAAATGTATTTAAAATTCAAAATTTTTTTTACATAAGAGCAAGTTTTTGGAAAACCACTCCGATTGCCAAGTGCTGCAATAAAAGTAGGTAAAAAACCCAAAATTTTTACCTGTTTAAGATTTTCCCATGTATCAAAAGATGTATGGGTGTTTGGGTGCACTTAATGAGTTTTTTTTTTATTATTGTTTTCTTCATCAGGTAAAAATAAGAAAACTTTGTGTTTATGACGCATTAAAAAAAAAATTGACCCCAAAGTCAAAATTTTGCTCGGGAAAGAAAAATTGAACACCATTTAAAATCGAATATCTGGCAACCCTAAAAACATATCAGCTCAATTTAAACGTAGTTTTAAAGGTTAGTATTATACTAAAAAAAAAGTGCAGAATGAGGTCCCTACTGTGAGTACTGACAGAGAAATTTATTTTAACATGGGTCAGGGTAAAGCAAAGTTACCCTTTTTTTAAATCATCAAAAAGCGATGTCAAAGTTGAAAATCAGACTTTATTGTTTATTATCAGGAAGCGTTGCTAGCATTCTTGTTCGTAAACAGCTTCATAGCTTTTCCTTTCTTTGATATTTAAACTTTTATTTAAAACTTTTTAGAAGCATCTCTATAAAAAATTTCATTAAAATTCGTAATGCCGATATGTGAGAAATTGAAAATTAGACAAAATAGTTCTATGGTAAGTACAAGCTGTGATATCTTAATTTTTTTTTTTTTATTAAATCAAAGATCATAAAAATTAATTGAAAGAAAAAAAAAATATATAAATTCTAGGCGCCGCGACGTTTTCAAGAAAAATACGATTTTTGAAAACAATATTTTAACATTTTTTAACATTTTTATGGTGGGTACCGTTATTTTTAGGTAAAATAAAAAAAAAAATCTCACATCTTGTAGATTATATTGATTATATTGAGAAACTCTCATTTATCAAGTTTAAAAAAAAATAGCATTGGGTTTTCGAAATATGTATTGAGTTTTGAAAAAAAAATTGAAGTTTTTTTTAAAAATCCAAAAAAAATTTTTTTGAAAATTTGAATACACAATTCTATTAAAGTTTTACGAGAGCTTTAGCAAAAAAAAATTATCAAATTCGGTTGTACCGTTTTTGAGAAAATCAAAAACGAAAAAAAGGTTCCATGGGGAGTATATACCCTCAATAACCATTTTTCGCACATTTTTTTTTCAACTATACTATCTAGCTTTAACTAAATGAAATTTTTTTGTATTTTTATTTTTAAAATCTGTCGAACAGTTTTTGAGAAAAAAAAATATTTATAAAATTTCGAAAAAATTCGTATGGCATGTACCGTTATTTTTGGTCATAAAAAAAAAAAACAAAACGTGGGGAGGAAATATTCAAAGTGATATCCACTAAGTTTAAAGAAAATCGGCCGAGCAATTTAGGCTGTAGGTAGTCGAACAGACAGACAAAATTGCGAAACCCACTTTTTTAGTCTTCGCTATCGTTATCAACTTTGATCAAAATCTCGAGTTCGATTGTTTTTACGAATGCATATGTCTTTCCCTATATAAGTACATACATGTATATGCAAAAACTAAATACAATGGACCGCCATGAATCGCAAACCCCTCACTGGCAATATATTGCTACCTTATTCGCTCATTCATATACCTAATGCATATTCTCATTTCTAATAGAGGTATCCAAAAAACAAAGCAACGTTGTAAAAAAACTTATACACAAAATTTCATTCGCAAAGTGCCGTCGCCACCGCACCGCCGCCGCCGCCATCAATCCAGCGTAGGCTGTCCTTTTCAGTAGGTTTTCTGCATATAAATATAATGTATGCATGCTTGTGTGCGCCAGCGCTGACTGGCTGGTGCAAGTCGGTGTGCTCTGAATAGCTATAGCAATATAGCATGTTTGTTGTTTATGTCTCTCTCTGCCGAGAAAAGGATAGCATATGAGAAAATGTTAAATTAATTTGCTAATATACGGTTTGGGTATTGGGTTTGGTTGTTTTCTCTGCCGCTTTGTAAATTACGTGGCGTTCCTCGTCATGAGACTACTATAAGAATTTATATACAATGTTGAGGAATCGAATCGAATCCGAATTGAGATTTCTATCCAGGTATATGGTGGCACTGGATCGAGAGATCGAATTGAAATGGGATCGAAATGACAATATGGTTTTGTACACACACTCGATTCCTCGATTTTGGTATACAAGCATATTTTCGATTCGATTCAGCTCGTTTAGTGGGATCGGATCGAGAAATCCTATTTCAATCCGATCCAGGTATAAGTACATCATTGTATATAAATTCTTATAGTAGTCTCATGACGAGGAACGCCACGTAATTTACCAAGCGGCAGAGAAAACAACCAAACCCAATACCCAAACCGTATATTAGCAAATTAATTTAACATTTTCTCATATGCTATCCTTTTCTCGGCAGAGAGAGACCTAAACAACAAACATGCTATATTGCTATAGCTATTCAGAGCACACCGACTTGCACCAGCCAGTCAGCGCAGGCGCACACAAGCATGCATACATTATATTTATATGCAGAAAACCTACTGAGAAGGACAGCCTACGCTCGATTCAAGGCGATGGCGGCGGCGGCGGTGCGGTGGCGACGGCACTTTGCGAATGAAATTTTGTGTATAAGTTTTTTTCCAACGTTGCTTTGTTTTTTGGATACCTCTATGAGAAATGAAAATATGCGTTAGGTATATGAATGAGCGAATAAGGTAGCAATATATTGCCAGAGAGGGGTTTGCGATTGATGGTGGTCCATTGTATTTAGTTTTTGCATATACATGTATGTACTTATATAGGGAAAGACATATGCATTCGTAAAAACAATCGAACTCGAGATTTTGATCAAAGTTGATATAACGATGATAGCGAAGACTAAAAAAGTGGGTTTCGCAATTTTGTCTGCCTGTCTGTCTGTTCGACTACCTACAGCCTAAATTGCTTGGCCGATTTTCTTTAAACTTAGTGGATATCACTTTGAATATTTCCTCCCCACGTTTTGTTTTTTTTTTATGACCAAAAATAAAATTTTATAAATATTTTTGGCACGAGTACGATAACTTGGCCGCCAAGATTTGATGACGGATTTTTGTAGAGGGGTTAAAAATAAGCACTTTTTACTATGGGAGGGGGGGGTCTATCTCCCCCCGTTTAGGAGGTAGGGGCACTTTTAGAAAAAATGGTTTAAATTAAAAAAAAAAATAATAAAAACAACGGCAACACCTACAATAAAGTGCTATACTGCGTTTGAAAGCCAGAAGATTGTTCTATAATCCTGCATTTAAATTAAATTACTCATGTTAATAGTTTTTGAGAAATTCGCATTTAAAGTCCAAATTTTGATAAAATAACGTGAAAAAAAAAAGTTTAGACCAATTGTTTTCAAAATTGTGAAATGATATTGTAAATTAGCTTACATGTGTTTCATGTATCTATCAGTTCTTAATCGAACACAAAAAACCGCATGGTTCTATGTCTTCTGGTTTTTGAGAAAAACGAAAATAACTAAAACTACTTTTCTACAAAATGTTTGATATTTTTTGCTTTCTTACATAAATAAATCAGTGCTAGCTTCCAACATTACAATATATAAACAGTAAAGTATGTATGGGGGGGCATGCTGCCCCCCTGCAACCCCCCTGCTTGGGCACACTATAGGATTTGGGGTAGGTGCGAGGTTGGGTGCATGCAAAGTTTCTTTTGCATTCACAGAATCTGTATTTAAAAAAATTCAAATTTATTCTATTTATCCAATGTCCACTAAATACATATAAAATACAATTAACGATCTTGAAAACCAAAACAAACTTCTGACCATGTTCACCAATACATGGCACTATTTTTCTATCGAAAATACTGCCTAGAAAGGAAATATAAGGACGACTGGGGTTCGCAAATAATAGAGTTTTTATCAGATGTAAAAAAAAGTTTACCCTTGTTATACCGATGGTGATATATGTAAGGGTTTACAGTTAAAAGACATCGATCCTCCCACCCTTCAGAGCGAAAATTTAGAAAGTGTTTTACCGCCAAAACATCCTCGGCTTCCCACCATAAAAGAGTAACTCAACGAACTCGACAGTTATAGTACGGACGATGGCTTTATTGACGAGACTTACACACCTTTTTAATACATTTTGACTATTTTTAACTAACTATGACTGACTAACTCCTGACTAACTGACAAAATAACTAACCCAGATGCAATTCTATCTCCTCATGGTGCATTCTGGGTAACGCTAAATGAATTGCGGTACTGAACTAACAAAGATTCATTATGTTTATTAACATTAATCCTTAAAATGGAATCACCGTCACCACCAAAAATCAAAAAAAGTAGTTTTGGTAATTACATACATTAAATACATTATGTTATGTTTGTATGCCGAAACGAGTATAGCCAAATGAATTTGCCCCTTGCAACAACAAAATTGAGTTTTTATGCTGTGAATTAGCGATATATTCTTCATTTCCAAATTATTATAAAAACAGTGATGGATTGGTGATATAAATTGAGGCAGTTCAATTTAGTTTTTTTTTTGTTATAGTTTATTTTAGGTTGTTCAAGCTGGTTGAGTTTTTTTTTAATATAAACCCATGTCCGGCGTCTACCAGTTCAGGTGTGGTAGGAACTTGAAATTTCACACACTGTCTATTTTTGGTCTAATTAGAGAAAATCTGAAAAACATTTTTTGGAAAAGCTTTTAGTTTTCCGGAAAATTCACGTTGCGTTTTCGCAACATCCGCATTTATAGGTATAGAGTTCAAGTCAAATTTAATCAAATATTTGTTTGATAAAGCGTATTAAAACAGAAAATAAATTAATAATGCATTATAATTTAAAAAAATTAACATTATAGGTATGTACATCGCATTTAAAGATAAACATTTGTTTTTCGTTACATGCGATACGTGAATTGAAAGGTGGCACTCCCTAGATCACGAATATGCAATTTTTAACTCGCTAAGATGCCTAGTTTAGCCAGAAATCACGTTTGAAAATGTCAACTTTTTTGGGGTCTACAGAGCTTCGTTTAGCCGCAAATCGCGTTTAAAGATAAACATTTGTTTTTTCGTTACATGCGGTACGTGGATTGAAAGGTGGCACTCCCTTCACGAATATACAATTTTTAACTCGCTGAGATGCCTAGTTTAGCCAGAAATCACGTTTAAAAGTACATTGGGTGGCAAATTTTTGTCAAGAAATATTTTTGAAAAAAAATGTATGAAAAATCAAAATTTCTTAAAAAAAAATTGAAAAAAAAAATTTATTGGAAAAAAGTTTTTTGAAAAAATATTTTTGATAAAATGTCCAAAAATATTTTTGGCAAAAGTTCAAAAATATTTTGGTCAAATGTCCAAAAATAATTGGCCGAACCATTGAAATTCATCTTATCTCTCTAAAGATGGAGGAGGTTTACCTCCTCGGAGTTCTAACATTTCTTTCCATTTGTTAAAAAATAAATCAAAATAAAATATTCTGAATTCGGTTTTATTACCAAATTCTGTTTGGCACTATTTCGGTTACCATAACGAAATAAAGCCAATTTGAAATTATTTTGTTTTCAAAAATGAAATAAAACCAAATTTAGAATTTGAGTTTATTAAGTTCAAATGCCTCTAGATCTAATTACAAAGTCGAAAAAATGGCAGCCTCGCTGATTAATCGTATCAAAATGTAAGCAAACCAGATTGTATGAGAAATGAAACAAAATTCACAAAACTATCATACACTCTCAATACTATTTGTTTGTATTCATCTCACACCTGGCATATACAACTTTATATACCTACCTACAATTGATTCTGACAGCAAACAGAAACGCAGATAGGATTTTCTCGCTTACCCTCCTTTAAAAATATATCACTACCGCATCTCTTCTTTTATTTTCTTATATTTTTCCCTTCCACGTAGTATATCTTATATCACAACCGCATCTCACTGGCGATATTAATATTTCTGCGGCAGAGATAAAAAACTTTTAATTCAGTTCCATGAGACTACTATAGAGTTAATATACAAAGTATACATGGAGCTAAATCCTGATTCAATTCCCCATATAAACGTAGTAATACAAGAAACAAAGATATAAAACTTGAATAGAAGATGATGAAAGAAATTTCAACATATTTTTGCTTCACATTGAGGCGCGTTCAACCTTTGAGTATATATAATATGGAGGGCTCGTTTCAATTCCAAATGCGTGACTATCATACTGGCGCTGCTCAAATTTGTGTAAGACAAAGTTTTTTGAGAGCGGCAACCAAAAAAAAGTTTTTGGCAGGATTGATTGCCTTGCGGGAAGATACTAACACAGATAATTATATACAGATGTCGCATGCCCATAGAAAAAACTGACATATGAAAATGAAAATCTTCATTTGAAAGAGCTTTTAAGAAAGCTGTTTTCAATTTATTATTTTAAAATTATGTGAGAAGTGCTTTTTCTCTTTAAAATTTGTGCTCTCTGAATTCACGAATAAAATCTATTTCGTCTGTTGCTCTTGCGTATTCAACTCTGTGTCTGTATTCTTCGTTTTTTTGTTTAATACCGCCAGACCCTTTTTTTTAAATAGATTTGTTATGGACACAAGAACACAAGATACCTACATTTTTCATAGAGGGATCTTGGCAAGAAAAAATTATCACCCCTATTACACAATTCGGCGAATGAACTAAAGTGACAGTTTCAATTCATTTCCAAACTTTTGCTATTACTGAATCCGACGAATGAAAGTTGAACGAATGTCGCTAACAATGCCTGCACCACTGACATTTCGTTCAACTTAAATGGTATTACAGAATACGCAATCCATTTGCACTCCATACAATTTCTATCATTTTACATTCGCACCAATTTCGAGACGAATCTGAAGTGAATATTTGATTAAACGAAAATAAACAATGGAGAGTACAAAAATGTAAGTCAAAAGCTTAACATACTGAATGCTAAAGTGTTTGTTTAACAAATTTTAATAGAAAACGCACAAATACCAGCGCAACCAGAAAGCAAGAAATCTAAAAAAAAAAAAAAAGAGCACACGGTTGGTTTTGAACCGTCCCCCATCTTCGTACTAACCACTCTCAACGATGCTTGATTTGGTTGATCGAAAGCGATACTATTATCACAGCCTAGGCCAGTTGAATAAATGTTTGTATAGCTGACAGTGTCGATACGAAAGTTCATAAATGATAAGGTAATTTTAGGAATCGACAATGTAGTTCATCCGACGAATTTCATAATTGAGTTTTACAGCGGATGCGAATCAAGTCAACTCACCGGGAGTAAAATTCTGCGAATTCTGTAATCGACATGTATATTTTGTTTGTTTATCTGGGAACTGGGAATCTAAGGCAATTTTGTTCATAAAAAGGACACTTACTTAGATATTTTGTTGCATTTAGAAGCAAATTAGGAACTTATGTAGGTATGTCAAAGCCTTTGGATGGATTTGTGAAATAATCACCCCTATTACAGAATTCGGCGAATGAGCTAAAGTGACAATTTCAATTCATTTCCAAACTTTTGCTATTACTGAATCCGACGAATGAAAGTTGAACGAATGTCGGTAACAATCCCTGCACCACTGACATTTTGTTCAACTTATATGGTATTACAGATTTCGCAATCCATTCGCACTCCATACAATTTCTATCATTTTACATTCGCACCAATTTCGAGACGAATCTGAAGTGAATATTTGATTAAACGAAAATAAACAATGGAGAGTACAAAAATTTAAGTCAAAAGCTTATCATACTGAATGCTAAAGTGTTTGTTTAACAAATTTTAATAAAAAAACGCACAAATAGCAACGCAACCAGAGAGCAAGAAATCTAAAAAATAAAAAAAAAAGAGCAAACGGTTGGTTTTAAACCGTCCCCCATCTTCGTACTAACCACTCTCAACGATGCTTGATTTCGTTGATCGAAAACGATACTATTATCACAGCCTAGGCTAGTTGAATAAATGTTTGTTGCTGACAGTGTCGATACGAAAGTTCATAAATGATAAGGTAATTTTAGAAATCGACAATGTAGTTCATCCGACGAATTTCATAATTGAGTTTTACAGCCGATGCGAATCAAGTCAACTCACCGGGAGTAAAATTCTGCGAATTCTGTAATCGACATGAATATTATTCTCTATCTTTTTTAGGTAAGTAGGTATACCTATTTGTTCTTTGCAATTCCCATACAAATTATTCTAATTTCGTTGCTCAATTTTGTCTATCAGAGCCAAAAACAGAAACAGTATTGTTTGTTACTCCTAGTCCTAGTTGCTACATACATAGATACATATGTACGTATTTTGCATTCAGGTTCATGAGGTTATGATGACACCTGCAGGCAGGAATGTTGGTTTTATTTGATTTGGTGCGATCTTTTGATGATGGCGAAAATAACGTGGTTGACTTTTTTGGGTTTGATAAAAATAAAAAAAATAGTTAAATTAAAACTTCAATTTGAAGTAGGGCGACAAAGAAAAAGAAAATAAAGTTCTAAGAAATTGTGGATACAGATTTTTTTACGGGTTAGTTACCTATTTATTTAATACCACCGGGGAGAGTACGATAACTTGGCCGCCAAGATTTGATAACATGTTTTTGTAGGGGGATCAAAAACAAGCACTTTTTACTATGGGAGGGGGGGGTCTATCTACCCCCGTTTAGGAGGTAGGGGCACTTTTAGAAAAAATGGTTTAAATTGAAAAAAAAAAATATTAAAAAACAACGGCAACACCTACAATAAAGTGCTATACTGCGTTTAAAAGCCAGAAGATTGTTCTATAATCCTGCATTTAAATTTTATTACTCATATTAATAGTTTTTGAGAAATTCGCATTTAAAGTCCAAATTTTGATAAAAAAACATGAAAAAAAATGTTTAGACCGGTTGTTTTCAAAATTTTGAAATGAAATTGTAAATTAGCTGATATGTGTTTCATGTATCTATCAGTTCTTAATCGAACACAAAAAACCGCATGGTTCTATGTCTTCTGGTTTTTAAGAAAATCTCCGTTTAAGAGGTAGGGGCACTTTTAGAAAAAAATGGTTTAAATTTAAAAAAAAAAATATTAAAAAATAACGGCAATACTTACAATAAAGTGCTATACTTCGTTTAAAAGCCAGAAGATTGTTCTATAATCCTGCATTTAAATTAAATTACTCATGTTAATGGTTTTTGAGAAATTCGCATTTAAAGTCCAAATTTTGATAAAATAACGTGAAAAAAAAAGTTTAGACCGATTGTTTTCAAAATTTTGAAATGAAATTGTAAATTAACTTATATGTGATCTATGTATCTATCAGTTCTTAATCGAACACAAAAAACCGCATGGTTCTATGTCTTCTAGTTTTTGAGAAAATCGAAAATTAGCAAAACCATGCGGTTTTTTGTGTTCGATTAAGAACTGATAGATACATGAAACACATGTAAGCTAATTTACAATTTCATTTCACAATTTTGAAAACAATTGGTCTAAACTTTTTTTTTCACGTTATTTTATCAAAATTTGGACTTTAAATGCGAATTTCTCAAAAACCATTGACATGAGTAATTTAATTTAAATGCAGGATTATAGAACAATCTTCTGGCTTTCAAACGCAGTATAGCACTTTATTGTAGGTGTTGCCGTTGTTTTTTAATATTTTTTTTTTTTCAATTTAAACCATTTTTTCTAAAAGTGCCCCTACCTCTTAAACGGAGGTTTTCTCAAAAACCAGAAGACATAGAACCATGCGGTTTTTTGTGTTCGATTAATAACTGATAGATACATGAAACACATATCAGCTAATTTACAATTTCATTTCACAATTTTGAAAACAACCGGTCTAAACTTTTTTTTCATGTTTTTTTTATCAAAATTTGGACTTTAAATGCGAATTTCTCAAAAACTATTGACATGATTAATTTAATTTAAATGCAGGATTATAGAACAATCTTCTGGCTTTCAAACGCAGTATAACACTTTATTGTAGGTGTTGCCGTTGTTTTTTAATATTTTTTTTTTTCAATTTAAACCATTTTTTCTAAAAGTGCCCCTACCTCCTAAACGGGGGGAGATAGACCCCCCCTCCCATAGTAAAAAGTGCTTATTTTTGACCCTTCTACAAAAATCCGTCATCAAATCTTGGCGCCCAAGTTATCGTACTCGTGCCATACCACCTACTTAATTAAGAGGTTGTATGGTTATGATAGGTTGTAGGTAGGTATGTTTGTATGAAAAAACGCAACCAGAAGAATAACTGTAGGTACGAGAATATACATTGTAGATACATACCTACGTATAGTACATATAATTTTTCAAAAACGTATGCCTAGGAATTCATTGCGTTTGTGAAAATTTATTAAAAGGTGACAATTTTCTAGTTATCAAATAGATACAAACATACAAATTAGCTGGTTAAAGCTAACGATAAAATTTAAACGAATAGAAAAATGTTTTTTTTTAAGAAAAAAAAAAAGCGTGCGGATAACTTCGAGTTTCGGTTTGGAATAATTTTATTCTTCTTATTCTTATTCTTGTCTTTCATTTTTACAATTTAATGTGGCCGGATGGGCGGGAAATTCAAATTTTAGACCAAATTTAAATAGTTAACAACAGTAAATTTTATTGTTTTAATTAATTCATTTTGATTTTTAAAATTGTTTGCATCGTCAAAACACCTTTACTGTAGCAGAAGTTAATTTATAAATGTTACGAATTGTCAAATGAAACAATTTATACCTACTACAAATTTCAAAATTAATCCATTTCAGTATAAATAAGAAAACGTAGTATGTATGTACATACTAAGGTACATAAGAACGGTTTTCTGTTTTCTGTTTTCTATTTTTGTTTTGTAGGTAAAAAAATAATGATAGTGTTAATAAAGAAAAAAGGAGCATTTTTTTAGCTTTTATGCTCTTAGCCTATTCCATATAAAATGTCTGAAGCATTTATACTGTTAATTGCGTATTTGCTTAGTTCACCCACCCTTCATCCCATTTTACATTTATTATTTTTACAATCCATTTTTACTTTTTCATAGATACTGTTTAATTCTTAAATGTTTCAAGCATTAACTAAGTTCTGTAGCTTCTTATTTGTATAGGTATTAAGGTTTTAAGTTTTTCTAACGTTCTTGTCATTTACAAATTTTTGAGAGAAAAATAATTACCAAGAAGTTGACTGTATATCAAGTCTGTGCGTACGGCATTCATTCTTATTGTCAAACCAATTTGAAAAATATGTTATGTTAGTAAGTTACTAAGTTAAAAAATATGATTTCGCTAATTTTAAACGATTTTATCATCTTACTATCTCTAAACATTTTACTTAAGTTAAAATAACAAACTGTTTACTTTAACTTTTAGTAATTTACTAAATTAATATGAAATCTGTCATTTTCCTCAAACAAAATCTCTAGGCAATTTTAGAAGAGTTAAATTGTGTTTTTTTCATTTCGATTCGTGAGTAAATTGTTTTTAAAAGTAAATAAAATATTATAAAATGTTTTCGGAAAACGAAGATTTTGATATACATATGTATGTATGTATATGATTGAAGACCCAGCTTTATGGAGAATTTCGCTCCAGAAATAGGTTTGACAAGATAGCAGATCGGCTTTTAGTTGAAAAACTTAAAGATCGAATTATAAGCCGTAGGCTTCCGATTGCATCCGAATTTCAAGTACCTACTATGTATTTACATTACACTTTCTTGGAAGAAGACTGGAATGGTCCAATCCAAAGTGGCGAAATAATAAGAAAAAACATTTCGAAAAAAGTTGTCAAAAATAAACAAATAACAAAATAAATTTAAGGTTGTCCTTTTGACTTTTGAGTTTCCGATATTTCAAACTATTAGGTTCGTTCCCTAGATTTAGTTTAGTTTGGTTTGTTAATTTTAACGAACTGTCATGATTTGAATGTGTTCAAATGCACCGTTTTTGATAAAAGGGAATTAGTCTGTTACTAGTTAATAAAACGAAAAAAAAGGTTTACAAATTTCGAAGAGTTAGTAAATTACTAAAATTTTAACAAATTGCTAACTACTAAAATGCTAAGCCCTTAACAAAATGTTGTTTAAAATTTTGCTCCTATGTTTCTACCATCACGTGTGAACGTTTGTTTCCTATTGATAAATCATATAATCAATTTATTTATCTAATAATCTAATGTTGTGAAAATTTGTGTAAAAGCTGAAATAATTCTCTTCTAATAGCAACTGATTCATTTATTGTCTGTACCGCCATTCCGACAATAATTTTTTTTGAAAATCTGTATACATACGTGCCAGTTTGTAAGCTTTGGGCATATTTTTTTTTTATTTTTTCATTGTTGAAGATAAATTCGATTACCTTTCAGCTAAAAATTCCATCAGGTGGTTCTTAAAACAAAAACAAACTTTAATCAACGAAGGTACATATATGAAATACTAATAATATGTGCGTTTAGCCCAGGTACGATAGAGGGCTAATCAGTCAGATGCTGTCTGCCGTACCCTTCAACATCTTACTGATGAGGCCACTGTCGTAACTGGGCGAAAGCCCAGTACACCGAAATTAAGGACGAACAAAATATTGTCAAAACTCAAACCTGCATACCATAAAAATTGAAAAAAAAATATATTTTTGAAAAACCTGTCTATACTAAATGTTTGTTTAGTAGGCATAGAATACTTACATAGAATCGAGAGTGTTTACATCCCAAAATTGTAACTTCTGAAAAGCACAATCAATCACTATTTTGGTGCTATTATTAATTAATTTTTTTTCATTTTATTTGTACAATTATTTCTTTTGTGCCGGCATACCTTCCACATAAAATTAATTTTTATATTTCAATAATTAATAATTATTGGTATGTTATTCTTATTTTAAATTTTCGGATTAGCCGCGTATATAACAGATATTTATCAAGTGCAATATGCAATACTGTAATCACCTCGAACGTTTCCCCGGTATATAAAAAAATTTAAAAGTTCGTATTTCGCTATAAAATAGTTCATAAAAAAGATTGATGTTAAACTAATGTTAATGTATGTGAAAACACATAATAAGTGAATAAAAAAAAAATAAGTTTAAATTTTCAATGATGAGTTTTAATGAAAACCCACTTAGATTTGTCTGTATGTATGTATAGGTACATATAAAGTCTAAAGTCAAATTATGTATTTTTTTTATCAAGATTTCTGTGTTAGACAAATGCCGTGATTTTTTAAATACATTACATTAAATTTTGATATATTTAAATAAAAGTGTAGATAAAATTAACACTTTATTATAACATTAAAACCTCTCTGTGTTACTCGTATTTTATTTTAACTTTAGAAAATTCTTTCCTTGCTTAGAAACTTGAGTGAAGACAATAATTATTTTTATTTATTTTTTATTCGTTCTTCTAATAAAAGCTATGAACGGTTCTAATTTAAGCAATGAAACCGGCCTTTCTTAACGCAGTCGCTTAGCTTGGAGGCTTTGTCTAACTATTTCATAATTTTAAACACTTTAGACAACTCTTCTAACTAATGTGGGTTTTACAACAGAACCTCAGCGAGTTTACGTTGAACAACCCTTAATTTGATAGATACATAACTCAAACACAACAACACAAATAAAAAAAATAAAAAGCCATCTTTAAACCAAATAATCGCCGAAAAAAGTACACTTTATATACTACCTCGGTACAGAATTTGATTGTTTATGAATTACTTACATTATTTTAGATGGAAATGAAGTAAACATATATGTATAGCTAATTAACAGCATACAAATCCAATTTTGTTTTTCCTAGGTGCAAATTCTTTTGGCTATACTCGTAACATCGTAACATAGTCGTATATTTGCACACATGTATGTACAGATTTGCTGATCGTAGAGCACTTTTGCACGATTGTTTCGAATTTCTTATATTCAGTAATTGAGTCTATTTACAAAGCACATCTTTTAAAAAATCGAATGGAACAACAGTAAACATTTTTACTTCCATTTATTTTGGTATGAAATAATCATTGTCAAAATGGATAAAGTACACTTCTAAAAGACTAGTTTATCTTTTATCTATTTGCTGCTGTTAAAGTTAGACGAGCTCTTTGACGTTAAAGTATAGGTAGTTTATGTCCTTTAAAATTAACAAAAAGTCGGTTCTCGCTTTATATATACAGTAATTAGAGCCGACTCCAATTCTAAAAATGATTTAGAGCAGGTTTTAAATATTTACAATTTTGCGCCTGTCTTTTATTTGTCTCACTCGTGACAGAAAAAAGACCCTGACTATTTTCAAAATACATAAAGGTGGTGTTTTTTTTTTCATTTCAGCAAAAATGAATTAGTAATAATATTATTAGTTCTAAGAAAGTCCATGTAGATTTTATAAGAAAAACTAAAAACTCTTGACTGTGGAATTACACTTTAGGAAATTTCATAAAAATGTTATGTACAAAAATTGAAATTCATTCACCCGTGCGCGGTGTGGGCTCTGTGTTGTCAAACTTACAGAAAAACACATGCACATTCTTCATAGAATACCGACCTACTCCATGGATATACACACACAAGATGGATATACACACACAAGAAACAATAACAACATGACAAACAGGTGTAAAGTATTTAAAAAAGAACAAAGATTATAATTAATATTACACAAATGATGGAGATATTAATAGAATATGTTCTATTTATCTAATGCCTTACCTTTTGCCTTTTTTCTGAACAAGAAAAAAGATACCCCAATAGGAAATTGCTTTTTTTGGTAGATATCTACTCTACATAATATTCCACATGAAAAACAGGTAGCCGCATTGTCTGCCAGTTTTATCTTTCTCGCGCATAATAAAAAAAAAGTCCTTAAACAGAAGAGAGAATATTACTCGTATGTCGTATATTGTTCTCTTTTTAATTCAGAAAAGCTTTCTTACGGCGATTATAACATTCTCTTCTTCTTATGAAACCTTCTTAAAAAAGCTTTTGTCTGCTCGAGATTGTCTGCTCGAGAAAATTTTCGATGACAAAATTTTGTATGGAGGTGAGACATCTGTATATAATTATCTGTGATACTAAGTTAGAACAAAAGAATAGCATACAAATTAACAAACAAAAAAACATTTTATTATTCAATATTTTTGTACAAGTATCATTAAACCACGAAACAAACACTAAACTTTTTCAAGCTAAATATTTCTACAAATTTATTTTTTCAAATCCAACTAAAACTCATTACACCTTGATTTCGTCTTCGAATTTGGACTCGTTTTTCGGTTGGAATTGTGCCAGTTCCTTAATCTTTACCTCATTACAAAGGTGACACAAACCACTTGCAGGGAATGGATCGCTGATGTCGGAAAAATCATTCTGCTGTTCATCTCTCTTAATCGAGGCTAAATAACTGCAGTCCAGATGTTGAAAGATCTCCCGATTGTAGTCGCCATCCTTGGTAAATCCATTGTATTGGTCACATTGTGGGGAAGCTATTCGCCTCCAAGTAGTGAACTTTAATATTTTGATTACAAAATAGCAATTAAAAGTCACTTTAAAGTTTGATCTTATTTTTACGTATTATTTGTAAAGAATTAAAACAGTCACAAAGCTTATTGATATCGGTTTGTTGCAAACAAGACTAAAAATTTACTGAGTGCTTCATATCACAGTACACAAATCTAAGGTAATATATTGCGCATCTGTCAAAAAACGTAAACAACACAAAAAATGAAAATGGTGGCTCACTGTGACTAAAAGTAATTTCTAATACTTACGACCCATTAGTTTGAATGTTGTGTGAACGATATCTAGACAGAAATTTAATTTTAATTTATTTATTTGCCAAATGAATAAAAAAAAACTTTTTATAATCTTGTTTTATGAAATAGTTTTATTTATTTTTCTCTTTCTTTTTCTTGAATTTTCTTCTAGTACACTGTTAAGATGTTTGATTCGGAAGTACATTCTTGAACGGAAGAAAATTTCCTTAACTTTCGTGTCCAAAGAAATATTATTTGATAAGCTTATCAATGTTTTTTGATAATTGAAGCAGTACACAATATCATCTTTATTAAATTGCTTAAAAATTAACTCCATCTTTTCCATATCTGTCATCATTCTGTCGGTTGGCTTTTGAAGAAATCCTTCACTTAGTTGATTTGTCCAAGTAAACGAAGTTTCTTGTTGATTCATCTGAACAACGAGATCCGGGTTGTTTTTATTCCTATAGCAAATATATCCTGCCAAATGTTCGAGGCCATCATACTGCAGGGTCTCGAGTTCATCTGCGGGTGGTTCATCATCAACACTAACCTCAAGAGCCAGTGTTCCGAATAGGTTGCTGCTGAGATTTTGTGTGTTTCTTGCAATCTAGAAACGATTCCAAAAATGAAAATTTTCACATTGAATAGTTTTTTTTTTCAATATCGTGTACTCACTGGGAATATTTTGAAATTTGTTCATCTGTTTATGTACTGCAATCACCTTTAAACGTTTCAGTTTGTGTACTTTCATCAATTTTGGATACGATATCTGATTCGGAAGTCATGTGTAGCCCAGTGTCTGTGTGCTTTGCCAAAGTACACAAATTATAAGAAGAACATTCATTTTCAATATTGAGATCCAATGAATTAGTACTATATAAATATATAAATATTAAATAAGCCGTAATTAATGTAATTTCTACGAATATTTCATATTTACTATACCATGATATCAAAGATCTATTCTGAATTCTTAAACACCGTGCACTTGAAGTTTGTTCCTGTGTTTTTAAAGGCAACCAAAGTGATGGAAGCACATTTTCCTTTAAGCGCCTTGATTTCACAATTATTCCATGTGGTTCATACAAAGGGTTCACAGGGACAAAATCATTTTCCTTAAAATGTTTCGAATAAATTCGAGCAGTTTTTACATTAATAATATCTTTCCGATAGCATAAAAACACCCACTGTTTGCACATTTTCTGTGTTTTTGGAAAGGAATGAAAAGAAATTTCTCCATTATTAGTTTTTTTTAAATTATTTATACAACACCCGAAGATAGCACAACGCATTTTTATATTTTTTATTAACTTTTTAACAAACAACAATTCACCGGTTTATAAACTACTGAGAATACCGATGTTAAGCAGTCACAATAAGCCGCCATTTTTAGATTTTTGACAGATGCGCAGAACGAAACCAAAAATTCGGCGCGGAGTATATTACCTTTATACATGTACCTTGGCTTCATATCACATGTGACGGAGAACGATGTGCGAGGAGAAGGTAAACACAAATTGACAGCATACAGCTGTATCCTTAACTTACAGAAAGTGAGACAGCGACCCCTATCACAACTTCAAGTACTACAATGCATTAGAGATAGGAACGAGCCCTCCATATTATATATACTCAAAGCGTTCAACAGAACTTTGAAAGGACGCGTTCACAAACGATGGCCTTCACAAAATGCAGTGTGTGTGTGTTGCGTTCTTTAGTTCTCGGATGTCGAGTATTTAAATACGACTAAATACGTAACATCCAACACAGAATCCTTTGTATAGCGGAAAAACCTTCAAAAACTGAAAGCAATTTTCAAACAGATAAGAATGATCTCATATTTGAAAGTGAAGGAAGGATAAATAAAGGTTAATCTTAGAAACAAAGAAAATCAGGTGTGCGCCCTGAGACTTTTTACAAAGAATCAACGAACAGGTAAATTAACGGAGAGCTTTATCTATGAAAAAAATGAACGAAAACGATCTGTACTGTACAGCTTATAATAAGAGAGTAAGAAAGCCAAAGCCGAAGAGCAGGATGCATATACGGAGTGGGCCATCTAGTAGTTTCTTTTAAAATCTTTAAAATAATATTTAATATTTAAAACTTATTCCAAAGTGAATGCTGTGTAGTCTGTAGCCCAAACACTGCTTTTTTTGAAAAGACGTTTTGGCAGAAATTAAGCACATACGCAAGATTGTGCAAAAAGTTTGCTAGACTAGTATGCTAGTGGACATGACTCATGGTCCCCGTCGTCTTACGGTGCGGGCAGAAGACGTGAATGTAGCTGCTGTAGCCGAGAGTGTGAGATTCAATTCATCCGCTTCGTTATCGCTTCGCAGTTTGGGACTTAGTCTGCACGTATAGTGGTGCGACAAGGCGATGCGATAAGCGATTCGAGATGCCAGAATAAGATGCGACATAGTGCACACACTAAAAGCGATTTTGTGCGGTTGTGTTATTAATTCCTTGACAATTATTGCCGCCAAAATTATCAAAAAGTTGCACCACACAACACAAGCACTTAAATAACAAAATTTTACACTTTTGATTTTTTTTGAAATCTCAAAACAAACAATATGAGCCTTCTCGCACAAACTCGCTGGAAAAAGTGGTCAGAACAGTTCGTGTGCGAGATACATGCGATAGGCATGCGAGAAACTCGCATCAAATATCGGTTCACTGTGCGCACGTATATAAGAATCAATGTAAATATTTTTCTCGCACGCAAGCGCTTCTCGCATCGCTTTGTCGCACTACTGTACGCGCAACCTTAGGCTAGAGTTTCTTTTTTTTTAAACTAAAACAAAAAATATTTTTTTTAAAGTTTCGAAATGCAATGTTTTTTAAACTTTTTAGAAGCTTCTCTATGAAGCATTTCATTAAAATCTGTTATGCCGATAATGAGAAATTCAAAATTCGAAAAAATCGTTCTATGGTAGGTACAGTCAGTAAAACAAATACAACATCCGCAGTAGGATCACTGCCGATACTCGAATAAACGTCAAATCTCTATCCGCAGCAGGATTTCACTTCTCCTTTTATCGGCAGTGATCCTACTGCGGATGTTGTATTTGTTATACATATAAAATCCTACTTTTCTACGGATAACTTTTCCAAAAAAACACGGTTTGTCATATCTTTTAAGACCCCGAGCACACTGTTTTCAGTGTGAGTCTGAGTCTGAGAGCTGGTCTTCGAAGACTCCCTTGGCTGAAACATAGTTCGCAATTGACCAGGCAAATGTATTCGATGTATTTTGGTCGATGTATATCCCAGCAGACATAGGATCATGTTTGCTTGCAAATGGGGCATATGGAGTTAATAGTCCAGTCTTTGGGAATAGTTCCTTCCTTATCTTTTCCATAGGTGCAGGGTGCTAGAACAAGTGGCTTATGTCTTAATTTTGCTAGAAATGTTGATGTACTCAAACTGGACTTATAATTTAAATGGATCAACTTTTGTATGCTCTTCGGTCGTTAGGTTATGTTCGCTGATTCGAAAATTTTGTGCATAGGTCTTAAAGTGAGCACTAGACAGTTGGTCGATGTTTTTCGACTGCAAAATATTTTAAAAATATTCCCACCCTTATTTCTGTTGAACTCATCATGTCACGAATTCTTTATTTCTTTCTTTCGACAATCGTACTAAGACTTTTGACTCAACTAGAAAATAGTCCGATTCAACGTTTGTCCCTTAAAATCTAAACACATCTAAGATGTCAGAAAAGTGTCCTGCGTCGATTAGCACATTGTCGTTTTGATTATTGGTTAGACTGTTTAAAGGGCACCAGGTTGTTTTGTGAATCCAAAGCCTGTGTGCTATACTAAATACCTTACCGTAGCTGTTACAAAGTTTCGTAGTGGAAAGTCGTTATCCCTTGTTCTTTCTTGGAGACTGTTCGTAGACCACCAAATAAGTATTCTATTGCCACTGAGCATAGATGTTTGTGTTTTTGAAATAGATCTTGAGGTTGATCAGAACAAGGCGACCACTTATCTGCTTAAGAGAAATAACTTTACTTCTTAGCAGATTCATTTGAATTTTACGTTCCAGTGGTGTTTGAAAACCAGTTAATAAATTGAAGCGATTAAAACATAGAAGAATTCCAGAAGAATCGACTAGTCTTTTAAGGTTCTATAAATCGAAAGACCCAGCCAAACATTCCAAGCTACAGCCGGTCAAGAGAGTGGGGTTTACTGACTTCAAACAAAATTGTACGTGTATGAGTTTAACCCCTTTGATACTATTTCTGTATACGTCTATTATTTCCAACCCCATGTTTAAGAAGTTTTTCATTGACAACGACGAAGACATTAAGCTAATGGTATGAAAAATTAACAAAAACAAAAATGTTCACAGATTAAGGAAAAGCATCCTCGAACGACATCATCATCTAATATCATTCCTTTGGGTTGACTTTTCCACTGTGTCACGGTGACATAACACTTTATCCAATTTAGATAAATATTTCCTCGATAAGAAATTGAAAACGTTCCCGTAGAACCATTAACCCTATTCTTGTCCTGTCCTCTTACGTCCTTGTTTATTTTACGATACAAATTTAACCAAAATCTGATCAAATCTAATTTCGCAACGAGACTTTCACTATCTGGATAAATGTTCCGTTCGTACAAAGTGCAAAGCAAAAAAGGACATTCACGTAAGCTTTTGCTAATAACTCGAAACAATTTAAACGAAATTTTATTGTGTGCAAAAATAATCGCATTACCTTAATATTATCAACTTGTACCTAAATTGCTTCCAGAGGGAGGACAAGTCCTTTTATTTATGCTTGAGTACCCAGTACGACACCTTTCTTTGTGCAACATTTGTTTGCGTCATGTACAAATACAACTATGTACATAGGAATACATGTTCATTATCCATGTGGATAGGATACAATATGGGGTAGATTATGAGTAGATAACTTAATTTCTAGTCGACTTGAGGCAAATTTTTCGGGAGACCGGTTTATGTTTTTAGAGATTTTGAAAAGACAAAATGTCTTCATAAAATGCTTTAACAAGGATTTATGAATAATAGTCAACCTGGTCTATAATTACTGTGGGAAACAGGAAAAGTTCAATATTTTGCAATTGTATATATTCACCTACCTTATATTGAGTGCATACGTGCCATGTAAATATATTTAATAGCGAAGCGTTTTATGTCTGATATTAAAAAAATAAATGCTGGTGTGTCCGATTCGTCACCGACACACTCTATATCTTTTCAAATAATCTCTGGTCTGAAACTTTTATTCAAACGGCAAAGTATGTTAAGCTAATTAGATTCCGGGGTATTAACAACCGCGTGGAATTTAATGCTTCGAAATCACAAAACTGTCTTCCTTCGGCCAAGCGAAATATACCACCCATGTCTTTATCCATGTTGAAAGCAATTAGCTGAAATCATGAGCTCTAAATAAAGAACGCAACCAGCGGAAATCCTGATCTTTATAATGAGACCAACCACCGTCAAAACTTGTTTAACGTCAAATGGATGTCTGACGGATGTCAATTCTATTGACTTCAGATTGTGTGAGCCCAAGAAAGCAAATTTCGTTTTTAACAAGTCGTTTTATTTTTTTCATTTAATTTATTGAAATTTATTTAAATTTACAAAATTAATATAAAAGCAAACGCCACAAACATTCGATCTTCGAGCCGTAAAAACAAATAGTAGTAGTAGTAGTATTAGTAATAGAAACTTTATTTATTATATTCCATGTATGTATATCTATAACAAATTTTTTCATAAGTTTAATATAGTTTGGCTTAAAGCCGTCTACCAGAATGACAATTTAACAACATAATAAATACATTTTGTTTCTTCATAAAATTAAATTTCTTAAAAGTCGCCTTCAACTATTCGGGTTCTATAATTCAAAGCCATCGTTGTGTATTTATACAATTTCTCCCAACCAAGACTTCCATTTAAAATACCTAAAACTTCGTTCATGTTCATAATGGATTTACCGAAGAACCGGATACAAAATTCCCTTAGAATCGGACATCTGGCAATAAAGTGGTAAATGTCTTCGCTTTCCTTGAGGTTGCAGATATCACACAAAATAGGTAGGTCCGGACGATGTGGAATGTAGTTGAGGTTAATCATTTCCCCTCTTACTTTAAATATCACACTTATCATTGCTAGTGGCAATCAGTTTAAAAAATAGGAGCTTCCTTGTAAGTTGTAGTCCAGCTGGTTATATATCATTCTATACTGAGAAGATTGAGCTTCCAGGACAAAACCACTGTATGCTGAGCGAGCTACACCATCCAGTAAACTTTCAAACATGTTTCTAAGAAGAGCGGGTCCGATGTCTGGTTGAATCTGAACTCTTTTTCCACAATCAACCCCTATTTCTTCCCATTTTTTGACGAGGTTACCTCTCAAAGTAACTATCGACTTGAGGATCAAACTGGGTAGTCTACTTTCATCCATCTCCAACAGCTTTAATATATATTCAAAATGTAGTTTTAGCGTGCTTACGAATAACGGTGGCATAGTAGTTTCAAGATGAACCATGTAATTTGGAGTACAGACCGGCAACCGAAAAATGCGTTTAAGAAAGTATCTTTGAAACTTTTCAACCACATCGAATTGCCAGCAACCCCACACTTGAGCACCATACAGCATGATAGAAGAAGCAGTGGCACGAAATATCTGGATCTTAGCGCTATGGTCCACAAACCTACTCTCTATACAACGTCCCCAGATTGAAGAAATAGCTTTTTTCGCCTCAGCTAATTTACTCTCAAAATGTTTTTTGAAATTAAGGTTAGAACAGATCAATACACCGAGGTACTTATACTCTCGAACAATTTCCACATTCTGTCGTTTGTAGGTCCACCTTTCATTTCTCGAGTATCTACCTCCTCCATCCCTGAAGATCATCATTTTAGACTTCTCAATATTAACAGACTGGTTCCAAAGATCACAGTAGCGCTCCAGCCGGTTGATCATGCGCTGCATTCCCTCAACTGATTCCGCCAGCAAAACAATGTCATCGGCGAAAATGAGGCACGGTATTCGTAAACCTCCGAACTGGATGCCCCCTCCAACTTCCTCGACAATATCATTTATAAATAAAATGAACAGCAAAGTACTCAACACACATCCTTGCCTTACTCCCATCTGCGTTTCAAATTCATCCGAGGTAAATTTTCCATCCCAAACATAAGACACATTATTTCCATACATTGCTTTCAACAGATTCACCACTTTGCTTGAGATTCCCAAAGTATAAAGCTTATAAAATAACGATGCACGGGCAATGGAGTCAAAGGCAGCTCCGAAATCCACGAAGAAAGCATATAGCTTTTTCTTTTTGCTTTTAAAGTAATCGGCAATGTGAAACAAGGAGAAAATCTGATCAACAGTCGAGTGGTTTTTCCTAAAACCAGCTTGGAACCTTTTAAAAATAAGTGTGCTGAAAAACTTCACTGAAGAATTCAAAATTCAAATGCCCCTATAATTCTCGGGATTGTCGTACTCGCCTTTTTTATGCAGCGGATAAATAATTGCTTTTTAGAAACAGACTGGTACTTCGGCGGTATCGAAAATTCTATTAAATTCTTTGGTGACTGCAACCAGGTACTCGGACGTACAGTTAATATAGAACTCTGAAGGAATCCTGTCATCTCCTGGGGCCTTACCAGATCTAGTTTTTTCTAAAGCGGCCCGAACTTCCAGAACAGTAAACGGTGAATCAAGGATATCGTCTAAGAAGACTGGAGCAGCATATTGAGGTAGGGGTGAAAATTGCGCAGTGTTGAGTAACTTTCTAAAGTACTCCTGTAGCTCAGATGCGTGCAGTGAAGATCCTATCCTACTAGGCTTTCCGTTAATTGCTTTAGCCGCTTTCCAGAAATCTGCCGAAGACATCGCTGAGTTTAAGCGTTGTACGTTTTGTTCGTCGCTTAGCTTACGCTTGGCACGGCAGATGTGCTTATATTCCTTGTTAGCTGACGCATACATAGTCTTAAAGACATGAAAGTTATATTTTCTCAGAAGCTTCAGTAGAATAAATGACTTTTTCCTTGCTTTAAGGCATTCCAAATCAAACCAATTTTGTTTAAAATCATTCTTCTGCGTCCAATTATTGGCTACTGGGACTGCAGCTTTCATTATCTCAGTAAGTCTGGCCATGTATAAATTTTCGCACGTTGTGCTATGTTTACTGAGTTCCTTATTTAAATTAGTTTGATAAGCCCGTAAAAAATATGAACTATTACTCCAATGTAACTTTGGAAGGAGCTCAAGCGACTTTGAAACAGATAATTCATCCACAGGTCCTAACTTGCATGTGATTTCTAAAGGCATATGCTCCGAAGAAGTTTGCTGTTCCACCCTAAAGCTTCTCAAAAGATAATTCCATTTTCCAGAAACTAGCCCATAATCGATGACTGAACACGCTGTTCCTCGGATAAATGTGTATTCACCCTTAACATCTCCTGCACAACTTCCATTCAGAACACTAGCATCTATCGAGTCCGCTAAATCCAATATTTTAGCTCCTTTATTATCGCTTACTTCATCTTTTGACTGACGAATTGAATTGAAATGAAAACAAAAACAAAACAAATATAAAAACTTATAAACGATTACCAAAATAATCGACGACTAAAATTGTGTTATGTGTGCAACGTGGGAAAATCCAAAGGAAAATTTTGACGCCATTTCCCAAAATCTCTTACATCTCTTTTATTACAAATTTATAAATAATGGCAACAAGAAGTTTGCAAACAAAACTCACGCAATTAAAATAAAATGCACGACTGGGTCGCACGAACTTGCTCCTATGTAATCGACTGGGAATTTTAAAAACAAATGTTTTTAGAGAAAATTGTTCATAGGATAAAATTAATTTTTAAATTCTTTTAGTAGATAGTAACAGAATGCTATGCAAATATGAATTTATGCAAGAACAAAAATTATAAGTCCTTGTAGTGGTTTCTTTAAAAGAAGCTTTTATATACAAACTTTTTAAAAGCTTTTTAAGAAAAAATTTTGGTACGCTAATTTAAAGTTTTTATTATTGTTCGAATAAAAATTAAATTTACGAAAAGTAATATTGACGCGTTTCGGAAATATCGAATTTTCAAAAAAAAAAAGAAAAAAATAGATTTTTTTTTCAAAAATTCAAAAAATATTTATTTTAAAGTTTTGAAATGCAATGTGTTTTAGACTTTTTAGAAGCTTCTCTATAAAAATTTTTATTAAGATCCGTTATGTGAATAATGAGAAATTCAAAATTCGAAAAAATGGTTCTATGGTAGGTACAAGCTGTAATATCTTAATTTCAAAATTTTTTCTATCAAATTAAAGATCGTAGTAATTAATTGAAAGAAAAAAAATTTCATCAAAATTCTAGGTGCCGTTTTCGAGAAAAATACGATTTTTGAAAACCATTTTTTTTAATTTTTTAGCATTTGTATGGTAGGTACCTTTATTTTTAGGTAAAATACAAAATTTTGTTTCATATTTTGTAGATCATATTGAGAAACTTTTATTTAGCAAGTTTAAAAAAAATCTAGCATGGTGTTTTCGAAATATTGAGTTTTGAAAAAAAAATTTTGAAGTTTTTTTTAAAAATCCAAAAAATTTTTTTTTGAAAATTTGAGTACACAATTCTATTTATGTTTTTGGGGAGCCTTAGCAAAAAAAAAATGATCAAAATCGGTAGAACCGTTTTTCAGAAAATCAAAAACAAAAAAAATGGTTCCATGGGGGGTACCAACCATTTTTCTGAAAATTTTTTTCAACCAATACCTAGATTAAATTATATGAAATTTTTCTGTATCTTTATTTTTAAAATTTGTTGAACAGTTTTTGAGAAAAAAAAATGTTTATAAAATTTCGAAAAAAATTCGTATGGGGGGTACCGTTATTTTTGGTCTTAAAAAAAAAAAGAAAAAAACGTGTGGGGGGAAAAAATTAAAAATAATATGTACCAAGTTTAAAGAAAATCGGCCGAGTCGTTTAGCCTGTAGTCGAACAGACAGACAGACAGACAGACAGACAGACAGAATTGCGAGACCCACTTTTTTAGTCTTCGCTATCATCGTAATGTCAACTTTGATCAAAATCTCGAGTTCGATTTTTTTTTACGAATGCATAACTTGCCTTATAGTACCTATAAGTCGCAAGTAAAAAGATGTTGAAAATTTTGGAAAGAAGGGAAAAGCAATTAGCCTTGCTTATGTCCAAACGAGGCTCACTTTGTTGAAGGAGTTGTGGCAATCTGTTGACAAAATTTATGAAGAATTTTTAACTAAAAGTGATGAATTTGCCAAAAAAGAACCGGAAGCTGATTCCATTTACGATCAGGTCAGAGAAGAGTATTGTGTATTTCAGGCTAGGCTTCTGGATTCACTGGAAAGTTTGAGTGGCAGCAGCAAGCAGCAATCCAAAGAAGTCGCTGAAAATAAAAGTGTGGTTAAAACCGAGGAGCTTCATTTACCTTCAATTAAAATACCTTCATTTGATGGCAATTATGAGAATTGGCCAAATTTTTAAGATCTTTTTGAAAGTCTCGTCGACAGTAAAGCATAGCTTTCAGACATTCAGAAAATGTATTTCCTGAAGACTAGTTTAACAGGTGACGCAGAAAAGCTTCTATTGTCCTTGAAGATTCAGGGCCAAACTGCTCTAAGGCATGTTTTGACCCAAGTAGTCCACAGTTTGTCGAATCTAGGACCAAGGTAGAACATTTAGATCCTGTGCTAATTTTTCTTTTGGTGCGAGAATTACCTGCTAGAATGCAGCAAATGTGGGAGAAGAAACTCAAAGAAATAGAGAAACCGAAAGAGTTGCCAGTTTTCAAAGAGTTAACATCCTTTTTGGAGACTCGGTTCCGGACTCTTGAAGCAGTCGACCAGCAGCACCATCAAAGTTCATCCAACACATCGCGAAATTCTTCACATAAGTAGACGTTCATCGCTCACGCTCAACCTGATGCTCCTCCTGCAAAAATTTGTCGGAAGAGTAGACATGGTGTCAGAAAATGCAATAAATTTTTAAAAATGAGTATTAATGATCGTTGTCAGGTTATAAATAAGCTAGGTTTGTGTCGAAACTGTCTAGGGTATAATCATGTAACAGAAAACTGTCAAAGTAGTCGCAGATGTTATCATTGTCAACAATCAAATCACACGTTACTGCATGTTGCTAATACTCGTTTTCAGCCAAGCCAACAACCTTCACGATTAACACAAAACCAAAAAAATCCTTTTCAAACCAACACACAACAAATAAATAGTACTAACCCAAATTCTCAAGGTACAAGTTTAAACGCAGAAGCACATTCATTCCAAGTTTCCAGTATCCAGCCGTCTACATCTAATAATGTGACATCCCACCACTCTCATCACTGTTCTTCGATGAAAAGACACAAGTCTTATTGGCTACAGCCCTTGTGAAAGTCAAGTCATCGTTGGGGGAGTGGTTGACATTGCGAGCGTTGTTAGATTCCAGTTCGGAAGCGTCGTTTATCACTGAGTTTGCTGTTCAGTTCCTCCAACTGAGTTTGCTGTTCAGTTGCTCCAGCTTATAAGTCCAAACCAATACATACGGAGGTGTCCGGGGGTTGGGTTTGGTCAGCAGTGACACTTGTCTAAGAGCAGTAGACATCACATTTGCTTCGCAGTATTCCTCTTTTACGAAAACAACGAAAGCTTAAATTTTTAAGTCGCTGTCCGGGCATCTGCCGGCTCGGACCCTCTGTATTGAGAGTTGGACAAATCTCAACGATTATGTTTTAGCAGATCCGGATTTTTACAAGTCACCCAAGATTGATATCCTTCTTCGCAGCGATGTTTTGGCCGAATTGTTGTTGCCGGACTTGGTTCAACCTGAACACAAGTCAATGCCAGCCATACAAAAGACTGCTTTGGGATGGATTCTCTTTGGAAAGGCCCCAATATTACGCCAATCAAGTTCAGCAATCAGAAGCTTTATACAAACAACTGTCGATGTCGATAAACAACTCCTGAAATTTTGGGAATTGGAAGAGACGCCGCCGTTCAAGCCATTTCAAAAAGCCGAGGATGTGGAGTGCGAAGGTCATTTCCAAACGAATGTTGAGCGAACAGCTGATCGACGCTATCAAGTCGCGTTGCCGTTCAAAGGCAATGTAGCTCCGGTTTTTGACGAATCTTTCCAAGGTGCTTGGAACTTGCATCAAAGAATGAACATACTGGATAATTAATTTTTTGGTTTTGAAAGTAAAGCTAAATAAAATACACACAGCGATTCATTTTTAATGAAAATTTTATTTCATTATTAACTACGATACTTTTGACGAAATTTTTAACCACTTTTTCGCACATTTCAGCCGGTATCTCGGCGATAACTTGAGTAATGTTGGTTTTTAATGCGTCTAGAGTTCGGGGATTTTCCGGGTAAGCACAGTATTTTTCGCATAAGCTTGGTCTCCAAAACGAGAAATTACACGACTAGGAAACTTTTCACGCAATAAGGCCATAATAGGTCGTTTTGTGTGGCTTGTTGCCCCGACTTGTTGAAACCACATATCGTCCAGGGCATGATCTTCAATCCCCGGCTAAATAAAAGCGGTTATCATTCGACCATATCGCTCCGAATTGACTGTCACCGTTGTCCGCCCATTGGCATCTTTGACAAAATACGGACCAATGTCACCTTTCGACCATAGATCACACCTAACAGTCACTTTGTCTGGATGCAACGACACCTCTTCGATCACTTGTGGATTTTCTGAGCTCCATATGCGGCAATTTTGTTTGTTTGCATACCCACCGAGTGAGAAATATGCCTCATCGCTGAAGAAAATGTTGTTTGAAAAATCGGTGCTTATGGTCTGTTGTTCTAACACCCAAAAAGCGTATATCCAGCGTTGTGAATGGTCAGCACGCTTCAATTGTTGCGCAATTTGAACTTTATAAAGATGGAGATGCAAATCCAAATGCAAAATATGTTCAATGGCTGAGAACGCAGGGAAATCTATAAATTCGGATCATTAGCAGCACTTTCACTTGCAGCAGAAATATTTTCGACTGCGCATGCATTATGATGTTGCAAAGGTCTTACAACGTCAGTGACGCTTCCACTTTATTCAAATTTCTTCATTACCGATTGCTTGCGTATTCGGTCGATTAAGATGACCATAATCGCGTCATGCGCGAAAATTGGCTGCGTTAGAATTACTACATTTGTAGTAAGTTTTAATAATTTTAAAATGTTTTTTGATTGTTCAGCGATCCACAACTAATATTATGACACTTCAAATAACAGCTAGGTTTAATAGGTGTCAAATGCCAGCGCTACCAACTTGAAATCATGAAATGAATGTCCCTTTATCTTATGGAATGATCATATATTTGACGTAGCCAAAACGCAGCGAAATGCTAAGGCTTTCTTACAAAATGCAAGAATGTTGTTTCCTCTTCAAATCTAGCTACGATACGAGGGCAGTCCGATAAGTACTTAGGCCACCGCCCGATGGCGCCAGTATCGCAAGTGAGATTTACCATCGTCTAATTCATTCTCTCAGACGGCTAATGTCAGCTGAATCGGACTCGTAGTTTTGCTTGGACCACGTGTGGAAGCCAGCTTGTCCGCGAAGTTTAGAAAAATGGTAAAAGAGCAATATCGGTCGGTGATTCGATTCTTGTTTTTGGAAGGGAAAGAGCGCTTAGATGCTCCTTCAATGGCAACCATCAAAAATTGGTATAACGAGTTTCAAGGTGGTAGCACATCGGCTTATGATGAACCAGGCCCAGGTGCCCCGAAAACGGTTCCCACGGAGGATAACGTGTCAAAAATTGGCAGACCGCCGATTAAGGGTGCGCAAGATAGCTGAAATAGAAGACATTTCAAAAGATCGCGTGGGTGATATCCTCCATGGAATTTTGGGCATGAGAAAGCTGTGAGCGCGATGGGTGCCGCATTTGCTCACTCCAGACAACAAGCCCAACCATGAGACCACTTCAGAGCAGTGTCATAATTGGTCGAATTGCACTTCGAACTGCTGCCTCATCCATCATATTCTCCAGATTTGGCCCCGTGCGACTGTTTTTGTTTGCAAACATGAAAAAATCACCCGCCCCGCAGAAATTTGAGTCGAATGAGGAGGACATGGCCGCCACGGAGGCCTACTTTGCAGACTTGTAGAAGCCTATTTTTCGGATAGGTTAAAGAAGTTGGACCATCGCTTGATCAAATGTATCGAGCTAAAAGGAGACTATGTATGTTGAGATATGAATCGCCACTTTTAGAAAATTTTTGTTTTTCTATCGTAGGCTAAGTACTTATCGAACTGCCCTCGTATAAGGCATACATCCGCCCGAAACTTGAGAATAACTTTCATATTATCTGAGATGGTGCCAATTCGTCCTAACACACTCTGCATAAGTCACATGTGCTGATGCCCATTCTGCTTGTGTGAGATCCCATTAAGTTGTAGCCCGTAAAGATTCCAACCAAGACAGACAATTGATTTCTGATAAGGTTCCAAAGATTTCTTGAAACCCGACAGGTGTCAGTTGCAGACTGAGTTTTTTTTTGTGCCCTTCCTGCTCATGTACATGCAATTTGGTACGATTCCAGTTCCTCAACCATTTCATTTCCAGAAATGTCACGCTGTCCCGGGACCCATCGAAGGTGTTTCAACGAGCAATTTTAATTCACTACGACAACGAACAACCAGTTCAGACTTCATGACAATTGACAAATAGTATCTGATTGCCGCCTGGCTCTCTATGAAAAAGTCAATGTTCTTGTTCGTCATTTCACATGTGTAAAGATATTTTGCGGTCTCGCAAACTGCAAGCACTGCAAAAGTTTGGGAGCTTTAATAATCTATTTATGGGTGGCTTGTCTTAGAAGATGCCTAGGCCAGCTTCTATTTTGAAACCGTTTGTAAAGACCGATACATGATTTTCGTTTAGGTCCCGATTTTCCATCCATATCTTCCTAGTTGGAATTTTTGTTTGTTTGACTGGGTGAAATATATTTAGTGCATTTGAATATCTCCGTATGGGCTCCTTTTCCAATTTTCACACTCTTTAAGTCGTAGAGCACTCTTGGCCACCAACTCCTTCGTAAACAGATCGAGTGGGGCAAGTGAGAGGAATAAGAAATACAAAGCAGGGTAGATAAAACAGGGCCCTGCGGGATACCCCTGCACGTCTTAACTTTAAGCTTGGTGAGACCCATTTCTGCAATTCTAATTTGAAGCATGAAATCAATCAATCAATAAATGATGACACAGTCTAGGGCTTGTCGTATAGCGCCATTTTCACCGTTGTTGAAGGCCCCTAGGGTAAATTCTTTAAAGTGAAGCGGTTTCTCAATCGTGCCGACCACTTCATAAAGTGCCGTCTAAACATATTTGCCCTTCATGTATGCATGCTGGGCCTGCGAAAGAACACTATCATTTACCTTGAGTATTTTTATCAGCCTTTGTATCAGGTATTAATAGGCTAATTAGTCCAAAATCTTTCGGTTCAGTGTAAGTGGTTTTGCCAGCTTTCGGAATGAAAATGACATTAACTTTTCTCCTACTTGATGGAATGTACGAGTAAGTATTTAAACTTACTTACTTTACTTACTTTAGATGGCGCTCACAGTCAAGGGTGGACTACGACCTCAACCAACAAGCCCCTCCATCTAGCTCGGTCCCTAGCTAGCTGCCTCCAGTTACGCACTCCAATCTGGTTGAGGTCGCTCTCCACTTGTGCGCACCACCCGAGGTGGGGTCTTCCTCTGCTGCGCAGACCATCAGGGGTTGATTCGAAGATTCGACGGGCTGGTGCGTCGGTGTCCATACGCTCCACGTGTCCCAGCTTTCTCAGCCGTTGTATTTTCAGCTTCTTGACTATAGGTTAACGTCGGTGTAAGACCCGTACAGCTCGTTGTTGAACCTTCTCCGCCATACTCCATCGATACAGACGGGACCGAAGATCAAACGAAGAACTTTTCTTTCAAAGCACCCAAGTAGATTTTCATCGGTTTTAGACAGTGTCCATGCTTCTGCCCCATACAGCAGGACCGGGATGATGAGGGTCTTATACAATGTCTCCTTGGTTCTTTGAGATAGGGCTTTATTACTCAAATGCCTTCTTATCCCGAAGAAACAGCGGTTGGCAAGAGCTATTCTTCGCTTGATCTCTGCACTGATGTCGTTTTACGATGTTATAGTGGAGCCCAGGTAGACAAAGTCTTTGATGACTTCGAAGTTCTACCTATCCATCGTGACGTTTTGCCCGGGTCGACGATGTTGAGATTATTTTCTCGATGATAGCATATACTTCGTCTGGTCCTCATTAACAGCCAAACCCATTTTCGCCGCCTACAGTTCAATACTTACAAACGCATCGATAACAGCTCGCTTCGTCTTCCCAATGATATCAATATCATCCGCATAAGCAAGCAGTCGAACTGACTTTTGAAAAATTGTACCTCTATTGTTGACGTTTGAGTTTCGTACAATTGCTTCAAGAGTGATGTTAAATAGGTTGCATGAGAGCGCGTCGCCTTGCCTCAGACCTTTCTCGACATCAAAGGGTTCGGTGGTGATCTTACCGACCTTGACGAAGCAGCGAGATTTCTCCATTGTCATCTTGCACAAGCGGACGAGCTTGGCAGGGATTCCGAGATGAGACATGGCTCTATATAGTTGTTCTGTGTCAACGCTATCATACGCGACTTTGAAATCGATAAAAAGGTGATGTGTATCGATTTGGAACTCCTGGGTCTTTTTCAAAATCTGTCGAAGTGTGAACATCTGATCCAGGGTAGATTTTCCGGGCCTAAAACCACACTGATAGGAGCCGATCAGTTCGTTGACAAACGGTTTTAGGCGCTCACACCAGTACCAGGTACCAGGATTTTGTATGCGACGTTGAGGAGACTTATACCTCTGCAATTGGTACACGTCAGAGCATCTCCTTTCTTGTGGATGGGGCACACTATGCCGAGGTTCCATTCATTGGGCATACTTTCATCCGACCAAATTTTTGAGATGAGTTGGTGCATGCTCCCTACCAAGTCATCCCCACCTTCTTTGAATAGCTCAGCTGGCAAGCCATCCGCGCCAGCAGCTTTGTACCCTTTCAGCTTGGCTATCGCTGACCGCACTTCATTTAGGTCGGGTGGATGGAAATTTTGACCAGCATCGTCTAGGTTGAATGGAATGTTCCACTTAGCTGCGGAATTTTGGCCTTCCTCGCCGTTCAGCAGCCTGGAAAAATGTTGTTTTCAGATCCTCAGTACGGACTGCGTGTCCACTACCATATTCCCACTCTCATCCCGACAGGCTTCCGTTCTAGCTTTGTAGCCCTGGGTGGATTGCCTCGCTCTTTGGTAAAACTTTCGAACATCCCCCCTGCCGGTACAGTCATCAATAGACTCGACCGCCCGCTTCGCATGCTTTTTCTTTTTCCTTCTTAGAAGTCGGCGTTCCTCCCTTCGTCTTTGCCCGTAGGGCTCCCGGGCAGCTCTCTCAGCAGCTCTGGTTCTTGCCTGCAGCATTAATTGGTAGGCCTCGTTCTTTGCTACATGCGCCAACTTGCATTCTTCGTCAAACCAGGGGTTTCGTTGTGGTGGCCTTGTGAAACTCAGCACATCAGTGGCGGCACTACTGAGACATTCTGTCAGTGCTTCCACAGGTCCTCCGTAGATGAAGCTGAAGGATAAGTATTTAAACATCTTTTGAATATTTCCACCAGAAATGGTTCAATAACGTCTTTCGTGCTTTGGAACATAATTTATTTGGCTATCTAATATTAGAAGCCACGCTTATGTTGGGGATCCCAATCCATAAGAAATGCATCTTGAAAAATGATTGCTCACAAGTGAGCAGGAGTTAGTCCAGGTTCCCTCCGGTCTTTTAAGAAAACCATAAGAAGTGTGACCGTAGGGGCTTCCATTCTTCCAACCACCCCCGATAAACAAGTGAAGTATACGATGACGAATGCCCGAAGAGGTTCGAAGAGGCTGAGAATTGAAATAACACATGAAAATTTTATTGGAAAATCGAAGCAAACTGGCTGCTGGCTGGTTTAAAGACTCGAACGTATGTTCTTTGAAACAGCCAATTACAAGGAATATATTTATTCAAGTGGCTTCTCTTTTTAAATAGATATCATTTAGAGCAATAAGCTAATCCATTTGCACTTTTGGCAAACTGGTTCGTCCACCCATCACTCATATAGCCTATGTAGCCCCTAACAAAGTGCTTGAGCTGTCCTGCAACAAGATACCTAGTCAGTAAAAACACAGATCGACCATAAAAATTAGAGGCCATGACGGACCGAAGATAGCCTTAACCTAGTGACTTCGAACTCTTACCCTATATGCGTGTTTGGAGAAATGGATGGGACTTATAATTTCTGCCGATTCCGAACAGCTAACAGCACTTTTTATGACAAGAAATACCCTTGGAGGATGTGTCACCATCTCTTCATCGACTTCAAACTTGAAAATGATAGTATTCAGTATTCATCGTCAGGGGATCCTTATGGCGATAGCCTAATTCGGAAGAAATTTGGTGCATTTTTCAAATAGGGAACAACTCTCCTCCGAGTTATTTCAAACAAGGACAGGGTGTTGACAAGGAGATTGATTATCATATCATTTCTTCAATCTCGTTCTGAACTAGATGGTAGGCAGGGTAAGCCGTAATACCGAGGGCTTATATTCCTCTCGCGAGGAATTGACAAATTCTCCAATAGTATCTCTTGTCATGGAAAGTGCTGCTCATAAGCCGTTCGGAATCGGTAGAAAATGTTAGGTCCCCTCCGTTCCTGGTAACACGCACACAGGAATGGTTGAGATTTGTAAGTGACTAGGTCCTGGTTCACTCCGAGCTGTTGCACCACCAATTTTTTTTTATGTTCAATAGCTGGTGTATGGAGACTATTTGGGCAGAATCGGCTGTACCAAACATTCGGTAATAGAGTCATGCCTGGCAGCGATTGAAGATCAAGCGAAAACTTGGTCATGAAGTAAACGAGGGCATGCCCAGCTATCCACAAATATCATCTTCACAAACCAGAACAAAATGCCACACTTCATAGTAACAACGCTGTTAAGGATTTCTTCTACTTCGTAGTAAATATTAACTCCAAGAAACTTTTCTCGAGATCCAGAAAAACGCTGCTACTTCACAGATACATAGTTCTTTCTTTGATGAACTTCACTCAAAAAGTACACTAAATACATTCCATGGGCCTTAGAATATGATAATACTAAAAAATGCACCCCTTCAAATCTTCCCAATCTCAATTCAAATCAAACGATATAAGAGCTTACATTAAATATCTTCATATTTAAGAGCTTGAATATAATCTCCCAAAAGGTCGCTTATCTTAAAACACGGGTGCCACTTTATTTTAGGATAAATTTTTCAAAAACCTTGTAAGTTTATTGGGATAACATCCCAACATTCCTGTTAACCCAAACCAACCCATTCTAACCCTACCAACAAGCCAACAACGGTTCACATGAACACTTATGTACCAAGTAGATAGAGAAGAGTGGTAAGAATCTTCTTAGCATGCACAATTTCCAGGTAAGCTCGCCTTTATAGCTATAGTCCCTCAAGAGATAATCAATGGATAAAATTTAGCATGTATCACACGTGCTACAAAGACTATTCACGTTCCAAAGTTCTGCTATTCTACATTCTGTTCTGTATATGGAGAGAACAAAAAAGTAAAAAGGATGCAAGGGAAGCATTTCTACAAGAGGTGTGCTTTCGATTGGTATGGCTTTTCTAAGTCTATATTGGGCAATCCACTTTTTCGTTTCATTTATCTCTTGACACGTATACACGAATGTGAATGTAAATGCATGGGGCTATCCACTACTATCAGCATTATACCCTTTCTTTGGTACGAACCTAACCTCTCTATAGTAACAACAGCTTTTAGTCTTTCTCTTGGGTTTAGTCGAGCAGGAACGATATGTGACCAAGAAGTCGTAGACAATTTACGAATCTATTGACTCCGGAAAACAAGTGTTGAAAGCAGGGCTGAATTTTCTCCAAAAAGGGCCCCTTTTTTACCAATAGTGAAACTGATCTTAGAAAGTTAACAGGCCAATATTGTAAAGGCCTTTGGAATTATATTGAGAGACCAAATAATTTGACACCTTAAACGTCAGGGTTCCATTACAACACAAAGTACGAAACCGAACAATTTGGCGCCCTCAAAAAGACTTTAGTTAAAACAGACCTGAAAATTCTTGGATAAAATATCTCGAAATAGAAATGGAGTCCTGTACCACATTATACATAAAGGAATTCTGAATTGAGTTGATCCGGCCCCGATTGTAGAACATCACCCGCACCCAAAGGCAGTCATGGCAGGTATAATGGAAACCATTTCCAAAGACATGACGCCAATAGACGACGGACGGACACACAGGATGCAAAGGAAACTAACAAACACAATCGAGAAAGAGATATTCAAAGTTTTATCCTGAATTACAATTTGATTGCTCGGCCAGGAGAACAAGAAACAGGTCGTATAGGGTTGGTCGATTCCCATTGTTGTTGTTGGCCGTCAGCATCCTTTAGAAAGGATGTCTCTACTACTTGCGCACTTCACTTCAGTGATATGCACGTAGCTTTCGCTGTTGTCGTTCTTACATAGGTAGAGGGGTACATGCAGAGGTCTATGTATGTTTGTACGGGCGAACTTCCGGTTTTTTATCTTACTCCAAATAAATTGGAGTCCATATTCTTTTTTGGCTCGACCTGTTTTCGACATGATTTTCATGTGTGTGTATGGGTTATGCGAAGGACTTGGGTGGCGGGGGGGTGGCAATGATAAATTCCTAGTTTTTTATATCGGTAGGTAAAAGGAAACGAGGTTATTTTTTTGTCCGTTATAAAATTAAGTGAAATGCATAAAAGACAGCACAAAAAATGGATGTTTAAGGAACAAGCGGAGAGAGTGCAGTTTTTTTTTTTTTTTAAACTAAATCGCTGATAAAAAGTTTTCACGATATTCACCCCCAAGGGACGGGGACATTTATACCTACATACAAGTTTGGCAATTCATTGTACTTGAGACAGGAACGACGACGAAGGATACCTAAATGCTCGAGATGCTTAATTTTTTCTCCAGAAAGTCACAAAAAGTTCTACCCATAATGGAGGCACAGGCAATTTTCTTTCGGTTTTTTAAGTAGGTAGTCTTTCTCTCTTGGTAGAGAAGGTATAGGTTTAATACCTTTAGGGGCATTAATCCGATGGAGGTAGCGAAGTGGCAAATTAAGTATAATTTCTGGGCAAGTTTTTTTGTGCTGATTTTTTTTTTGTTTCAGCATTTGGCTTTGTCGCCAAATGACAAAGACAAACTTTCATTGTATGCACTTCAGGTGGATTAAGGAATTGTTTCCTTTATTTTAGTCCCATTTGAGTATATCTATCTAAGGCAGGATATTTTGCCAAAAAAAAATCTTTTGAATTCACTTAAATATTTTATGGGGATAAGGCATAAATAAGTAATCAGAAAATAGTTTTCAATTGCCATTAATTTTTAAGAAGACTGCTAAGGACAGTTTAATGATGTGAACTGATGGCTTGAATAGTTCCTAAGTTACATGCTGAGACACGAATATTTGAAAAGTAACTGACTTGCAAATAAGTGGGGTATAGAGATTTGAGAGTGAACCCAAGTCCTGATCTTAGAGTTATGGTATTCAAAATGTTAGTTTTGTTCGAAATACATATGTGATGGCAAAAAAAAGCTTCTTTTTAAAATTTTTTAACATGATATTTATAAAGGGTGTTTTTTTAAGAGGTGGAGAAATTGTAAATAGTCTTAGAAAAATGTTTTAAATATCAATGCAATTGGATTTTTTTTTAAATAACATTTTGTCATTAATGTTTGAATATGATTTCGGGTATATGGCCACTGTGGCTGGCGCATACATGCAGTAATGTGGAGGTCCAATTTTTACCCACTCTTCACAGTAGATCAGGATTCATTTTTAGGAGATACGTTTTATCGTTTAAAGTTAACGTCTTACGAAAAAGATCCATATCTACTCGAATTGATCGCTCTGATCGACGACTAAGAGCACAATTGAACGCACAAAACGCCCGATGTGTTTCTCGAATTGAACGATCTTTTTGAAAATAAATTTTAACAGTTTTCAAACGTTGCTCGGGTTTGAATTTATTATTAATGATGAATCACAAAATCAAACTTACTCATAAGAACCGCAAATCCGCAGTCATAGATAACAGTGTTGCCAATTTAAAGGACAACACAGGACATTTCTCAAAAAAGCTTCAAAACTCTCGGTATGTTAAGTAGGGATGACACAGATTTATTAGAAAAGAAGGTGTGGTAGAAGGCGTATTTTCAAAATATGAAAAATCTAATAGTCTTTAAGTTCAAGAGTCCTTAATTACAAATAAATTTACATTTCTAGCTGAACCTTACTATCCTTCAGCTATGTGAAATTACTTGAAAAAAGTTTCAAGGTATTTCCAATAATGTGTCAGACATTTCTCGTAATCATCAATCAAAGCGATTAATTCAAAAACCTTTTGATCGTTTTCACAATACCATAAAAAGCATCCCGTAACCCCGTAAGACATCGGTCAAACAGTGCGCACAAAACAAGCGATTGCCGATGTGAAGCGTATTGTTGCTGATGATCGAAATGTGTCAACTCGCCATCGTGCTCAACGATTAAACTTGTGTCAGGCAGCTACGGATATTTTTGTCTATAAAAACAGGAAAAATGTGTGGGAGGGGGGATTTATTTAAAAAAGATATCTTCCAAATAATAAATAAAATCAGCCGAGCCATTTTGGCTGTAAGCGAACAGACAGAAAGCTAATGAGACATAATATTACGAGAAACGAGACCCTCTTTTTTCGTCCTCCCCATCATCGTAATGTAAAAAAACGTATTGTTTGGGCCGAACAGCACTCACTTTGGTAATAAGTTTCCAATGTTTCACAACAGTTTTCAAGCGCTAAGTGACTCATTTCCTTTCGCGGAGGTATGATACTGACTTTCTGTCATGATTTCGAGTGGGAAACAGCTGTCAGTGTCAAAATAACATATGATTTAAAAAGAAACCACTAGATGGCCTAACATGTATGTATACGTTACTAAGATTTCAAGTATATTCTAAGGATTTCGAAATTCTTAATTTGTAAGGGTTATGGTAGCGGGATCAAAATAATTCTTTATATTAAATTAATAAACACTAGCATTTTTAAGTTCGTTCCAAAAAAAAAAAACAAAAAATAATAATCTCGGCTATAGGTACAATTCAATTTTGAAGATACTTAGATAAGTGCCTTCGGGGTATGCAACTAATTGTATTGAATCAATAATTTTTGTTTTTCTGTTGCATAATTTAGGGGCGCAAAGTAAAAACAACGTTGCCATATTGTGGAGCAATGTACAAAAAAGTGCATAAAATTTTAGAAAACCTTGTGAAAAGGTATTAGTATTATGGTACCTACTTAACAATTTAATAACTTAAAAGTAGTTAACTAACTTTTTCTTAATTTAAAACATTATCTTACTACTTTAGGTTTAAGGTTGGTTTTCTTCACATTGCTTCTGAACATAACTAAAAAACTGACAGCTGGTGTCAAAAACTAAGTAAACAGATCTTTTTTGACAACTGGATTTGAATCATATGAATTAAGCATGATACAAAGAAAAAATTAAAAAGATCTTCAATCTTTTAAACCGTTATTAAATGTTAAAAAAAAAGTATGATGCTATTTGCTAAATTGGCTTTGGACCATTGTGTATCTACGAGTACTTACTTCTGTTTTTTTCTTTTTAAACGGTTTTTTAATACAAAACCAAATCAATGATTTTCTTCAAATGTTTAAAAGCTGCCAACGAAAAAAGTATATGTTTAGGGGCTTCAAATGTACAAAAAGAAAAATCAGTTTGAGCATAGAAGCGAGTGTGCCAAGGTCTTTATGCAAAATTCTCCACAATGTGGTTGTGGATTGAGAGAATGTTAATTCCTCAGAACGGAGTGGAATCGATTGATTTGGTTCATTTTGAACTCGGCAGCGATGACTGGTGAGTTGTCTCAATGATAAAAAGAAACATTCAATAGTGAACTATGTTGACTCGAAGTTGTCCATCACGTGCGTCGATTATTACACAACCTATATATTCAGAAAGTGCTCTTATGACCGGCGGCTCATAAATTCCGCGCTAATACTTGTCTATCTGGGAATGCACATACATTTACCCTTGTTGGGGATAATCCCAAGGTTTTCAAAACAGATGGAAGTATTTTGTTTTGCGAAATTAAAAAAAATTCAAGTCGATTAACATCTTAAAAGCCGAAAGCACAAGGAACTCGAGGAAAGATCTTTACCAGAAATATCTCAATAATTACAGCCGTTTCAAAATAATTTTAATATGGAACTTAGTGAAGACCTTCTAGCTGCTGATATTTCCTTAAATACATTAAGTAACCCTACTCCCTACAACACTCCGTAAAACTTGACAATTCGTTAATAGTACAAATAAGAGAAGAAATTAAAGACAAATATTTTGGTTTTCAATTGAGTGATCACTGATATTTAGATACGATTTATAGCTGATTATATTAAAGGGATATTGGACAAGGATGAGTATAAATGCTAAAAAGATTTTTGATTAATGTTTTTGAATTAGAAAAAAAAAATACATTTCTTTATAGTCCAAGCATTTGATTAGTTTATGAATTATTTGGAAATTAACATAAATAAAGTATTTCTTTTTTAACGGACGCAGCACCCTATATTTATGAGGTATGTACCATATGTATATGGTTAAGGCATTTGGAGGATTATAACTTATTTATCTGAAATTAATTCACTTCACTTTCTTATCCTATGCATTACATCGAGTTGCGGAGGATAAATATATGAAGTCATTTTTAAAATGAAGATGCTTTAGTTTCAAATGGGACAAAATATATATTTTAAGGGCACCAAGTCGAACTGATTTTTTTAAGGACAACTTTCCTTCAACACCTCTTCCACCCCAGGCTAAAGTTATTAGGTGGGGAATGTGGCTAGAAGCCATTGCGCATTGTGCAAAACATTTCAAAGATTTCCAAACATTTGTCAATACTTTCGATGATGGTGATGCCATATCGACATTATAAAAAGCAAAAGAGGTATTAACTCAACCCCTGCCTAAAAGTGGAAATGTATTTATTTGCTCAAACTATGGTTTTCTTGGTGTCACGATTACAAAGCTTGAAGTCAGGGAATTTAGTTTTTGGCACATATGTGTGTTTATATTCTAAGGTGGGTTTGCCAAAGTTAGCTGTCAAAATCCATACGAAAAATAACCCAAGTCTGCGAATCTTAGTGACAATTTCAAATTACCAATCGGGCATTGAGCTTATTGTAATAGCTTTTCTTAAAGAATTTTTGGTAACTTTAATATTCCACGAACATTATTTGCTTCAATTTCAATTAATGGAATATTTTAACCCGTAGCTTAACTCTTATTAAGTTAAGCTACGTTTACAATATGAGTTTTTTTTATTAATAGGGCTCTTAATGTTATCTTTATCTTTGTTAAATAAAAGACTGAATTGAATTATTTATTAATAAGACCTAAATTGAATTCTTTTTTTCTTAGTCCTTTTTTTTTGGTGAAAAGAAGTTAAGAAAATGTTCTTAAGTGCATACTCGAAATTTCCCAACGGTATATTTCCGATTTTTAAGTTCATGAAAATCCCAGCCCTATAACATTATAAGGGCACCTAGTCATAACCTTAGAACAAGCATATAACATTATAACCTTGTGGTACATCAACATTATTTGGCTGGTTATTTAGTCTTACCCCCATGTTTACTTATTTTTCTAAAAAAAATATATGTATATTTACTTATGTATTTGATATCCTTAATACAAGAAAGCACACGTAGCTATCTCCTTTCTAATCCTATCCTACTTTCCCAATTGCTCTCATTGTGTTTAATATTATAAGGGTATTCATAACTCCTTGAGTGCGCGTTTAATATAAAAAATAAAATGCACGACTGGGTCGCACGAACTTGCTCCTATGTAATAGACTAAGAATTTTAAAAACGGATGTTATTAAAGAAAACTGTTCATAAGGATAAAATGATTTTTTTAAATTCTTTTAGTAGTAAGAGCTAAAAACAGAATGCTATGCAAATATAAATTTATGGAGGAACAAAAATTATAAGTCGTTGTACTGGTTCCAAAAAAATAATTTTTTATGTACAAAATTTTTAAAACATTTTTAAGAAAAAAATTTGGTACTCCAAACTTAAGTGTTTATTATTGTACGAATAAAAGTCTAATTTCCAAAAAAAAATACTAAGCCGTTCTTGAGATATCGAATTTTTCAAAAAAAAAAATTACTTTTTTTTCTAAAAATTGAAAAAATATTTTTTCTTAAGTTTTTAAATGTAATGTTTTTTAAACTTTTAAGGAGCTTCTTTATAAAAAATTTCGTTAAAATCCATTATGCCGATAATGAGTAATTCAAAATTCGAAAAAATCGTTCTATGGTAGGTACAGTCAGTAATATCTAGATTTAATTTTTTTTTATTAAATTATATATCGTAAAGATTAATCAAAAAAAAAATTTTAGCAAAATTCTCGGAACCGTTTTCGAGAAAAATACGATTTTCGAAAACAATTTTTTAAAATTTGTATGGAAGGTACCGTTAATTTTATATAAAACAAATTTTTTTCTTAAATCTTGTAAATTATTTTAAGAAACTTTTATTTGTCAAGTTTGAAAAAAAATCGAGCATGGGTTTTTCGAAATATTGAGTTTCCAAAAAAAAATTTTGATTTTTTTTTTTAAATAAAAAAAATAAAAAAATTGAAAATTTGAATATGTAATAATATTCAAACTTTGGAGGAGCTTTGGCATAAAAATTATTATTATTATACTTTATTGAACAATAATATAATTACAAAATTCAATAAATATTTACAGAGCACTAGCTACCAGGGCCTTCAGCTCGTTTGGAGAAAACTTAAGTTAAATATGTAAGTTCAGTTTTGTAATAATTTCATTCACAAATTTTATATTACCTGGTAATATTACGGTTAATAGTTCTTTGAGAGGTTTGTTTGCTATGGATAAGGAGATTGAGTTGATATGCGGACATTGAAGGATATGGGAAATGTTCAAAGTTGGGCACTGGTCGCAGAAATTACAAAGGGGTGCTGGTTCTTTGGTGATCAGGTGTTTGTGGGTGGCATTTGTATGACCCATTCTAAGCCGTGTGTATTTTGTTACCATACTTCTGGGAAGTTCGACAGGGAAAGTGGCCCTCTCAGCATCAGCATTGATTGTTGAATAGTGGTGCGAGTACTCCAGCCAGTTATTCTTATTTTTTTTCCTCATTGAAGTTTTTAAATGGTTTAACGTGTCCTTTTTGTTGAATTGTATAAAAGAAATGATTTAAATCGGCTGTACCGTTTTCGAAAAAATCAAAAACAAAAAAATGGACCCAGGGGGGCTACCAAAAATAACAATTTTTTGTAAAATTTTTTTCAACCATTAGCTAGTTTTAACCAAATGAAATTTTTAAAATTTTTTTTTTTTTAAAATCTGTGGGACAGTTTTTGAGAAAAAAAAATATTTATAAAATTTCGAAAAAAAAATCGTATGGCAGGCACCGTTATTTTTGGTCTTAAAAAAAAAAACAGAAAAAAACGTCCGGGGGGGAATTAAAACCCATATCTACCAAGTTTGAAGAAAAGCGGCCGAGCCGTTTAGGCTGTAGTCGAACCGACAAACAGACAGACAGACAGACCGACAGACAGAATTGCGAGACCCACTTTTTTGGTCTTCGCTATCATCGTAATGTCAACTTTGATCAAAATCTCGAGTTCGATTTTTTTTACGAATGCATAACTTGCCTTATGCTTATAGTACCTATAAGTCGCAAGTTAAAATCAAAGCTTAAGTCTATGGTGCGTTTTCGTTGTTGTTTTTTTTTTAATTTTTTTTATATTAATAGATATTGTATAGAACTGCATGAATATGGCAACCAGGGTTCGGACTTTACTTCGATCGAAGTAGATCTACTTCTATTTTGAGAGAAAATTAATCTACTTCTCTACTTCTCTTTTTTAGGATCTACTGCTCTTTGAAAAAAAATTGTAACCAACATATTTAAAGACAGTGCTGAAAGACATCTTTATGGGCCATCTTTTGAAATGATCCAATTCATAGAAAATTAAAAGTTCGTTGATGGAATATGTACTTTAAAATTGTTTATATTTAATTACTATTTTTTAAGAAGTCTGAATTTTATTTAATGTGTTAAGTTTATATATTTTTTTAAGAATTCTTTTTTTACTGTTTATTTAATTTGTTTCTTTTGAAGTCGGAAGTTTGTGTTATAGTCATATATATTGTATTTTAAGTCTGAATTTCTTATAGTTAATGAAAAATAATCAAATAATACTGAATAAACTTTTGTTAAGAATTTTGTATCAAAAATTTTTTTTTTTTTTTTTTTTAATTTCCTAAAGCTACTCGTACTTCGAAAATTTAAGATCTACTTCAGTTTTTTTCCATATTTACTTCGAAAATTTAAATCTTAAGTTTAAACCCTGATGGCAATTCTTCGTTCGATGTATTGGGCGAATATATAAACTTATATAAAAATTCTTTTGTAAAACCTAACAAAATAAAATGCACGACTGGATCGCACGAACTTGCTCTTATGTAAAAGTACTTTGGAATTTAAGATACATTTTATAAATATAAAACATGGATTTAATGAGATAATAATGTTCAAATGCATAAAATTGCCCTCTGGTTTCCGGAAAAGTATGAATTTATGCAAATAAACCTTAAAAAATCGTTCTATTATTAAATAAATTTTTTATATAAGAAATGTCTATAAAATTTTTCAAGAAAAAAATGTGGGATGCGAATTTTAAATATTTAATAATCTTGGTTTTAGGAAATAATTTCAAAAAATAATCGTTCATAGGTTTTGAAGATATTGATTAAATTTTTTTTTTTAAACCCAATAAATATTTTTTGGAATATTTTTATATACAATATTATTTTAAACTTAAGGGGACTCCTGCTAAAAATTTTGGGTTAAAATCCTTAGAGCCGTTAATGAGAAAGTCGAAAGTCAAAGAAACGGGTCTATGGCAGGTACCCCTAAAAACATTTTGCCCCAAAATTTTTTTTGACCAAAATGTAGTCCATGTCCATAATATCACACTTAATTTTTTTTATCAAAATCGTTAGAGCCGTTTTCGAGACAAATAAGATTTTGCATTACGGGTGTATGGGGGGTACCCTTAGTTTTGGAGCTAAAAACAAAATTTCAATTTTTTCTCTAGGGAATCACCGAAGACTCTTAACTACCGAGATTGAAAGAAATAGGTTCAGAGGTTTAGTCTGTAGTGAGAGGTACAGACATACAGACACACTGAAACATGTTTTTTGTGTACTAAATTTTCCTTAAAATTTTTATAAAAAAAATTGATATGCAAATTGTTAGTATTTAATTAAATACATTTTAAAACGTAATTTAAAAATTTAATCTTGTATCGGTTTTCAAGATATTGAATTTTCAAAAAAAAAATTGTATTATTTTTTTAAAAATCCAAAAACTATTTTTTCGAAAAAATTTTTAGTTTATATTTTTTAAAATGCAAAGCAGCTCCTGCATAAAAATTTTGGTTAAAATCGTTAGAGCCGTTGGTGAGAAATTCGAAAATCAAAAAAACCGTTCTATGACAGGTACCCCTAATAACATTTCCCCCCAAATTTTTTTTTCACCGAAATATAGTCCATGTCCATAATATCACACTTAATTTTTTTTATCAAAATCGTTAGAGCCGTTTTCGAGATAAATAAGATTTTGCATTACGGGTGTATGGGGGGTACCCTTAGTTTTGGAGCTAAAAAAAAAATTTCAATTTCTCCTCTAGGGAATCACCAAAGACCCTTAACTACCGAGTTTGAAGAAAATACGTCCGGTAGTTTAGGCTGTAGTTCGAGGTACAGACATACAGACATACAGACATACAGACATACAGACAGACAGACGGAATTGTCAGACCCACTTTTTTCGTCTTCGCTATCATCGTAATGTCAACTTTGATCAAAATCTCGAGTTCGATTTTTTTTCCAAATGCAGAACTTGCCCTATAGTACCTATATCGCAAGTAAAAAATTTATCAACTGCCATGTTTTCTCATTAAAATAATGTTGCCCCCTGAAATTTGTATTATCTGTCAAAAAAATTATGCTAAGCGACATTAATAAAGATCTCATTGTCGTGAGCAACAAAAAATTTTGTTAGATGTCATTTAGTTTAACCAAAATTGTCTCTTAGCACACTATGATTCAACTTCCCATAGGGAGTTATTGTAATCGGTTCGATTTGTCAAATTGGAATTTTTGACATTTCTCGACGTTTCAAGGTCCCTAGAGGCTATATCAATCATTTTTAGAGAGATGTCTGTGTGTGTGTGTGTACGTACGTTCGTACGTTCGTACGTCCGTACGTTCTCGTACCATTTTTCGTCGTCGATATCTCAAGAACGAGTAAAGATATCGACTTCAAATAAGTTTTGTTTAATAGATAATAACTTCGAAAGAGACTGAAAGGGCGTTTATTAAAATTCAGTGAGTAGTTTTTTCACTATAACGGTTTATAAAAAAAGTAAAAATTTTGGTTAGTTTCAAATATCTCACGAAAAAATAATGCTATTGATTTCAAATAAAATTTAATGTACTCATTATAAGGTCATACAGATTTGGTATGAATTTGAAAAAAAATGAACATACCGTTATTTTTTTAAATAAAAAAAACTGAAAAAAAAATTTTCATAACCCAGATATTCTAAGAACGAAAAACCATTTGAAACTCAAGATAATTTTATTTTACGAAAAATAATGTGATTGACCACTGCACTGGTGAAAATTTCAAAAAAATCAGTTTACAGTTTTTTTTACAAAAAATAAAAAACTATATAAAATTCTATTGAAAATTGGTAAAAATTGTTTTTCGACTCAAATTTCTCGAGAACTAGCAGTGATATTGACTTCTAATTTAGTTTATTTTATACATAGTATTATTTTGTACAATTGGTTAAATGTTGATAAATATTGAATTAATAGTTTTTTTTTTTTTAAATAAAAAAACTATTAAAAATTCTAGTGAAAACTAGTTAAAATTGTATTTCAAGTCGAATTTCTTGGGAATAAGCACCGACAGTGCCTTCTAAAGTATGTTATTTTATACATCGATACCTTCCCGTAAGAATGTATACTAAGCGACATTTCTAAAATTGTTCAGGAAACGAAAAAAAACGAAGAAAGTTCGTTGGCGAAACCCAGGCCAAAACGTGGCCCTTAACATATAGTATATTTCCTCATCAAAAAGTCATTTTCGAAAAAAGTGCCGCTTAGTACATTCTTACGGGAAGGTATCGACATAATACAATTATTAACATATGGTTAAATTTTGACAAGTATCGAATTGACAGTTTTAACAAAAATATAAAAAAAATCTACTAAAAAGTGGTAATATTTGTTTTTCGACTAGAATATCTTGAGAACGAGCAATGATATTGACTTTGCCATTACATATTTAATCTTATACATAATACAATTTCTAACAAATGGTTTATATTTGACATATATCTAGTTTTAGAGCGGATATATTTTGTAAGTACCCTTCCATCAATAACCAAACCATATCTTTTATATTCGAATATTTCGTTTTTTAATTTTTTTCAATTAAAATGTTTGGAACCGAAATAATAAAGTAATTTCTATAATATAATATTAAAAAACACGGAAATCTATAATTCAGTATATAATATGTACCTACCAACCTTCGTAATTATTACAAGTTTTCAAGACCACAAATGGGAAGTTATCAGTGTGGGTCGCACCCAGCCTCTTTTTTTAATTGTTTCCCTGAGCTACGATACAAATATGTATTTTAGTTTTGCTGCAGTTCTTAAACATAATAAAACTTCTAGGCACATCCGTCCATCGTATTATAATTGCTAATTTCTAGTGCTAACAAAATCCAGTTCGAGAAAACATTCTTAAGAAAACCGTTTGGCAATACGAGAAAGCGAACTGGAAGTGAAACTTTATCGCGAATAGGTAAAAGCATTTGATAGAGTTTGGCATCAAGCTCTCTTATCGAAAATGCGTGCATTTGGTATTGATGAATGTCTCCTTCATTGGATTAGAAAATACCTTTCGAACCGCTCAATACGAGTTGTGTTGGATGGTTTTCAGTCTAAAGTATATAAAATAAATTTTGGTGTGCCACAGGGCTCCGTTTTGTCTCCGACTCTTTTTCTCATATTCATCAATGTTCTTTAGTCTGAAACTTCTAACCATTGTTTTGCTGACGAAAGTACTCTCAGCTACGTATATTCGTTTCCACGTGCATGTCCTTGTTCTTTGGATGTGGATCTTTCACGGCAGCGTATGACAAACTCATTAAATTCTGATCTTGATAGGATTGTCAAATGAGGAACAAACTACCGCCTAAATTGTAATTTTGTTTTGCATTTTCAAGATCTGGCGATGTTTGTTGCTCTTATTCATCAATTACGGGTTTTGTGTGGTTTTTTATGTAAACAAAAAAACATATTGCTGTTTTTTTCTAAATTTTAAATTTGGCCTTATTTCCAAATCAAATTTGGCCTTAGGTCGCTTTGGAATGAAAATTAAACCAATTTGATTTTATATTTCTATTTTCAGAGGGAAATAAGGCCAAATTTTGTATTTGGTCTTACTTCGTTGATTCCTCTCCAGCTTTCCCAAACGCTTATTATTCTGTTTTAAGATTAGTCATCCCTTTAGTGCGCACAAAATATATAAGGAGATTTGGATTAGGATAAGTTTAATGGGGAGATTCGGAGTGAGGAATATTTGATATGAAAGTCAAAGATGTCCCGGAAATTATAAGCTACACACAACATTATAAATAAAATAAATTTTTGCAATTTATTTTTAGTTTTATACATGGATTACCTACCGGTTGATATAGTCTTCCTAGGAAACCTTCAAATTTTGTCCACTTACATTTCCTCTTTCGCATGTAAAAAACTAAACAAAAAAAATCTCCAAAGCAATATTTTTCAATTAAACATTTTATTTAATTTCTTATTAATAAGTGTATGGCATATAATTTCTTTTTTTTATCATTTGAAGTTACTTTTTGTTCATAATTATTATTAGTTTCTTTTAAAGATTCATTTTGCTTTTTAAAGTTAACATTCTTAAATATCTAGATTTTTATTTTAAATAATATTAAATTCTTATCAAGTAGACTTTAAGCTTAAATTTTATTTACATTGGAATTTTAAAATACAAATTATTTGATATAGTTTTTTTTTTTATTTTTATATTTTATTACATAATTTCACACTTTCTCTTATATAAAATAAATTTATAAAAAAAATATAACTACCTACAGTTTTTTTTTAAATATTTATCATTATTTATATAAATGCATTGTCAATTACATAAATTATGTTTTTTTTTTGTTTGAACTCACTTTATACAATTGATTATAAATAATTTTATAGGTACAAAAAATAAACGAAAAACATTAATAATAACAATTTTAATATGTACAAGATATTTATCGAATTATTTATTAAATGCTGATTTTTTTCTAATTTAATGGAAGCAACGAACACCCCGAGAATTTTTTAAGAATAGAAACAAAAAACTAAAAGAAGTTGTTAATTAATTTTAATTGTTTAACAATGATGTGATTTTATGAAAATAATAATTTATCAGATAGATAGATATGATTAATAAATTTTGTGATTTATTTTAAATCTCATTTTGACAAAATTTTTCGAACCATGATATCCGGTCTCATATTTGCTCATATTTGCAATTCAAAGAGCAAGAAATATTCGATATTCGTTAAAAAGAGCTTTGTTTTCGTATTCCAAGGAATATCCTTTGGCATTTTTGATATCATAAATATGTAAATAAACTCAGAAGAAAATACAAAAAAAATTATAATGGATACACGAGCTAGGCACGATGATGGGAGGAGGTCAGAAGCATTAAACATAAAATAGCACAAAAAATTTTTAAAGAAAAACAATCATGGTTAGTAGTAGATAGGATGTGGGTTGTATCCTCTTTTTGCTCACAATATTTTTGGTATCTATTTTGCTTTTAACAGATAGTAGATAGATAGAAATTTTGAAATTAATATTGAATTTTTCCCCAAGTTTTCATTTGTGATCTACGCGCAGCGATGAGGTTTGAAGGTTCAGATACTTTAATTGAAAAGTACCTACCTGCGTGTGTAGGTAATTATGTACATGGTATGATTCAAAGGCATAAATCATCATTTGGATATCCAGATACTCGTATTCAACATCCATATTCATATTCGAGAGTAATTATTTTTCGAAAAAGTTTTATATTAAAAATCCAAGCCTCTTAGAAATTAAGTATTCTTTGGCCAGCTATAAATTTCTTACACTTCACATTCTCAACATTTCTATATTTGGAAGCAAAATTAAATCAATCATTAAAAATGTGGAACTGTTCGACACACCTGCATCAGAAATTAAATTTGCTGAAAAATTGTCAAAAGCTAAAAATATGATGAATAAAAATGTCTCTTTGTGAATTTATTATAATTTTTGTTTCCATATCTCAAAAATGGTCAACTGGGAAATTATATAAAGGGTGCTCCATTCAATGAGAAGAGGTCGCAGCGAGGTTGAAATGGCCTCATTCGACAGACGTGGTGCTAAGATTTTGTTTCCTTCCAGGTAAGCGGCTATCATGCTGAAGAACATTAACACGTGTATATTTGCAGTTGAGGCATGTTTCAAACCGATAATGTGTTATCATAGATATCCCCATTGGATACTGTCTCGGACCAGACATCAGATAGAACATGGCTCCCTAGGTTAGGACAAAACGCGAATGTCACAAGACAAGCAAATGGAGTCTAAAGATCAACTGAGAAAATTAAGAATATTAGAGTTGCACTTTTGCAGCCTTCTCTCAAAATGCGAGTTTGATTCTTTAAGAAAAACATGAGAAGCACTACTTGTCGAAAACTTTTCCGAGGATGGGTTTAAGTGACTGACCCTGAGAATCGTATCAAAGGCCTTTACTTTCAGCTTAAGTCAGAGTGCAGTGTGGTGTGCAATTTCATGAGCTGGCATTGTTGAACACTGGTTTTCTGAAGATAACTAAATTGCAGTGGCAGAAAATTAAGGCCGGTATGTGAACAAGTTAGAGGAATTTTTGGTACACGGCAAAGAGAATGTTTCATTTAACGGCACGTACTTCAAAGACATCTATGGCTGTTTTGAGGCAACCATTTCGCCCCCACCGATTCGTCCTCTTGCGATTTGTATTGTGGGGATTTTTAAAATATCCTGTTTATGTCATATGTACACCAAAACCACAAAACCCACAAAAGCCAACAAAACATCCGGGCAAAAATTAACAACATACCCGCTCCAAAGCTGGTAATATTGGCATGAGAAAATGTCAGAAATCGGCCTGATCAGAATTTGGTCGATGGAAGCGTCACCAACCTGATATGATTTTCAAAACTGCCTAAGACAAAACTATAGCTATGTACCAACATTATCCACTCAAATCGAGACCAAAGTGATAACAAGCAGCGCCGCAGTGAAGTATTTGGGACTGAGGCTCGACACAAAGCTCACCTTCTGGACACAAATACAGGCAGCAGCAGAAAGAGCCTCAAGAGCAGCAACAGCATCACTGAGCAGATTAATCGATCTGTTAGCGGCAGAATGGAAGTAAGTCTACGAGAAAAAGCGGAAATTGGATTGGAAGCGGCATCCGAAAGGGCCAAGCAACTTAAAATTCCGAAGTGGCATGAGTGGAACGACCGGAAACACGGTGAGGTTAACTATTACGTCACCCAGTTACTCACCGACCACCGTTATTTCAACGCCTTTCTCAACAAGATCAGAAAAACAAACGGTCCAGCCTGCATTTACAAGAAGACGATGCAAACCATACCTTCTTGGCGTCCAAAAGATATGAGTCCCTCCGTCAATATTTGCAAAGAACTGCAACGCCATCAGCCCAGATAACATATTCCAGAAGATGCTACATAGCTATGAACACTGGAAAAACATTTGTAGCTTCACAGAGTATATTCTCAAAAGAAAAAAAGAAAAGAAGAAAATGATCGGGAAACAGTTGAGCTCACTAGTTGAACCCACTAGTTGATCCCGGAAAGGGAAGAGAAACATGACAACCCCCCTGAAGTAATGCAAAGAGCTGCCACAGAGGGTAGGTCAGACAGCAATAAGGGTTTTAGAAGATTTTAGTCGGTAAGTAACAAATCCGACACACGGGGAAGGTCAACGGGTCAACGCCAAAACATCCTTACCGTGCATCAAGCATTTCTTCTCGCTTTCCTTAGGATAAAAAAAAAAAAACAAAAAAAAATGTATCAACATTATAAAAAAATAAAATACACGACTGGGTCGCACGAACTTGCTCCTATGTAATAGACTAGAAATTTTAAAAACGAATAATATTAGAGAAAACTGTTCATAAGGATAAAATAATTTTTTTAAATTCTTTTAGTAGTAAGAGACAAAAACAGAATGCTATGCAAATATGAATTTATGCAAGAACAAAAATTATAAGTCGTTGTAGTGGTTCCTTAAAAAAATGAGCTTTTATATACAAACTTTTTAAAAGTTTTTACGAAAAATTTTGATACGCCAATTTAAAGTTTTTTTTTTATTATTGTTCGAATAAAAATTAAATTTACAAAAAAAATATTGAGCCGTTTCGAAGATATCGAATTTTCGAAAAAAGAAAAAATAGTTTTTTTTTTCAAAAATTCAAAAAAATATTTATTTTAAAGTTTTGAAATGCAATGTGTTTTAGACTTTTTAGAAGCTTTTCTATTAAAAAATTAATTAAGATCCGTTATGTGGATAATGAGAAATTCAAAATTCGAAAAAAATGGTTCTATGGTAGGTACAAGTTGTAATATCTTAATTTCAAATTTTTTTTTATTAAATTAAAGATCGTAAGAATTAATTGAAAGAAAAAAAATTTTATCAAAATTCTAGGCGCCGTTTCCGAGAAAAATACGAATCTTGAAAACCATTTTTTTTAATTTTTTAGCATTTGTTGAAGTTTTTTTTAAAAATCAAAAAAAAATTTTTGAAAATTTGGGTACACAATTCTATTTATGTTTTTGGGGAGCTTTAGCAAGAAAATGATCAAAATCGGTTGAACTGGTTTTGAGAAAATCAAAAACAAAAAAAAAATTGTTCTATCGGAAAAAATTTTTTTTAATTTTTCATCTAAACAAGTAATTATACTCAATTCTTTATGGACGTGCACAAACTTCAGGGTTTAAAAGTTTTTCTAAATTGAAAGCATTAAAAAAATTCGTGGGTTCATTTAATAGTCTGATTAGCTTACAGACTTTTCCATATAAATTATGCATTCGCCATGAAGTTAAAGCCTGAAACTGAAGACGAGTAAAATTATTTTAGTACCTTATTACAGAACATGTAATGTTCATGAGCATCTAAATTATATTATTTAAACATTGAACAAAAAAATTAAAATCCTGAGGACATTAAACTTCAGTAACAAAAAGTCTTTGAAAGTTTTTTCCTTTTTTGCCAGAAGCTGAGAACTGAGATTAAGAAACTGAAATAAAAAAAGATTGTTTTTGAATGGATACGAAATTTGCTACACGAAAAATAAAAAAAAATAAAAAGTTCCCGAAGGCTTCATATGTAAAACTGTTATGTCATAATTTTTCGCTTCGTTTCTTTTTTAGATTAAAAGACGAAAACATTTGAAATTTGAGAACGATACGAAAATATCTTGCTTTGATGGCATCAACAATTCATTGGAAACAAAAAAATTAAAAAAAGAAATTATAATGTGTGGATGTGTTTTCTTCAAAAGTGTATAGCCATCTTAGCAAAAAGTAATCATTAATTCTTTGTTAGAGTTTGTAGAGAAAAAAAATTACATTATATACACTTTGATCCAAAACAGATTTAAAAGACTTAAGCTTACAAAACTTGGAATTTAGTTCCGAATTGCAAGCTAGCTACATACTTTTCAACAAAACACGCCTTTAAATAGTTCCTCTTTATTTTTTTTTTTCAATTTGTTATAATCCTTTCTCTTCTAGTTTATACTATGTACCTATACTATTTGGATTTTAAGATAAGAGATCAAGTCTATCATATTTGTGGTTTTTATATCATTTTTGTTTTCCTTATTTCGACAGAGTAGATTTTTTAAATTTACTTAAATCAAAAATAACACGCCCCTAGCCGCAAAGTTGTTTGGGTAGATTTGATTTCTTTGATACCTTTTGTGTTTTAGATACTGAATCGCAGGTTTGCCAACAAAATGAGAAAAATTAAATTCCCTTGCAGTTTTTTGCTTATAGATCAAAAACTATAATTATTTTTTCGTAAGCAAGAAAATTTAGGCTTATACAATATTTTAACAATTTCATTATGAAAGATTTTTTTTTTTCCTTTGAACCATTCGAGCTCAAGCTCGAGCGGTAGTTAAAAATAGCCGTGTATCATACAAAAAAAACCCTCTTTTTTGACTCAAGCTCTAACTTATTTTAAAGGATGTTATTTAGTGACTTCCTCCATAACTTTTAGTTGAATGTAGACTGGTTTCAATTGTCATCCCATTACCAATACTGTTTTGACAGTTCAAGGCTGCCATTTTGTTTATCTGTTATCGATTTCTATATTTTTAGGTCACTAGAGACATATCAGAAAAGCTGAAGCAAAACGAACATAGACAATATGACAAGTGTTAGCTCACTGGATGTTGGAGCAGGAAGAAGCGGGCCTTGATTACAGCAATAAAAGTCATTTTCAGCGACGACGACGAGGCATTGCATTATATGGATGTGAACGGCATATGTTTACAAGAAGATGGCGGTGGCGGCATCGACTCAAAGTACCACACACTTGAAGTCAAAATGGGCATTCTGCAGGAATGTTTTAACGGCATGGTCATCTCACGAAGAAATGTGAAACTCATGACTGGCGACTGAGATCGTGCGATTGGACCTCGATTTGACTTTCTTATGTGGTTTCCTTTAATAACAAAGGTATTACCATAAGCAGCAAACGACTTATCCCACAAAAGGCCTCAGCTCCCCTTAATATCATTGCTTCAATTTTTTCTGCCTCCCATTTACCTAGATACCTTTGTACCACGGTACGGTAGGTGTGACGTTATTACTCTTGCCGATATCGCTAAGCCTACCCAAAAACTCCCATGTCAGTTCAGAAGTGATGGTTTGGAAGTTATTGCTTTGAGCTTGGCTTGACTATCTGTCATGTGGCTTACTGCACGTTTACGTCAAGACCTGAAAATTATTTGTGAAAGATCTCATTGATAAATTAAGTTTTGTTTAAAGTCAACTCATACGTTTTGCAAGGATAGGACCTAAATGTTTAGGAGGAATCCTAATAAAAGATCTGAAGGTAATTTTTGTGACAAAAAAAAGCTGGGCCGCAACAACTTGTGCAGAATAAGAACTTAGTGACTTGCAACTCTAAACTATTTATGTGTGAATGTTGTCGGCAGAAATGGGGGAGACCTACAGTTTTCTGCAGATTCAAATCGGTTAGTAAGAAAAGCATTTTTCATGAGAAGAAATACTCTTGGAATATCTGTCACTTTCTTGAAAGAGGTAGATATTCTGAAAAAAAATTATTTTTTTTTTAGCGGATGCGGGTAGGAATCAAACCTAGTAAGCAGTTTTAACAGTATAACCCAATAACCACTAAGCCAAGGGGAAGTTGGATACACAAAATGAAAATATGATTGCATTGTGTGCCTTATACTCTTAGGTTCGGTGGAAGTAGAGACATTCTTGGTATCTCCGGATGATATGGATGAATTGAAGATGTTACAAAACTTATTCCATAACGTTGTTTCATTAACAGCTACTATTCCAAATTTTGTATATCCTAAAATCCTTTAACTGAGTAACTTGTCTAGTAAAATTTAACAAGCCCTTTTACTTGCTAACGGTTCTGATCATTCTACTTTGCGAAATCTTGGTATAAGGCTCAGTGGTTTGCTTCGACCTATGTCTACCTACGATGGGTGGAATTGGTTAGGCTATATTTTCAGTAAATTGACTGATCCGTAATTCCGTATCTCTATGTACAGCCTCGGCCGCTGAAGCGATATTCTTCCAACTTTGAACTAAAGGGTCTTTGAGAAATTCCTTAAGGATAAATTGAATATTTTTTTCTTAAATCAAAAACTAATGGTGCTTCCCATTATTGATACAAAAAAAATATATATGTGTGTAGGTATGGTCTTTATTTTTGTTTAACATAAATTGTTATAAACAGTATCTGTCATAGAACAGTTAATGATTTTTGACTTTCTCATTAACGGCTCCAACGATTTCGATACAAAACTTTACACGGCAACTCCTTTGAGTTTGAAATGTGTACCTAAAAATATTTAAAAAGAAAGTATTTATTTTTGAAAAAAATATTTACTTTTGAAAAAAAATATTTATTGGATTCTTTTTTCTTTTGAATGTACAATATTTTGAAAAGGGGTGAATGATTGTTTTTCGAAATCATTTCCCTAAGTGTTAAATACTTAAAATTGGCATTTCAAATATTTTTTTATTTACAAACATTTTAAAGAAATTTTTTATATAAAAATCGTATTATTAAAATTATTTTTTAAATTTTTGATTCGCATAAATTCATATTTTTATCAGAAATGAATTTAATGCATTTCAAAATTCAAAGTACTTTTTCCCTTAAAACTATTAAACACAGGTAAGAGCGTTAGAAAAATTGTGTAGAGATAAAAAAAAATATCATCACATTAGTTGCGATCCTCTGAATATCGTAATGGGAGAAAAAAAAAGAGCCTATAAAGTATTCAATATTCGTGTAGTACGGCTGTAGAAAAGATCTTTATACTTAATAGTACGTACGCAACTGGGTTCAATACGTTTTATGGAACTGAAAAAATCGTCGAGCAAAACCAAAATTTCGTTTTACGTGGACACCTGCCGTTAATCCTCAATTTAACGGCAGGCCTACCCGCGCCTAACAGAGTCAAATTTTCCGTTGACCACCGCCCTGAAGTAGCATTTCACCACTCCAGTAGAAGTTCTGCAAACATGTTAAGGCTTGTCCACACGCCTTGCTGAGGAGCGGGGTCTATCTAACGCCTCTTGCATTGGACGCAACAGTTAATGGACAGTCAAATTTTATTGACTTCCAATTCTTACTAACAGGAAAAAGAGGGACTGAAAATTCTCTATCGAGTGTGATATGCTGAGGTGAGAATGAGAACCACTTTTCGCGGCAAGATAGACACTCGCCTTCTCCCAAAAAGCAGCGCCTTTAAAAAAAAAATACTAAAAGCCTAGTACTCAATTCAAGTGAAAATGAAAATTTTATATAAATGTGGCGGCTGGTTCACTCGCATGAAATCCCCAACGAGAGGTGAGTACCAAAATGTGGATTGGAAAAACAATTATGTTCCACAACTTTTTCCACGCCAAATTTTCATTTCTCAATATACAATCATCGGGAAAAAGTTTAAGGCAGCGTGAAAACTGTGACATTTGTCAGTTAATTTAAATATTTTGTTTCAAAATAAAAAAATTGAAATTTTATAAACAAAATAAAGAATGGATAATGTTTATTTTGATACTGCTCTCGAGAGTTTACTTAATGAAAGTATTCAGGTGAGTATCAAAAATTCACGTGAAAAAGTTTATTCTATTTTCATTTTTATTCTTCGCGTGTAATTTGGAACGTATTTATTTTTCATTTCACGCCAGGTTAGTACTAGGCTTAAAGTGGTATTACATTACGAAATATGTATGAATATATGGAAAACTTGCCATATAAATACGTTCCACAATTGACATATAGCTGATTGATATATTTATATGGCATAATATATGTTACGCCATCTACATTATATATTTTACCAGATGAATATGTCTATCACACATAGATGTCACTTGTGGAACGTATTTATATAAATTATAGTGGTTCTTAAAAGCAGCCTTCACTGCCTTTATATCACTAGGTAAAGATGTAGGATCAATTGACAGCTGTCAATTAATTTCATGGAGGAAATTTTCTAACAGTTCTGTTAAAATTAAAGCCTAGTACGCAGATCGCGCTAAATTTTATCTCCCATTCAAAATTCTCTCCAAAATTTAGCTAAGCTAAAATTATAGCCGAGAGGTACGCTGCTCTAGCTTAAAAATCAAAATTTCTTTTCGAACTGTACATAACTTATCTGTCATAATTTAGCGCACGAAATAATTGTCTGGAACATTTATACTCAAGCTAAATTTCAATTTCAATTTGAAATGGAATAATATTTAGAAGAATATTTGGTGACAGAAGTCTAAAAAGTTTTTCCACAGCAAAAATCACTCATAATTCATAATTTTCATTTATTCCCATTCATAATTCTGAAAAACTCGAAATCAACAAATTCTTTTAAATCTTTGAAAAAAATTTCATTAAGGGAACAGCTGTTGTCTGTAACATATTCTCCACGGTTCTTATGTCAAAATTAACTTGGATTTCAGCTGATGTTTGGAGAAAAATGCGGGAGATAAAATTTAGCGTGATCTACGTACTATGCTTAATAGAAATATTAGAGTGTCTTACAGTAGCGTGGCGTCCATATAACACGATTCCTATCGTCTTCCCTTTTAGAAAATCCACAAATAACACAATCTACCAAATAAACATCGAATAAGTATAAGTTATCAATTCTGCCTCCCGTTTGTATCTTATACTTTATCCAAACACATTCCACATTCCACAACCAACATTAATCAAGAGGGTCACAAAAATACTCTGACGTAAACTTTTCAATCACCGTCTTATTTATTTGTTTTATACCTATCCCTTCCTTCCCCAAGCATTGTGTTTCCGATCCTCTTTGTTCAACATCCGCTTTTATATTCAAAAAATAAGACGCTACATTCCGTCTTATAAAATTTTCGATGTATACCAGTAGGAGTTGGAATTATTTGTAATTTATTCTCCCTTTAGCAATTAGCATTGCATTTCAGTAGGAAGATAATACATTGCAGGAGTTCAGGTGCTCGTTTTTGTTTTTTTTTTTTTAATATGTCATACAAAAATATAAATATGGCATGTGCGTAGATATTGTTGATTCTTGATTTTGAATTTGATGCTGATTTGCATGCTAATGTAAAATGCACGATTGATATTTTTGCAAATTTACTGTGATAATTTTGAATTATGAAATAAATCATGGTAGAATATATGGCAATTTGTCAGCAGTGTAAATTTAGCATATCGCTACTCTGGACAAATAAAATGCATTTGCTTTTCTTTTTAATAGGAATTTAAATTTATATTCAATTTTCATTCAAAGACTGTGTTGTTCAATAAGTTCAAATAAATCTAGTGTTTTATAAAAAGCCAATTTGAACTTAATTAAAAATAGTGAAAAGTTAGATGTTAAAGTGAAGATTTAATTCCTTTTACTACCCACTATAGTGATAAAAAAAATTTTGCTTCTTAATTTTAGTGCAGTCTTTGAAATGTCTTTGATAAATGTAGATTGCTGTTTAACAGATTACCTATTGGAGAAACCAAATAATTTTAGTAAGGATAGTTGATAGTTTATATTTTATCCTTCTTTCGTTTACACACCAGGGATTTTGATCCCAGATCGAAATTTTTTGTTTGGTGTGCGTGTTTCATGTATACTTTAACTCCCTCTTTAAATATGGATTTAAAGATTTTGATCCCTGTCAAAGAAAAATAAATTTTTTTTGGGTGTTTAGGAACGCAAAATCTGGCGAGGGATCAAAATCTTCACACAGAAATTGATTTCTTATGTGTAAAGGAAATCAACATATAAGTACCTATGACACTTTAATGGAATCCTATTAAGAGTAGTGTTATAGGGCAACGATATTCAAAATGACTTGACACATAGTATCGCGGCTGTTATTAAATCTGAAATTAAAACAGAAATAATAGAAGCTCGGTTCATGTCGATTATGATCGACGAAACATCAGATTTGAGTCATAGGGGACAACTGCGTGCCATATTTCGGTTCTTGTCAGAGAATGGAATACAAGAAAGATATCTTGTTAGGGCTCATATATTTAATATTCTTGACACATATGATTGCAAGGAAAAGTTAATAGAACATTCCTAGGAAGGTGCCGCAGTTATGTCCGACGAAGGGGGTGGTGTCTAAAAGGAGGTCCTTTTTTATTACGTTTCAAGCTCATTGTTGATTGAAATATTAATGTCTTGAAGTATAAAAAATATAGCTACACATTTTTTGCTAAGTTAATGTGGAATGCATTTGTAGATACCATATCCCTACTAGAAATGTTATTTTTAAGGTTCTAAGATTTTTTTTCATTTTTACAGGTGACAACATTTTATAACGGGTTTCCATTTAAAATTATCCACGCCACGCCACTGGTGTCTTATAATTATGAACACCTCTATTCAGATATACATATGTACATATTCATAATTCAAGGGCTGTGATGCAGTAAAAATGTAAGAATTTTTCAAGAATTTTCGTCCGTATTTCAAAATGAATATTATGGAATTTTTTTTTTTAAATTGTACTTTACAAACGTACGTTCCAAGCAAGAAAAGTGAAGAGAACTTGGATTAATTCTCTTAAAAAACAACGTTCAATAGTATATTAGAATTATGAGTGGCCAAAATAACCCAATTTTCAAATATAGCTAGAATCCGAACGGTTCCTCGGAAGTAAAAATTTATATTAACAAATATGTATCTAATAAATTGTATCTTTTTTTATTTTATGAAAAAAAAAACATTAAAAATGACCGAAATCAAAACTACCCCACAACTTGCCTGGGTTAATTCACAATTTTACCGTATTAAAACTATATCGAGTATTTTCACTTTTTACATTTATATTTACAACAGGAAAATATTAGTAGGGAGCTAAAAACATTTTATTTGATAATAATAATATAAGCTTGAGTTTTGTACAAGGGTGTAAGTGGGAATTTAATTGTCCTGGGTTTTTTGACAACAATCTTTGATGACATGATATGAAGATTTTTCTTAATTAAATTTTATGTTACTTAATTATTTTTTTAAGATAATTAAAAAAAATTATAATTTTGCAGTAAAAAAAATACTCTTCTAATTTGTATGTGCATCTAACAAAATATTGACAATGTACAAGATCCTAGACATAATATTCTAACACTTTACATAAACTCTATAGATAAGCTAAAATTTTTCACAATTCTTTTCTTTTTTAAATAACTATTATCTTTTTAACTGTTATTTATTTTTTTGTATTATTTTTAATTTTACAAATGCATTTTTGGTATCATTTTTTTCAGCAAATTGAAATTTGTTTCAATTTTGTTTTACATCGTTGGCCAGATTAAAATTTTTCTCTTATAGATTAAAAATAAAAAAATAAATTTTAATAAAATTACACTTATAATTAATATTATAATATTTAAGGAGTGATCAGAGAATTTTAGGAATAAAATTAAAATTTTTTAGTGTGTGTTTTTTTTTTAATTTTTCTTTCTGTGTACATTTTTTTTATTTCAAATGAAATTTAATAAAGCTATCTTTTGGATAGCGTTGTTGTGAAGGATATATGAATTCGTTGATATGGTGTTAAGCTTAGCGCACATGATAATAAGGTGAGAGTGATAATAAGACTTGGCAAGCATTTGAGGTCCGAACTACTGGCTGCATTTGGTTGAATGAGAAACGATAAAAGTTTTGTAACAAATAATTCCCGGAATGACATACCTTGGACTGGATCGGCTCTTGAATTGCTTGCTAGGACAGTTTCACGTGATTCGAGTACAGGTGCTTTTTGGGGGCGATCACCCTCGACGGATTCTTCGTTGCTGCGCCAGTAGATTGTTGACAAACGGGCCACACACTGCAATTTAAATGTAAGTTAAATGAAATTTTTGAATATAAGAAATTCATAATAAGAAACAGTTTTTACGAAAGGCATTGAAAATTTGCATAATTTTTAGAAAACTACGGAGCAGTGTCATTTTCGATTTTCTGAAAAATGTCTAAACGAATCATACGGCGAAAAATCGGAGTACAATAAAGCACAACTTTAGTTTTAGGAGATCAAAAAGAATAAACATTATTAATAAGCACAGTTTGCGAATTTGCGATTTTATTTTTTTATTTTATTTTATTGCTTGTCGAAGGGAGGGTTGATTGCTTCATATTTGTCCATTGCATATTCAAGTTTCAAAACAATTTTTTAAATTTAAAAAAAAAAATTTAATTTTGTTTTTCCAAAACTCAATATTTCTTGATTTTTTTAAAACTTGACAGTTAAATGTCAATCACAAAGGTGTAAGAATTTTTTTTTATTTTGTATAAAAATAACGGTAGATACCCACCATACAAATGTAAAAAAACCGCTTTCGAAAATCGTATTTTACTCGAAAACGGCATCTAGAGTATTGATACAAGGTTTTGTCTTTCGATTTATTTTAACGATTTATAATTATTCAATACAAAAAATTTTAAATCGCGATATTACGGACACCTACAATAGAACCATTTTTTTGAATTTCTCAATGTTGGCATAACGGATATTAGTGAAAAAAGTTCTTTTTTATACAGAAGCTTCTAAAAACTCTTTAAAATAACTGAAGAGGATTTCTGATATTCTAAATGCAAAAGTTGAAAAAAAGTTATCGAAATACAAAGTCAAATAAAGTTATTCTTCCAAAGCTGCTTTATGAAAATATTAAAAGTCATTCGTATTCACGTCATTAATCAATGCACGAGTACCTGTTATACAGACAAACCAGTTTTTTGTTCGTGTTCTCGCAAAAACAAATGTATCATTTATCTCTTTTATTATATTCTACTTTTAGTCATCAACATCATCAATGGTATTGTTTTTATTGAATTCACAATAATAAATAAACCTTACCTTTAATTTCATGTCACCATTTCGAAAGTGGTGTTGTTCTACTCGAAATTGCAGACCAAGTATTGAAGTTTCCAGTGCTTCACGACCGGAAACAATTTTCTCATAGCCTCTAACCATTGACGGTTCGGCTTGTTCACCATTGACATACCATGTTAACTGAACCGGTGGCCTCGAACGTCCTGATGTACAGTTTATTCGAACCCAGTCACCAACTTGATATCGTGGTCGACCACCAGTCATGACGGGTCCTTTGTCAGGAAGATCTGTAAACAGAAGTATTTAATAAAAATCAATTATTAACTTTTTAAGTTGAAGTTGAAAATGCAACACTACACTACCGGAAAATTTTGACACAATACGCATTTTAATATAGAAAAGATAAAGTGAATGAATATTGATATGTATAATAGCAGCCTATAAGAGCGCCTAACAGACATTTGGCTTCAAAGGAAACCAAAAGATATAAAAGTTATGAGGAGTCTCAGGTGATGACGAATATGTTCGTCTATCAGCAGCTCATGATTTGAGAAAAAGTCAATCAAGAGTACATATACAACTTTTTGGAGAAAATAGAATTAGTATGGTAAAGACCTCGACTCACTTATAAAAAATATGACCACGACGTTTTTTTTTGGACTTTTAGACTATTCGCTTGAAATTTATCTTATAGTTAATTTATAAAATAGAACATAATACAAAAATAAACAGCTCATAAAGATCCAGGACCTAACGGGTGATTTTTTTGAGGTTAGGATTTTCATGCATTAGTATTTGACAGATCACGCGGGATTTCAGACATGGTGTCAAAGAGAAAGATGCTCAGTATGCTTTGACATTTCATCATGAATAGACTTACTAACGAGCAACGCTTGCAAATCATTGAATTTTATTACCAAAATCAGTGTTCGGTTCGAAATGTGTTTCGCGCTTTACGTCCGATTTATGGTCTACATAATCGACCAAGTGAGCAAACAATTAATGCGATTGTGACCAAGTTTCGCACTCAGTTTACTTTATTGGACATTAAACCAACCACACGAATGCGTACAGTGCGTACAGAAGAGAATATTGCGTCTGTTTCTGAGAGTGTTGCTGAAGACCGTGAAATGTCGATTCGTCGCCGTTCGCAGCAATTGGGTTTGTGTTATTCGACCACATGGAAGATTTTACGCAAAGATCTTGGTGTAAAACCGTATAAAATACAGCTCGTGCAAGAACTGAAACCGAACGATCTGCCACAACGTCGAATTTTCAGTGAATGGGCCCTAGAAAAGTTGGCAGAAAATCCGCTTTTTTATCGATAAATTTTGTTCAGCGATGAGGCTCATTTCTGGTTGAATGGCTACGTAAATAAGCAAAATTGCCGCATTTGGAGTGAAGAGCAACCAGAAGCCGTTCAAGAACTGCCCATGCATCCCGAAAAATGCACTGTTTGGTGTGGTTTGTACGCTGGTGGAATCATTGGACCGTATTTTTTCAAAGATGCTGTTGGACGCAACGTTACGGTGAATGGCGATCGCTATCGTTCAATGCTAACAAACTTTTTGTTGCCAAAAATGGAAGAACTGAACTTGGTTGACATGTGGTTTCAACAAGATGGCGCTACATGCCACACAGCTCGCGATTCTATGGCCATTTTGAGGGAAAACTTCGGAGAACAATTCATCTCAAGGAATGGACCGGTAAGTTGGCCACCAAGATCATGCGATTTGACGCCTTTAGACTATTTTTTGTGGGGCTACGTCAAGTCTAAAGTCTACACAAATAAGCCAGCAACTATTCCAGCTTTGGAAGACAACATTTCCGAAGAAATTCGGGCTATTCCGGCCGAAATGCTCGAAAAAGTTACCCAAAATTGGACTTTCCGAATGGACCACATTTCAACATTTAAATGAAATTATCTTCAAAAAGTAAATGTCATGGACCAATCTAACGTTTCAAATAAAGAATCGATGAGATTTTGCAAATTTTATGGGTTTTTTTTTTAAAAAAAGTTCTCAAGCTCTTAAAAAATCACCCGTTAGAAGATTACAACTTTTCCATTTCACGAATTGCTTACCTGCACCCTCACACTGAAGTTGTTATTGCGGGTGGCTTGTATATAATTCAAGTTGTCTCCACTATTCACAACAAACAACAGCCGAAGGGAGATTATGTTGGGATCTTTGCTGAGGTACTCCACCGTACTCAGCGTGAATAGGGTAGGTCAAAAGTGGCTTCCCAATTTAAAGTGATAATGGTGCTTATTTTGACATTCTCTTTCGTTAGAAAGTGAGTCGAATTCGTTGAAACTTAATTTTGAGACTCGGCGATTAGAATGAAAAATCGAACAAATCGAAAGTTCACCCAATTCATAGAAAGTTCATTAATTTGCGAAAGCTAATTCAATTTTGAGATTCGAAAGAATAGAATTAAATGTCATTTTTGTGTCGTTTGAATTTTTCTGTCGAGTAAACAACAAAACATGTAAGTTTTTAATTATTTCATGGAAAATAAATTACTTTTATTATTTTTGTTGTTGTTTTACAAAAGGAAAAGTTAATTAAAATAATGGAAGAAAACCCGGAGGTAGCAAAGGGTTTTTTTTTACCACCCGCGTTGATACGGAAAGAAAGAAAGCATCCACTATCCTTCTCCTCTGCACTTCTTCAACACCATCTTAATTTATAAACAACACAAATTTCATATTTTTATTTATTATTTTATGTTTTTATCCAAGAAATTTAAATTAATAAACAAAACAATTACAAATAAACAAAGATTTCACCTTTTGGTTTTGACATTTCACAAACACTTCTCTTTTGTTTTTGATATTTTAGTGTGACCAAGTGTATACGAAAAAAAAATAAAAATTTAGAACGCGTCATGAACAACTTATTTTTTTAAAGAATAGTTTCAAAACAGCTGAGTTGACACAAAAAATGTAACAAATATGTAGTTCTTTATGGTTAAACTTTACTTTATAATGAAAAAGTGTATTATTTATTTTGTTTCTTGATTATTTATCCAACATCAAAAATGTAAAACGGTCATACTAATTCAAATAGAAATATAGTAAATGTCAAACGGCTGACAATGAAAATGAATCTTTTTTGAAGTTCATTTTATGCTATCTTTCGCAAATGAATGTTATTCGTTCGAATCTCAAAATTAAGAAAGTTCATTCGAAGGAATAGAATCATTCTAACGAATAGACTATTCATGAGAATGTCAAAATAAGCATGAATAACTTTTATGGATTTAATTTTAGAATCACAAAATATGATTTATGGAGATTTTTTTGTTTTGGGCTAGGTATGGAATATAAAATATAATGTTCCTCAAATGAGCACCAGCTTCATGCTCACAGAGACGTTTTTCAAAACACTTCGTATGACATCATTTTAAAATTAGGAAGAAACTTTTGACCCACCCTATAGATGAGCCCACTTGAAAAGTTGATGCTGCTGGTCAAAACGAGCACACTCTCGACATGTTTTTTACTTCTCACCCTAATACGTATATATAGGATTTTATTCCAAATAGTTTTTTATTTATTCCTAATATTATTTCCAAATACAATTATTTTAATTCAAATTATAAATTAGCAAAGTTATTAATTAATGAAAACTGAGGGAGTATGAGTAGTTAAACGTCCGCGTCCGACCTGATTGAAGTCTAGAGACCCAGTGCCTTTCTTCTCTTTCTTTCAAGTTTCGCTTGACAGGTGTGGTGTGTTTCTAAGATGGGATTATCCAAATATTTATAAGATGGGATTATCCAATATAAATATGGTGTTCCCACAATCGGCCATCCTGGAAAAAGTCTCGTCCTCGAGAAATTATTAAAGTCATCATAAATTATGTTTTATGTAGAACATCTTTAGTTTAGCATCTGAATTTCTTAGGAACATCTTATAAATCATCTTTTTTGGAACATCTTGATCTTCATTGAACTTAGGGTTAAAAGTCGTCTTAGTGTCTTAATAAACCATCATAGTAGGTTGTTTTTATAGCAGGTGGTTTCATCGTCGAAGCAGGTAGTTTAATCATCTTATAGCTGGTAGTTGTAGCTGGTAGTTTAATCATCTTAGCAGGTGGTTTCATCGTTGTAGCTGGAAGTTTAACCTTAATAGCCGGTCTTGCTGTTGTCATCATTTATTGCAGAAATAGTTTCCACGTCATCATCGCTTTCAGAGAAGGCATCATATGTTGTCTTCCATGGTTTCATAAAATCTGCACTTGTTGTAGTTTTTCGTGGTCCTTCTTGACTACCAACTTTACGGACTTCGTATCTCTCATTAGGACAAACCTTTGTGACTCTGTATGGGCCTAAAAATTTACGAAAAAGTTTCAAATTAGGACCAAATTGTGTACGTTTAATAGCAACTAGATCATCAAGTGAATAAGAATGAGCATCTTTACGTTTTTTATTGAAACTACGCGAATTTTCTTTTTGGACAAGCTCAATGTTTTTTCGGGCCTCTACTCTAAGCTGTTCCCTTTCGCTATCAAAAGCCTGCCTAACTTCTTCATTGACTACTTCAGCCAAAACAACGTCAGTCTTAAGCTTCATTTTTACACCAGTTAAAATTTCGAATGGACTTCGCTTAATGCTTCTTTGAAAGGACGAGTTAAGAAATATTTGAAATTTAGAAGTAAAACGAAACCACTTTGTAGGGTCGTCCATAGAAAGTTTAGTTAACACTGAGATAATTATGCGATTTACTCGCTCTACTTGACCGTTGGCGCGTGGTACTCCAGTTGTTATGAGTAAATGTTGTATTCCTTCTTCTTGGCAGTATTCTTTGAATATAAGTGGATGTAAATGCTGTACCGCGATCTGACACAATTCTTACAGGATTTCCGAAAATTGCTTTTTGTTGCTCCAATTTGGCTATTACTTCGGCTGTGGTTGTGGATTTGCATGGATATATCCACACAAATTTAGAAAAGGCGTCTATAACACAAAGAATGTAGCTATATTGTTTTTAAGTTGGTGAGAGAGGTCCGAGATGATCGATGTGATATGTATCGAGTGGGAATTCGTTTTTTGGTATGGGATGTAAATACCCTTCTTGTTTTCCAGTCTTTTTATTTCCCAAAATACACTTCACACAATTCTTTCGCACCTTATCAATTTTATCCTTCATTTTGTGAATGTAATAGTCCTTGACTAAATATCCTCTATCTTTTTTGTTGCAAAATGGCCTTCGTCGTGTACCGTCTTAATAACTTAATTTGCATTTTGTTGTTTGGAATGCAAAGTTGTTTGTTACCCTTTTCATCGTACCTGTAGAGGATTCTGTTTTCGAGGAAATAGTTTTCATAGGGTCCGTGGTTCAACATAGTTTTAATAATTTTCAGTTGTTCATCAGTGGATTGGGCATCTTCAACTCTTAAAAGAAACTCACTTGAAATGGTCATTGATATGGAGTTACGGCTGAGTCCATCCACGTGCCTCATACGGCTCCCTGCGCGGTTTTCAAGTGTATACCCATAATCTTGTAGTAACAAAGCCCATCCCATGACTCGGGGAAGTATATCCTTTTTTTCCATAGTGGCTTTAAAGGCTGCACAATCTGTCACAATTTTAAATTGTATACCCAGCAAATATACTCGTAGCTTCTTTAGCGCATTCACAATTGCTAAAACTTCCAGTTCGTAGCTAGAATACTTCTCTTCTTGCTGGTTCGTCTTTTTGCTGTAAAAATATACAGGATGAAAACAGGCATCATCGGATTTTTGGAGAAGCACTGCTCCAAATCCCCACTTCGAGGCGTCAGTGTGTAGTTCCGTCTCAGCTTCTTGGCAATAAATTCTAAGAACTGGTTCTGTCGAAATGCATTTTTTTAGTTCTTCGAATGCCAATTTCTGAGAAACACCAAATTTGAATGATACATCTTTTCTTAATAACTGCGTTAAAGGTCTAGCAATTATTGAGTAGTCTCGTACAAATTTGCGGAAATAAGCTGTGAGACCCAAAAAACTCTGCACTTTATTGATGGTTGTAGGTTCCGGAAACTTTTTAATTGCTAAGGTTTTGTATTCCGATGGTTTAACAGTACCTTTCGAAACTATAAAACCTAAATATTCTATGGTGTGACATAAAAATTGACATTTTTGCCATTTAATACTTAACCCATAACTTTCAGCTAATGCAAGCACCTCTTTCAGTCGTTCTAAACATACTTTAAAATTTTTCCCTTTGACAACTACATCGTCAACAAAAACTAGCATATAACCTTTTCTAATTAGCGGCAGAAAGATTTGGTAGATAAGTTTCATAAAAACAGTTGGGGATGTCGAAAGGCCAAAAGGTGCTCGTAAAAACTCCCACTGTCCAGATGGCGTTACAAATGAAAGATATTTACTGCTTTGTTCAGAAACTTTTACGTGGAAAAACCCATTCTCTAAGTCCAAAGTGCAAAATACTTCTGCTTCGCAAAGAGCATCTATTTGATCCTCAACTAATGGGAGAGGAAAGTGATCTTTAACAATTTCCTTATTGAGCCGCCTAAAGTCGATGCAAAGTCGCTTTGTCCCGTCTTTTTGTTGACTTAAACGACTGGACTTGCGTACTCTGAAGAACTCGGTCTAATAATTCCATCGCTCAACCATTTTGCTACTTGTTCGTCTACGATTTTTTTTCCAACGGTGAAAGTCTTCTTGGTGGTTGTGAAATTGGAACGTCTGACTTCAAGATCAATGTCATTTCGATTGGTGATGCATTTCGTGGTACAGGATCATAATCAGCAACTAGTCGATCGATTTCTTCCTTATAATCTTTATTTCCTATCGTATATGCTGTTTCACTTAATGGACATATTTCGGCTATTTGGCAAAGATGTTCTTCTATCTCAGTAATCTGTATGCCCTCAGGAGCAAGCTTTATATTTTTCCCTGTCAAGACATCTTTTCCGACAATGAATTCTGACTGCATAACCGAATCTGACATTACATAAACGCACCCATTGCAAATACAATTATCTATTTTGATTTCTGCCATGAAATAACCAAGAGTTTCAACCGACTTAATGGACAGACCACGCACTGGAAATGACTTTGCAACGATAGCTGGTGCACCCATCCTAATGTATACATCGCTTCTAACACCCGAAGCTTCAACAACGTTACTTTTCCGTTCTGTTTGTTCTTTCCTAGAACAATCCGTTGATTTATGCCCAAACTCTTTACATGTAAAACATTTAGGCTTCTTTTCGATACAATTTCTACCCTGGTGGCCTAATTGCCCGCAGTTGAAGCAGCGAAAATTGGACTTGCGAGCATCATTTTTTCCCCCTTCCGCAGTAGGTCTGGAATCTTTTACCTTGCGGCTTGCAGAAAAACTGTCTTTGAACTTACAATAAATCGACAACTTATCCTTAAATTCCTTCATGCTAGTCGCACCATAAAGAATCATCTTATTTTGTAGAGAATCGCCTATACCATCAATAACGTACTCTATGACTGAAGCATCATCTACTCTTCCCTTAGATCCAATTTCTCGCATAGCTAACAAATATTCATGAATAGTTTCGTCTCGTTTCTGCAATCTCTGTGCCAACTTTTTATGAATATCGGCTGTGCATATTTTTGGAGAAAATTCTTCGGCGAGGAAATCCTTTAAGTCTCCCCATTTAGAAATGCCTGGTTCCGATCTTATTGCCAATTTAGCGGGACCTTTCAACAACCGTTTACCGAACAACAATTTCTCAATATCAGACCAATTCATGTTTACTGCTGCATTTTCAACATCTTGTATCCAACTTCCTACATCATAATCATCATTCCCACTGTATTCCAGTACCACAGTTGCAACATCATCAAAAGTAATATTTGCACGCCCTGTAATCTTCAACAATTCCTCCTCCAACGTTGTTTTAAGAACCGACACCTCCAACCTCATTGCCAACTCTTTCTCCTTTTCCCTAATCAGACCCTCTCTCCTACTCAACTCAAGCTCTTTTTTCTTTTTCCTTAATAGTTTTTTCTCTTGCCTCAAATTCTTCCTCCTTTTTTTCTAAATCCTGGAAAATATCGGAAAAATCACGTAACCCTTCTCCGCCGATCGAAGTACTGTTCTTGTTATTTTTTCTTCCCATTTTAGTTGTCTTTTAAACGACCAAAAGTTAACAGTACCCGTAATTGTGTCAAATCAAATCAACTGTTGTAAAAAAAATTTACCTCTTGTTCTGAACTTACGGTTCCACACTCTGGATATACTATACATATGTACCACCAAGCTTATTCCGTTAATATTCTGCCGTTGCTTTTTCCTTAAGTTCTTGCAGTACAAGTTTCCCGTTCCACATCCACTGTTCTCCAGCACCAGCTAATAACAGCTCCACCAGTCAGCAACTCGACAGCAACACTCAAAAAAAAATTTTTTTTTTTTTAGAAATGATTTTTTTCTTTTTTCGATTTTACCCGTTTCAAGCGGTTGAGCCCCCAAAATTTATAGGATTTTATTCCAAATAGTTTTTTATTTATTCCTAATATTATTTCCAAATACAAATATGTATTTTAATTCAAATTATAAATTAGCAAAGTTATTAATTAATGAAAACTGAGGGAGTATGAGTAATTAAACGTCCGCGTCCGACCTGATTGAAGTCTAGAGACCCAGTGCCTTTCTTCTCTTTCTTTCAAGTTTCGCTTGACAGGTGTGGTGTGTTTCTAAGATGGGATTATCCAAAATAAATCAGGTGTGGTGTATTTATAAGATGGGATTATCCAATATAAATAGGGTGTTCCGGTTCCCACATATATGTATATCATTTAGGAACTCTCCATTATGCACTTCGGATGATTTTGTAATATCCGCCAATTTCTCGAGTCCCATCCATCCAGTTAAAAAGAAAAACCCCACTAGAACCGTGTGGCAATACGAGAATGCCAACAGCGACGGTATTGATAACTTTTTTCGAATGCTTCACTTATCTCTAGGATTCCTTGATAGTGACGTTGATTCCAGTGCCAATATGATCACCGGAGTGATTTTTCTTGGAATGCGTACTTTTAATCCTAACAGAATTAATAGTATAAAACCTAAAGAAAGGTCTTAGTTCGATACAAGCTGTAAAGAAGCTATCGGGTTGAGGGAAGTAAGTTTGCGCTCTAACAAAACCCAACTGAGAGAGAATAACTGCCACGCACTTATAGAAAGAACAAAATTCTAACATGACCACAAACTAAGGCAAAAAATCTTGCAATGTCCCAAGGGCATTTCTGGTCATTTATGAAGAGCGTAAAAAATTCATTACTATCCTCGGTCCTAACCTCCATCTTAAACGACAACCTGATAACTAGACCTCCAGATAAGGCAAATGTACTCGCAGCTATTTTGCTACTAGCTGTAAGTTGCCTGACAGCAACATTGTCCCTACTTTACTTGAAAACGTAAATCATTCCATAGGAGAAGTATATTTTTGCACTTGAACAGTTGCAAGAGCCCTTCAAAATCTTAATATAAAAAAATCCCCTGGTCTTTTTCTTTTGAAGATGTGTTCTTCATCGCTCGCAAAACCATTGCGTAAGATTTTCCATCGTTCCTACTGTTCTGGAATCTTCCCTAGAAGATGGAAAACAGCATTTGTCTAGCCGGTTGCTAGAAACCGCAAACCTTCTTCCCCTCCTCCCACCGACCAATTATGTTCCTTCTTTCAAAGATCATGGAATCGCTGATAAATCATCAGTTCAAGAAATATCTCAAAGATCGAAAGCTTCTTAATGATCGCCAAAACGGCTTTCGCAGCAATCGTTCCACTGCTGATCTGTTGGCATATCTCACCAAAGAGTGGAACAGATTTTTAAATTGTTTGCGCTTGATATTTCTAAGGCATTTTATAGAGTTTGGAACCCAGCCCTCTTATTGAAAATCCGTGCGTTGGATATAAATAAGACCCTTATTCCTTGGCTCAGAAATAACCTTCTAGATCGTTCAATACATATTGTATTGTACGGTTTCAAGTCTTATGTTCATACAAAAATGCTGGTGCTCCTCAGGGTGCCGTTTTGTCTCCGACTCTCTTCCTCATTTTTATTACTGATAGTTTGCCTTCATTGTTTTGCCGACGATTCTACTGACAGCTTCTGATACTCGTTTTCAAACTTAGGTCCATATCCTTCGGAAGTGGAATTGCAACGGTATCGTATGATAAGCTCATTAAACTCCGGTCTTTACAGTATCGGTAAATGGGGTATAAAAAACCGTGTGGAGTTTACTGCTTCGAAAACTCAATTCTGTCTATTGTCGTTGAAGCAAAATGTACCCCTTATGACATTGTCCTTAAAATTTAATGACACTTGCATCGAAGAAGCCGAAAAGCTCTCAGTACTCGGTATATTGGTCAACGACGTTGATCTTCGTTGGACTGACCATATTTTCGAGACGGCCAAAAATGCTGCTAAATGCTTAGGATTTCTATATCGATGTTGAACATTTTTCACCCCTTCTGATTTGGCTACCATTTATAAGGCATTTATACGTCCAAAACTCGAGTATAATTCACGTCTTTGGGCAGGTGCCCCACAAACTTCTCTCCATTTATTGGATAGATTTCAAAACAGAGTGTTAAAACTGATAGGAAATAGAGCTATTATGGTATCATTCCATCCCACTTTAAGTAGCTTGTACAATTCCTCCCCTAAATCATTCATCCGTGGTAAAAATTTATTTAGGAATGCACATCACTTCACTTTAAAGCCTAATTTTGTATGTATCGTAAAATACATAGATTCGTTTTTTAGTCGCACAACACGAATATGGAATAATTTACCGGCCATGGTTGTCCCTTATCATTTCAATATACAAACATTCAATTTTCCTCGACACAATAATAATAAATTTGTGTAGTTTAAAGTAATTTTTTATTTTATGTGCCTTCCTGAGTTTTTAATGCATGCTAGAGCTCGTTTTTGGATTTCATTTTCAATGTTTATTCTCGATAACTCTGGCCTTACTTTTATTGATCCTTCGGAAGCACGTTGTTCTAATTCACTTAAAGTTGTTATTTCAGATGAGTAAACGATTTCTTTCATTCATCCCAATACAAAAAAATCCAGTACTGTGAGATCGGGAGTTCTTGCTGGCCAGTGAATTGGTCCATTTCTGCCTTTCCATCGATCTCCGTATTCTTCATCCAGCCAATCCTGAATTTCAGGACCATAGTGGGCTGGAGCACTATCTGGTTAGAAATATGATGAAGATAGTTTAAGCAGTAGGACATCCTCCAAGAGGTCTGATAGATTATTTTATAAAAACTCCAGATAGTTAGCAGAATTAAGTCAGGGTGGTAATTTGAAAGGCCCGATTAATTTATTTCCAATTACACCTGCCCACATATTGGCACTGAATCTGTGCTGAAATGATCTTTGCCGTCTTAAATGTATATTGATCGAAGCCCATGTGTGGAGATTATAGAAATTCGTAATACCATCTCTTGTGAATTGAGATTCGTCTGTCTAAAGAATTCTGTTTATAAACTGGTTGTCATCCAAGCTTCTCTTGAAAAAACTTCGAGTCCCTTTTCAAAATCATCGGGAAGCAGTTCTTGCACAGATGTATGATGATATGGATACATACGAGTATTTTCTCCTTGCAGTATACTGGAAATTCTGTGTTTGGAAACATTAAACTGTAGAGCCAAGCGTATTGTGCTAATGGAAAGATCGATTTCAACAGCTGCCAGTATTCTTTCGTCGACCGAAACTCTTCTTGTGCTTGCAGCTCCCGCGTTAGGTCTTGCAGTTGGAACTGATCCAGTTTCTCGAAACCTTCGAAAGGTATTTCCAAGAACACCTCGAGAAGGAAGTCGTCAGTTACGATAAAGCTCCTGGTAACTTCGTTGTGCTCTTTGTGAATTTCCATTGCACAACCCATAAACGAATAAAAAAATAAAATGTCTGACTGACAGAGAAATTGACGCTAACATGGGTCAGGGTACACCATAGTTAGGCTTTTCTTAAATCGTCAAAAAGTGATGTCAAAGTTGAAAATCAAACTTTACTGCAGAACAATTTTTTTCTTAGAATATGACCAAGAATCACATCCCAAAGTATGGCAGACGAATTACCTGACACCCTGTATAATAAACCCTAGAGCGCGTGTAAATTATAGGAGAATAAAAATGTTCATCTTACAAATAGGTAGGTTTAGACTAGGTACCGAAATCTAATCAAAGAATCATTAAACAAAAATGTTTTAAGTGAAGTTTTGAATAGCCATAAAGTGGTAGCGGTTCTATTGCCAATAAATTATTTTCCGGTCAACAATTATTTGAATAAAGCATGCTCATAGAGAACGCCCTCAGTTGAATTAAAAAAAAAAGTCAAATGGCTTCTGTTTCACTCAAATGTTCTTCAAACCGTGTATGATGATTTCTCTATTGTGGGCGCTCCCTTTGGCTCTTAAATACCTTCGAGTAAAGTCGGTCCCAATAAATGATTTCCTACATTGTTCAGTATCCATCAGAGGACTCTCTTTTGAAAATAACATTTTTTTTCCCATTTAGAGCGGAGTAGGCTAGGGTAGGTCTGTACATACATGGAGGATTGGAGGGTAGAACAAAAAAAAAACCCATGATCGTATTTGCGATTCTAAACAAACATCCGTGTAGTTGCCCTGAGAGCTAGCCAACAAGGAAAAATGTGCAAGCATGCAACTTACATCCCTCTTTATCCATTTTCCGGCTTAATCCTTAACAAGAACTGATTGTGTCGGTAGGAATGGGGGGGTATTGTGTGAGTGTTTTTTTCTACCACGGAACATAAAACCGTTTGCTCCCTTTTGGCTTGACTTTTGAGTTTGGCATTTGATGGTTGTTTGAATACCAGTGCTTTATTTTGCATTTCTGTATTTTTTTAATTTTATTGTGGCCAGTTTTTGTTTGTAGTAATCACAGGCTTAAAGGGAAATATAATCTATTCTGATTGGGCTCCAACTAGGGACAGAAATAAATTTTAAATTTAACTTTATAACATGTACTACTCGTATGTAAGGTTTGTACTAGAACATACATATGCAGTAGGGTGTGTCAAAGTGCTCAACTATGGTATTTTCAAATGTAATAGCTTTTAAAAGTTGTATTGCTTATCAAAATTAAATCCTGCGTTTACAATTTTCATTTTAATTAATATCTTTGGCTCGCTCAAAAATAGGATGAAATCCAAAAAATTTTGATTTTTCGAGATTTTTGAAATATGTGTTGTTTTAAATTGCACCGTGCGGATACAAAAAAATTATATAAAATATTTTTAGGCTTCCAAGTCAAAGATAATTCCAAGGAAATACTTTTAAGCTTATATTTGCTTAAATTGAACACTTGATAAAGAAGTTATGAAATAATAAAAGAAGGAAGAAAAATCATTTTTTTATGTAAAATCGTTTTGTTTTTTTTTTTACAAAAAAAATTCTTAAAAATCAACGGAACCACCTACAATATCGTGGTATATCTTTTTGTAAAGACAAAAATTCTTTCTGTATTTTGTTTAGTTTTTTTTTTAGTAAACGTAAAAAAAAAAAATTTACTGTAAATTAAATTTTTTTTTTCAACTTCAACCGATTTGAGCGAGCCAAAGACGAACAAAATCTTATTTTTTTTTTACATGTTCTTAAACCTCAGACCCTAATACAACTTTTGATCACTATTACATTAAAAAATAAGAGTACTTTTTTGCGGCCATACAAAAGTGACACACCCTAATATGCAGGTCCTTAATTGGTAAGAATAGGCTCGAATAGAAATTGATTGTAGTTATTATTACCTATTCTCTTGAAAAAAAAAGTCGTAGGTAATAAATAAGGTCTACAAATATGCCTATTTATATCTATAAAAATAGTGGGCTATATAATCTAGATGGTCCAGATAGTAAGGAAAGTCACAAAATTTGAAATTTCAACTTGGCTGGCTTTGTAAACAAATAGAAAAGCCGCTATTGGGACACTGAAAGTCCACTATCGATGCCCCAAAGACCACTAAACCTGCCTAGAATAACTGTATGGTGCGCCATTTGGGCAGATGCGGCGTCATTGAGGCGTATTTCTTTGAGGATATACCTATAAGAAATGCTGTAACAGTTATTGGTGACCGCTATGGGGCATGTTGGGAAATTTTCTTCTATTTGAATCAAGATACTTAGGCTCACAGAGCATGTGGTGTCAACGAGCTTGTGCCCATTATATACAGATTACAGCACGTTCTGAATTGTGAATTTTACGAGAAATTTTCCCGGCCGAATAATGTCAAAAAATTGTGATATGGACTGACCCCCACGATCTTCTGATTTAACGGCTCCCGATTTCTTCTTATGGGAGTACTCGAAGGCAAAGATGTACATCAACAAATCAATATTAAAATCGAAATTTCTGGATTTACAACAGAAGTCTGCGAGATTGTAATGCAAATTGTGCTTAAAAAGAGCTCGCCTTTTGGCCATTTTCGGCAAATTACTCATTGGATTTCGATTAAACTTTGTGCTTGTTATTTCTGCTCTCGAAAAACATCTCACTCAATATCGAATCACCCAATATATAATGGGACTTTTGGTCACATAATGGGCTAAAAAATAAAAATAAATTTGGTGGTGCAACAGCTCGAAGTGAACCAGGAACGGAGGGGACCTACAATTTTCTGCCGATTCCGAACGGCTAATGAGAAGCACTTTCCAGGATAAGATATCTTGGAGGATTTTTCAATTCCTCGCAAGAGGCAGTACACCCCTGAAAAAAACTATCTTGCAGCGGCAGAGAATCGAACTCGAGACCTTCCGCATGACAGTCCAACGCACTTATGTCAAGGGGTACTACCACACACATGACTGGCTAGGCTTTTTTATTTTTCAGGGGTTGTGGGTGGGCCAGCGGATACTGAACAGTGTGGAGTGACATCGTAGCCGAGTAACAATACAATCTGGTGTACAGTTTGGCCTTACAGATTCCAAAGAGAGGAGAGGAGGGTTAGGCAATAGATTGCAATAACATCTGCAATAAGCTCTAAGTGCAGGAGCTGTCTGATTTTTGTCATGAAAGTTTTTTTTGTGGCGAGTAGAGGTTTCGTAGAGGGGCAAGATTACCCCAGCGAGATAAGCCGTACCTTCCTTCTGACGACTATTCATCCATCCTCTATCTATCCTATCCATGGGTCCCCATTCTTTTACCCTGTTACAAAGTTACGTAGCAATTTCAGCGCAGGAGGACTAAGGGGATTGTGAGCGCTCCACGTAGCCAGAAAAGTAGTTCAAGCATTCGCACTTTTGTCGCCGCGTTTAATACGTTACATTAAGGATCCCTGAAACTTAAAAAATTTCAAACAAATGTTGGAAACGTGCTAAAATTCATGACTTATCGTCAGAAATTTGCGATTTTTCGTTTATTTAAAATCTTTCGAATTAGTACTAATATTAATAGCTTTTTTTGAATATGATAGCGCGTATATGGCGGCCACCACAGCCAATGTCAAGATTATCATTTTTTGAGGAGTAACGGCCTGAAAAGCGGCCAATATCTGTGTCTCTAGTCTCTACGGAGTATTGAACAAATTTCAGGGCTTCTAGGCTCCACTTGTTATTAATATAAAAGGAACTTCACAGGGAGAAGTCTGGAGGCGATATGTCATGTGATCGCAGAGACAAATCAAAATCCCTATTTTTCGAAAATAGGTATCAGAAATGTTTCACAATTGAGAATATGTTTTAAATGCAAAACTGCATGTTAACCTTATATATTGTTTGAAATATTGACACCATTTCGCTTTGACTGACTATTTGGCTATATTTTTCCAAAAATTGCGTACAACAATTTCAGTATGACAGCCCAATCATAATTGAGCTATAAGTAGCCTAAATCTAAGCTTGGGCGATATCTGTTATTTCGTATAGATAAATCAGTACCCTTATTGACTGAATAGACTTGTTTTGACATTTAAAATCAACCGCAACAATCTTCACTTCAATATCATACAGTTTTTCTGTTGTTTCCAGATTTAGCATTTCTGTAAGAACATTTTTGTTTAGTATTGGAATACTTTATGGGCTACAAACTTTTCTAAATTGGGCCATCGAACTAGTTCAAGACATGGAAACTCATGTCATAAGCAGATCTGAACACAGTTGTCATTTAATAGGGCTGCCAGTTGACGAATATTATATTCAATTTTTCGGATGTGGTGAAAGTAATTACACACCGGATTTTTTGTATCAGTTAGTTCTCCTTGTTTTCGTCGGGTTTTTGCAAGAAGCTTTAATTTTGACAGTTGTTGTCTATTCCAAATATTCAACCGGGTCAGTGTTGCATTTGAAGTTACAATTTATAACGCGTATTTATAAACTCACTTACTTTCTGATCCACCCATAATCAATAATCATACTTTTACTTTTTTTTTCATCTTGATCTCAGCCCTGTCGTCTCAAATTTTGTATACTACGAATTTGGAGGTCGCCTGATCGAAGATGAGGTCTACCTTAATTTCTTATTTCCTCCGGAATGGCTTGGAGAACTTTACGCGATGGAGTTTTGTGTTCATTAACTCAGCCATCAGTTGGATACGTATTTTTTTGTCTAGCCTTATGTCGTTGTGAAGGACGTAGGTTCATATACTAGGCAGATGTGTAGCATTTATGCATCGAAGAAACAGGGACGCTTCCAGGTAGAAGAGAGTAACAGCCATTCTGGGTGTGCGATTGAAACTCTTGGTTGACGGGACGGCTCTTAGAACTTGACAGTGGTTGTTTCACTATTGACTACTCTATAGAAGTTTCACACCTGTTTTCAGCTCCCGACATTCTCATTTCTTGTGGCCTTTTTCCCTGATCAGGCGATTTAAATTTTTCTTTGGTCGACCTAAAATTTTCTAGGCTGATCTTGTTTTTCTCTGGAGTTACAATTTGTAGGCCTCCGTTTCGGCTTTGTTTGCCTGAGCACATTCGGAGTAGAACCAGGGCCCAAATTACCGCATCAGTTATCGAGTAATACATGACTGAAATATGCGAGTTTGGCATTACCGCTTACGTTATCGAGCAAGCGATTACTCTAATTTGACGTCTTCATTCGATCACTGATGGGACGTACTCACTCGGTCACTGAAGCGGTAATTTGGCTTCAGGTGTTTCCCGAAGGCGGTTTTGTAAAGCAAGGGTTGGACTTCCGGGTACATATCAAGAGTCGGGGGGTTTTCTTAAGCTCAAAATTGGGATGGGCAGTAAAAAAATAAGGTTCGATTCCCAACATAGTTGCCCAGTATTGAATTTCATCAGCACGCAGTTGTGGATCGCCTAAGACCTTCCTTGGGTATTCATACACGAAGTTTGGCATCAACTAGGAACTAATTCGATTCGATTTTCCACGTTAGGTACGGACATCATCAAGCATGATAGAGGGGTGTCTTCCAACGAGGTTCTATATAATGGAGCCACCATAAACAGAATTGATAATTTTTTTTAAAGCTGATTCGGGGTCACATTGTGAAGTGTTTTACCCATACCTTAATTTTTGGGGCTAACGAAGAGTGCCAGATGCATTCCTCGTTTTGGACTGCCGGGGGTTGGTCCAGGATAGAATGGCAGATCCCATAATCTATTACGTATCGGCCGTAGAGCTGTGGAGACGGAGCAAAGCATCTTCGACTGTGTTCGATCGAGATCGAAGAGGCGGAGTAATGCTGGAGAACGAGTTCTAGTCTTGAAAGTTGACATACTTGTTTATTGTCTTGACCGACTTACATAGATTTAAGTATAATGTAAAATAGAACAGTAAAAAATGGTTTCGCTGGATGTTACCTTATGAATATCAAGATGTGGGAATTACGAACATATTTTTTCCCTGAGCAAAATCAATGAATCGTTATTGGAAGTGTTGTCGTGTCGTATCGAACCTCCAATGATGTTTTCTCTCTCAATTTTAGCGTTAAGATATTTCCATAGAAATCTTTTGTCATGTTTGGGACATTCCTCAAATTTCTTGGGAAGAAGCTCTTGAAAATCTCCTTGGTAATGTGGTCTTTCTCGTTTGAAGTGGCATGTAAGCTAATAGGGTTTAAAGGATGGAATTTGCTTCTCTCGCTGATTTCGCGACAGCTCAAGTCTGTTCGCTTAAGTCTTGCTCATACAGCTAAACCGCAACAAGTGTGACTTACCATCTAGGTGGCGATTCCCGTAGTAAAAGTCGGTTTTGCGTGTTTTCTGAATGCCCAGTTCATCCCATTGCATCTCTTGCAGAGCTATTACATCTGTTTTTAAACTGTTGTGAGTCTCGGTTAACTGCTAAGATTTGTGCGCACTGTTGTACGCACCACACGTGCGACTAAATTTGTCATGGTCCAGAAGGTTTTGGTAAGGATTCTTCAGAGCCTTATCCTTTCTTTTTCATCTAGTTCCTGAGAATGTAACTAAGTTGTTTCAGCCCATGAATTGATCCATTACTTGTCCAGCAATAGTTTGCCTTTCGCCTTTTTCCAGCAGCACTAAATGGAGATTACGATGTGATGTTGATCCACTTATGGTATTTTTGAAATGGTGGCGTTCAGGAATATTTGAAGGATTTTTTTATTTTCCCTTGGAACTTCAAAAAATAGACCTTTGTGGAAATCGATATTAACTCTTTATTTTCGGAAGACCAGTCTGTAATCTTCATCGTCTACTCTTCACAAGGAAGCTTCTGATGGGTGAAAATAATTGATTTCGATACTTGTGCTAGCGGTACCTCCTACTTATTCAGGTTTGAGTTAGTGCCATGCCAGGCGCACATCATATCGATTTCCCTGCGAAAATAAATAACATCATGAAGAAAATAAAAAGTCATTATCCCCATGGTAGTTCTTTTCTTCCACAATTTCTTTTCTCTTCTACTTCTGAATAAAGTCTCTCGAACATGATGTGCTAGTACAAAGAAAACCAGAGAGGACATTGTGTACAAAATATCCGCAACATATCCTACCTTATCTTATGACAGGGAACTGACAGAATTCTATTAAGTGTTAATGATTAATGACACAAACCGGAACTCAATACCTCAATAGAATCCAATACATACTCACCTACCTACACAGAGAAAATATGTATAGAAAATGAAATTTCTTGCTTTTTGTATACTTACACACAACCACCAGATCTCCGTGTTCAGTGACAGTTTGAAAGGAAGGCGCCTCTCCTGAGACTTCGCAGCGGAAACGGCCTGTCGTTGACAAGTTGACGTTCTTTAACGTCACAGAAGCGTCTGTAGAGTTGGGTAACTGTGCAGGAAAATACAAAGAAAAAATTGAAAAAACATTTGCGTCACCACAAGTCAGCTAAGTTCTTGGAGGAGAATACAATCCGCCCGGATCAACTTTAAAGTATGCAATTCTAATATCAATTTTATAAATTATTCATTATGATTGAGTAGATGCAATCAATAAAATTAGGCGTTCGGAAATATGTACCAATGGTTAATGTAATTCGCAATCAATCATCGATTTCAAAAAGCATACATGAATGGATGTCATGCATGTGGGTTGTATAGGTTTGGGTGGGAATTGCGAGGAAAAACCAGCGAAACTGAATGGAGAATCCATTAAGCCTCACCCAACTAAACAAGCCGGTCCAAGGAAATGGATTCCCGGACCACATCTCACCTAGCAGGGTGGTTCATCGCGGCAGGATGCGGTGCCGCGTTGGAATGAAAAATACTTACATCAACCATTACACCTGGCAGCAGGAATGTCTGTGAGGGCGGCATATCTCTTGGTACATATCGGTAGAACTCATTCCCATCCTTGTACCACTTCACCGAATACAGCACATCACCGTCCAAATCGTAGAGGCACTCAAGTTGCGCATCGGATCCTTTTACAACGTAGTTTGGTATCCGTACTTCAACCAGTCGCAAACTGTATGTGTAATCTGCAATGAAAGAAACGGAAATAGAAAAATAAACTTTTTTTGTATATGTACTTGTACATATGTGTATAAGGGCTATTTCGAGAAAATTAAAAGGCAGACAGACGTAATCGGATTGCAATGTAAAGGTCATTCTACCGGATGGGTTCAGTGGTTTCGAAAGGAGTATGCAGCTACATGCTACAAATGAACTTCACTTTTCTTTTTGTTTGAATAAGGTTTGAAAAATATACGAAATTTGTAAGAGAAATATTGAAATGCATTTTGCAAGGAGTCACATGCTCCTAAGGGCCTGGTGGAGGGATGATTTCTCAATCAGGGAATAAAGGAAAAATCACACCCTCAACCAGGTGATTATGTGACGACAGGCATTTCTCCAATTACTTAGAAGAACTCTCCAACATTTCAGGCTGAAACTCATCAACACTCCTAATAGGCTTGAATATCATAAGATTATCATAGGTTTCAATACATGGGTGTCACAATCCCTAGGATATAACAACATATCTACATTGATATAGTTGTGACGGTAACAAGATCACTTGTCAGCGCATTACTCTAACTTTACTTATAGCGCCATCTTGTAGAAAACATATGTAACTACATTAAATACAATACGCAAGATCCGGTGAAGTCAACTACGAACAAAAGAAACCGGCCTTCTATAGGGATCAACCTTCTGTAGGTATAAACTTCGCGAATTTTACCTCTGGACTTGGGGCTACATCCATACGCAATCCAACTGATCCATCAAATGGAGGAAATCAACCCTAGACAAATATTTGTAAGAACGAGTACGACAACTATTAAAATTGTCGGATTTTGGATGATAAACCTACACAAGGTCCACTAAGTAGTAATTCAGCAGCAGAAAACCACTAATTGGCGAGGATTATGGGTAGGCGGCATTATAAATTCATACTTCTTTGAAAACGATGATGGCATTGCCTTCCACATCAACAAGAGTGCTTCCGTCTATGATGACCAATTTCGCTTGTCTAAAATTGGGTAATAGGTATTTATGTAAAGGACATGTAGTTTCAACACAGCCGATGTCACAATAGACGTGGGTATCTCCCGCCCGAACACGAGTAGCTCTCCAAAACTGCCCTTTTGATTGCCTTTTTAATACCCTTTTTTCATATACTCTCAATTCTCAAAAGTCCAACTGGTTAATCTAACTACATACTGATGGTTGATGGACTGATGTTATCTTTGTCAATAGCTACCTTTTTTCTTCTTGCGACTCATAGGTACTATAAGGCAAGTTATGCATTCGGAAAAAAATCGAACTCGAGATTTTGATCAAAGTTGGCCTGACGATGATAGCGAAGACTAAAAAAGTGGGTCTCGCAATTCTGTCTGTCTTTTCGACTATAGCCTAAGCGGCTCGGCTGATCTTCGTTAAACTTGGTAGATGTCGTTTTGAATTTTTTCAACATTGCATTTCAAAACTTAAAAAGTATATTATTCCAATTTTTAGAAAAAAAGGTCGTTTTTTTTGGAAAATTCGATATCTCAAAAACGGCTTACTATTTTTCTTGGAAATTTAACTCTCATTCGTACAATAATAAAAACTTAAAGTTGGCGTACCAAATTTTTTTCTTAAAAATGTTTTAAAAATTTTGTTCATAAAAGCTTATTTTTTCAGGAACCACTACAACGACTTATAATTTTTGTTCTTGCATAAATTCATAATTTGCATAGCATTCTGTTTTTATCAAAAGCTCAAGTGACCTCAACTCCAAGGTGCGTTTCGCCCAGGTACGACAGTGGGCTCATCAGTTAGATGCTGCCGTACCCTTCTAAGACGCAAATATTGGTCGATGTTTACCGACTCTAATAAAATTTACAGCTTTAATAGACTGTGAATTTTATTTTTCTAGGGGAATTTGATTAAATTCAGACACCTAGAATAATAATGTCCGTGGTCAGACTATTAAATCATTGAAGATAGAAAATTATTTCTGTTTAAGTGGAGTGATTGAATGAAATTCAATTAAAAGCTCAAGTGACCTCAACTCCAAGGTGCGTTTCGCCCAGGTACGACAGTGGGCTCATCAGTTAGATGCTGCCGTACCCTTCTAAGACGCAAATATTGGTCGATGTTTACCGACTCTAATAAAATTTACAGCTTTAATAGACTGTGAATTTTATTTTTCTAGGGGAATTTGATTAAATTCAGACACCTAGAATAATAATGTCCGTGGTCAGACTATTAAATCATTGAAGATAGAAAATTATTTCTGTTTAAGTGGAGTGATTGAATGAAATTCAATTAAAAGCTCAAGTGACCTCAACTCCAAGGTGCGTTTCGCCCAGGTACGACAGTGGGCTCATCAGTTAGATGCTGCCGTACCCTTCTAAGACGCAAATATTGGTCGATGTTTACCGACTCTAATAAAATTTACAGCTTTAATAGACTGTGAATTTTATTTTTCTAGGGGAATTTGATTAAATTCAGACACCTAGAATAATAATGTCCGTGGTCAGACTATTAAATCATTGAAGATAGAAAATTATTTCTGTTTAAGTGGAGTGATTGAATGAAATTCAATTAAAAGCTCAAGTGACCTCAACTCCAAGGTGCGTTTCGCCCAGGTACGACAGTGGGCTCATCAGTTAGATGCTGCCGTACCCTTCTAAGACGCAAATATTGGTCGATGTTTACCGACTCTAATAAAATTTACAGCTTTAATAGACTGTGAATTTTATTTTTCTAGGGGAATTTGATTAAATTCAGACACCTAGAATAATAATGTCCGTGGTCAGACTATTAAATCATTGAAGATAGAAAATTATTTCTGTTTAAGTGGAGTGATTGAATGAAATTCAATTAAAAGCTCAAGTGACCTCAACTCCAAGAAAAATAAAATTCACAGTCTATTAAAGCTGTAAATTTTATTAGAGTCGGTAAACATCGACCAATATTTGCGTCTTAGAAGGGTACGGCAGCATCTAACTGATGAGCCCACTGTCGTACCTGGGCGAAACGCACCTTGGAGTTGAGGTCACTTGAGCTTTTAATTGAATTTCATTCAATCACTCCACTTAAACAGAAATAATTTTCTATCTTCAATGATTTAATAGTCTGACCACGGACATTATTATTCTAGGTGTCTGAATTTAATCAAATTCCCCTAGAAAAATAAAATTCACAGTCTATTAAAGCTGTAAATTTTATTAGAGTCGGTAAACATCGACCAATATTTGCGTCTTAGAAGGGTACGGCAGCATCTAACTGATGAGCCCACTGTCGTACCTGGGCGAAACGCACCTTGGAGTTGAGGTCACTTGAGCTTTTAATTGAATTTCATTCAATCACTCCACTTAAACAGAAATAATTTTCTATCTTCAATGATTTAATAGTCTGACCACGGACATTATTATTCTAGGTGTCTGAATTTAATCAAATTCCCCTAGAAAAATAAAATTCACAGTCTATTAAAGCTGTAAATTTTATTAGAGTCGGTAAACATCGACCAATATTTGCGTCTTAGAAGGGTACGGCAGCATCTAACTGATGAGCCCACTGTCGTACCTGGGCGAAACGCACCTTGGAGTTGAGGTCACTTGAGCTTTTAATTGAATTTCATTCAATCACTCCACTTAAACAGAAATAATTTTCTATCTTCAATGATTTAATAGTCTGACCACGGACATTATTATTCTAGGTGTCTGAATTTAATCAAATTCCCCTAGAAAAATAAAATTCACAGTCTATTAAAGCTGTAAATTTTATTAGAGTCGGTAAACATCGACCAATATTTGCGTCTTAGAAGGGTACGGCAGCATCTAACTGATGAGCCCACTGTCGTACCTGGGCGAAACGCACCTTGGAGTTGAGGTCACTTGAGCTTTTAATTGAATTTCATTCAATCACTCCACTTAAACAGAAATAATTTTCTATCTTCAATGATTCTGTTTTTATCTCTTAACTAAAAGAATTTATAAATTTCATTTTATCCTTATGAACAGTTTTCTTTAATAACTTTTAAAATTCCTAGTCTATTATATAGGAGCAAGTTCGTGCGACCCAGTCGTGCGTTTTATTTATTTTCCCTGCTAAAGGTCCCCAATATTTTGAATATTATTGTGAATTCAAGTTTTCAAAAAATATTTTTTTGGAATTTTAAAAAATATTTCAAAAATTTTTTTTTGAAAACTCAATATTTTGAAAACCCCATGCTCGATTTTTTTAAAACTTGAAGAATAAAAGTAAGGAGGGTAGAGATAGGAAGTGTCGATGAACATTGCGTGGGTGTACAAGCAGAAGGCACTAAGTCAATTTTTTAGGATTTTTACATTTTAATGCAAAGTGATCAAGAATGATGATATCTTTGTACTCCAGTCACTTCCTAAGTGATTATTCAACGTTAAACATAAATTATTTGAGGTTAGGTTTTGAACTAAGTCAGTTAAATAATTTTTAATACTGCTAAAAGGCACTAAGTTGACTTAGTGCCTTTTGGCTGTCATAGAAAAAGTTACAATATGCTATAATAATACAGCAAGAAGACATTAAAGTAACTTAGTGCCTTTTAGCTGTCATCAAAACCAGGAATCCATCAGTTCAAATACAATTTCGCGGACAATTTTAGAACAACGAACGTAATAAAAACATTACAAAGAGGAAGAAACGCTGTTCCAAAGTATCTTTCTTGTATCAAGAACCTCTTAAAATAAGTGCAGCCAAAAAAAAGACTTAATAGAAATGTGTCAAAAAGGAGTGGTTCCTGAAGTTTTCCATTCTTGGTTTGAATCTTTGCCCTCACAATCAAATTCCAAAAACAACTTGCCAGTACCTTACACATCAGAAGAAAGCGATGGTGATGAATAGTTCCAACCTTTTCACTTATTTTTTTTGTTAAATTATCCTTAATTTTTATAACTGACTTTTCTTAATTTTATAATAATTATAACTTACCATACTATTTTACTGTATAACATTCCTACTTGCTCTTAATATAAATAAAACTTTTAAATATTACATTAAGAAAAAATTGTTTTTTAATTTGCATTTTTAGTTATAATTACATCTCGACTGAAAAGGTAAAGTGTCTTAAGTCAATTTTGATGATTTTTCAGGGGAGCAAAAACACACTTCAAAGCTGTATCCCAAAAAATCTTTCAAATATAGACTTTATTCAACAAAGCATTTATATGTAAAATTTTATGATCTTTTTTTTGAAATTATTTTCAAAAAGATATTTTTAATATTTTGGTCGTTATGAGGAAAAATATGACTTAAGATAGTTTGGCTTTTCTATAAATTGAATTTTATATTAATTTCCAAAATCTTAAGTTGAGATAAGATATTTGGCCTTGCATTTTCGAAGGACGTTTTCAATTCTTATGTCCATTTAAGATGAGTTGCGTGTGCAAAAGTGGAAAAAAAGCGATTTAAGATGATATTTGGTGATTTTTATTTAAGTCGTATATGAAAAATCACATTTGTTCTATAGAGCTTTAATAATAAAAAAAATAATAACTAATAAAGACTTGAATTTCTTTAAAAAAAAGGCTATAAAATCACATTTGGTTCACAGAATAGAAACACAGTTTTATTCAAATAATTTATTTAAAAAATATTAAAATAAAATATAAAATAAATCATAAGATTATTTAAAAAAAATCATTGATCATTGTAAAAAATGTTACATGAAAACATATTTTTAAAAGTCAAATTAATAATAACAAAAAACTATTGGAAAAAATTTACCTAAGGGACCCAAGGGGAGATAGAAGAAATTGAAAATTGTTTTTACCTCCGAAACTAACGGTATCGCACCCGTAGTGTAAGATCTTATTTATCTCGAAAACGGCTCTCATGATTTTGATAAAATAAAATTTTTCAATAACATGTTATTAACGGTACCTGTCATAGAACCGTTGTTTTTTTTTAAGTAAAACTTCTTTTTCGGCGTTGGGGGTAAAAAAATGTCTATGCAGTTGTCAGTGACGTGTCAAAACGACACGCTATCAGTCAAAGACAGCGACATGTAAGGAAGTTTTACTTCTACCGCGCGTACGTCAGTACACACAACCTTTTTCTTTTTATTTTCGACTTTCTCATTAACGGTTCTAACGATTTAAACCATTTTTTTTTAGCAGGAGCCCCCGAAGCTTAAAATAATATTTTATATAAGAACATTCACAAAAATATTTTTTTGATTTTTTGAAAAAAAAAAAATCTAGTTTTGTTTTTTGAAAAATCAATATCTTCAAAACAAGTGAAACGATTATTTTTTGATATTATTTTAATGGCACACAATTTTAATTGAATTAGTACGACCGACGTTAAAGCTGATTTAATATGAAACTAAGTTAAATCAACGATTTAGCAAATTTTATTCGAATATAGAATCATACTATATCTATATCTACCCTTTGATTAAAGTTAAAATCATCGTAAGAATATCGTGCTTTTAGAAACGTCACAAGAGGTTTGTTTACTTAGTTTTTTGCACGAACTGTCAATGTTTTCGGTATGTTCAGAAGCAATTTATTAGGTATTCCTTTAGGACGATACTAGTTGGAAGACGCTTTAAACTAAGAATGAGTTAGTAAACTACTTTAAAGTTAGAAAATTGTTAAGTAGTATCATACAAAGAAATTAAAAATAATATGTTGTTTGACATTTTGCGCCAGTCTTTTTAGAACTATTCGCCAATACTACTACGTAATTACTTAAAATTGGTTTCAAAAATTGTATTCTTGAAAAACTTTGAAGAAATTTCAAGCATAAAAATTCTTTTAATAATAAAACTATTTTTGAGCTTAGTGTGAATAAATTCTTAGTTTTCTGGAATTCAGACGGCAATTTCATATACATTTGAACATTTTTATCTCATTAAATCCATATTTTATATTTATAGTAAAATGTATTTTTAATTCCAAATTCGTGCAATTCACGCATTTCAACTCTTTTTTGTTGTATACGTATGTGTTTCATTTGTAATAATTTTTCAATCGCGTATGAAACAAAACTGTCTGAAACACTTAATGAAAAAATAAGAAAAACGGTCGCACAAAAGGCAATCTAGAAACAAAATACGCTTAAAAATATCTTATGTCCTTGTTATTACGGAAATTGTTTTAGGTTTGCAAACGGTAAAATATCCTATGACTACTTAGGGAGCGAAAAATTTCAGTTTTAAATTTAAAAATTCATCTTATGTTCACATAAGATCATTTGCGTTTTCACACTTTTTTGGAATTTTTTTAAGGATTTTATCTTATGTCGACTTAAGGATGACTTTTGTTCCTATTTGCACGCGCGAAAATATCTTAAGTCAACTTAATATGATTTACGATTTTACAATAATAAAAAAGTCTTATGCCAATATAATCTTAAGTCTATTTTAGGTTTTAAAATTAAGCAGAACACACAATCTTATGTGGACTTAAGATATTTTACCGCGTGTAGAGATGTGTCTTTTGAACATAAGACGAAGTTGTTTTTGTCTATAAAAAAGCACAGGAGTGAGATAGAAGGAAGCCGATAACACAGAACTGTAGCCTTTTAGAATGGCACTAAGGATCAACAAAAAAACGCGAAATATCTTAAGTCGACTTAAGATACTTTACCTTTTCAGTCGAGACATAATTGCATTATCTTTTCTGCTAAACAGCACTAAGTCAGCATATTTTGTAGTTCTAATGCAATATTTTCGAATTGGTTTGGCAAAAACTAAAACTTTTGATTAGAAACTTAATAAGTCATAATGTCAATAGAGCTTTTCACGTAATCAGCTGAAAAATTAAAATCGTTTTTGAATTTTCACGACTAAACAAACATTAAATATCAATTTACTCAAAACTATGTTTTTTGACTTAGTGCCTTCTGCTTGTACACCCACTTTTTTGGTTAATTGGTTTTGAATGTTTGCAAATTGAAATGGCATTGGAAAACCGTGTCGAGTAAGTTATTCCATTATCGTTTTGTGCGACTAAAAAACGAATCTCCATATTTGACGGTACGGCATGAGGGAGACATTTTGCTTCAACGACAATAGACAGCATTGAGCTTCCGAAGCATTAAACTTCACACGATTTTTTATACTCCATTTAAAAATGATGTAAAGATCGGAGTTTAATGAGCAAATCATAAGATACCGTTGCAATGCCACTTCCGAAAGAGAATAGAAGTGTATTTGAGAACGGGTATGAGAGTAGAGTCGTCGGCAAAACAATGAAGTGGATTAGAAGTTTCAGACAATAGATCAAACATCAAACATAAGAACAAGAAAAAGAGTCGGAGACAAATTAGAGCCCTGGGGAACACCAGTATTTATTTTTTGAAGGTCAGATATGTAACCTTTTTAATATAGCTGTAAGCATTGCGAAGTATTAGTAAGTCCCGCGATTGAAAAGTAAATATTTATTTTCCTCTATGTGCGATTTTATAGAACTGTGTTTTTAAATAAAATAAATAAACTAAAAGGAGAAAAAACTAAAAGTACTTATTGAACATAGAAAGTTTAGAAGTTAATCTGTTTTTGGGGAGTTAACGCAGAAAAATAGATTGAAATAGAAATACATCACAACAAATTTCTTTTGGAAGAGCTTAAAAAGTCTATCTTGATAGAAAAATAAATTGTCTGATTGGTCGTTTGCTAATGACGGCCTTCAGTGGAGAGAATGCCTTTATTTTATGCATATTCTTTCTTTTTGAAGCTTCACTTGAGTTATAATTCTAAAACGTTAAGGGAATAAAATCGCGACAAATTGGGCTCTGCGATCTTTGTACCCCATATAGGTATGGGATATTCGTAAAAAAAAAGTACTCCATCTTATTGGCCAGTAATTGGTCAAAAAAGATCAACTTGTTTTGGAAGTTGATAAGCAATACAAAATTTTTAATCTAGGCTTATATATTTTCAAAATCATGCGCCATTTTCGGCACCTCATTTGTGGGTTATTCATCAAATTTCTTCAACAACTCACCTGAAATGTCTGTAGATCCATATAAAAGGTCAACTAGCTTCAGTAATTGGTCAGCTTTAGATTTTGAATGACTTTTCAAAGTTTCTTTTTTCAAGGGGACGAACGATTTTTGGCACCTCATTTGTGTATTTGGAGCTAATGTACATCTTTACAAAATCCTACTGACCCAGCAAATTGAGAAAAAAAAACCCTATTCACAGTACAGATAGATGTTGGCACAACATTTGAGTAGTTTAAAAAAAAAAAAACATTTGCCATTTGAAGAGCAACTTAATCATTTTTAAAAATTTTATAGCTGGCTAATTACTGATAGATTTACATTTAGATTTTTAGATTTCATATAATTCATACAAGATCTTTTTAGACAGGCAAAACGCCAAAAGTTCAAGTTGAGTAATTCACTTCGAAGCCTGACTATTGTGGCAATCATGTGTACACTATTTGCATCTCGAAAATAATTTATTACCAATGAAATGTGATTGAGCCTACTGTAGATTAATCTGTACAGCGATACAGATGCTTCAGCTATATATTCCGGTCTACATTGCCCATTTACTATTTCAATTATTTCGTAAAGATGACTTTTACTACTCATTATATCTTCAACGTTAATGCTCAAACTCATATCACATTCTCGAGCTGATTCCAACCAATATCCATACCAGCTGTTTTTTATCCTGGATAGCTTTGAGGGTTATTTTTCTGGTAATCCAGAATTCAGGCATATCAAAGACTTTAAGCAAATAGTCTGCTTGAAGCTTTCATGTTTTTATGAAAAGAGGCAATATCACTATTTCTAGCATAATAACATACATGGGGGTGGCCGTGGTGCGATGGATGTGTGCTCGTCTGTGAACCTCATGATCACAGGTTCGATCCCTGCCGTCGTCTATGTCGTTTTAATTCCATTAAAAACCTTCTAAAATTGTCATCAATGGGTTGCTGGTTTACTCATTACATGTTGTTCAGGCATAACACTAACAACATGTAATTGAGTTAAACTAGTATGCCCAAGAAGGATGAACACGAATAAAATAATGTGAATCATAAGCGACATAGAAATAAGACACGGCATTCTCCGCTTTAGTTCAGCCGCCATCCCTGGAGTTAAAATAGCTGAGACAACAACCTTCAGTCTCAGAACATCGTGCCACACATCTTTCCTATCCTTCTTTCTCTTCTTAACTTCACGCCCGCGCTGTGTTGAAACATTAAAAGGGTAATCATAATCCCTTGAGCGCGTGTAAATTATAAAAAAAAAAAAAAAAAAAAAAAAAAAATACATAGTTTGTCGTGTTCGCCGTTAGATGAAATATTCTCTTCACATTTGAAGAGATTCTCAACTTTATCGAACTTTTTACATCCCCAAATCTGTAATCCGTATAAAATAATCTTCTCAGAATCCGTTTCAAACACCCTATATTTGCTGCTATACGCTATATTTTTGTTCATAAAACATCTTTTCCAGGAAACCTTGATTGCAGTTTTGGATTTTAGGAGTTGAGGTACTTGAACTCTTTGGCAAATTCTAAGCGTTCTCCACTAAAAGCCTATTTTTCATTTGATGCATCCCTCTTTTAAAAATCATAACCTTGGATTTCTCTATGTTGACTATGAGGTTTCATAATCGACAGAAGTCTTTAACCCTGTTGATCATGAGTTTTGGAGTTTTGGGTTACAACATAAACATGACCACATCATCCGCAAAGAGCAATGCCTTAATACGCACTTCAGCAAAGTCTACTCCACCAGGAAGATAATCGATCAAATCTTCAATGAAAAGTGCGAACAAAGAAGGGCTTAATGTGCATCCCGGTCTTACTCCAGATGTTGTTTCGAACCAATTCGAAAGTTCTTCTCCGTTCCAAACTGCAATTTGTGTTACTTTCTAGATCGCTTCCAGAAAACATGTCCAAACTTATGCGATAAACCCAATCCACATAATTTGTTAAACAAGGTAGCTTAGTCGATTGTGTCGAATGCAGCCTTGAAATCAATAAAAAAAGCGTAGAGTTTCTTGCCTTGTAAAATAAAATTCTCCGCTATGCTTATCAAAACAAAAATATTGTAAATTGTTGAATGCCCTCATCTGAATCCAGCTTGAAACTCTTTTAACAGGTTTTGAGATTTAATCCATGTTATAAGGCGCTTTTGTAACACTGATGTGAATACTTTATACGTGGCATTCAGAATTTAAACTGCACGATAATTCGATAAACAAAACTTTTTATGTATGGGGAATATCACTGATTCCGGGAATTCTTAGGACCTAAAAAAAATTGAACCCTTGATTACCAATTTTGAATCCTGCATATGGTGTGCCAGAATCCTAGCCGTAGCTAGAGTTGAATTTAAGGTAGGGCATCGGTGATAACATGTAGGGCGGAAGTCAAATGTTTACTTGATATGAAATATGATCTGATCTGGTAAAGTTGGTTCAAGTGACCTCAACTCGGTGCGTTTCGCACAGGTACGACAGTGGGCTCATCAGTTAGATGCTGCCGTACTCTTCTAAGACGCAAATATTGGTCGATGTTTACCGACACTTATAAAATTTACAGCCTTAATAGACTGTGAATTTTATTTTTCTAGGGGAATTTGATTAAATTCGGAAACCAAGAATTGGTAATGTTGACCACGGACATTATTATTCTAGGTGTCCGACTGACTATTAAATCAATGAGGATATGAAAATTATTTCGGTTTAAGTGAAGTGATTGAATTTAAATCAATTAAAAGCTCAAGTGACCTCAACTCCAATTGATTTAAATTTAATCACTTCACTTGAACCGAAATAATTTTCATATCTTCATTGTTGGTACTCAATTTTCGGGAGGAGTTGATAGATAAGCGCGAAATATTCATTTATGTATTGGTTTATATTATTATTTCTCTTAATATACTCGTATTATATTGAGTACAATCAAAGTTGAAAACGTAGATTCATACACAGCATCAGTGCTATATCCAATGGTCGCCACAGAATGCATACATATCTTTGAACGCCTCTTTTTTATTCTTGAGGTGACTTAAAAAAGCTTTTACCACAGCAGCCCCTTTCCTTGATGGAATTGTAAGACCTATAAAATCAGTTTTAACGCATTGCATTTTTCCAACAAAAATGACTTAGACCCGTTTGCTTAATCGAAAATTAAAGTTTTATAAGTTCAATCTTCATTAAAAACTTTTTTGAGACATAAGCGTTTAAGTTGAAAATAAATATTTATGTTTCTTTTCAGTAAATGGGTCTTAGGAATTCTGTTATGACAAATTTAAAAGTATGTATTTATTTATTGTCATATAAATAGGAGCAGTAACTTATGGCCAGTTGCACCAAATTGCAATTAAATGGGTTTTCGCTAAAATTTCAAACTTAGTAGACCTAATAAATTTTAGAATTCAAAGTGGCTTGGTGAAACTGTACATTTAACAAATATGTAGTTTTGTTTTCTCACACTTACTTAAGCTTTTCAACGGTACCATTTTGTCTACATCCAACTCATTTATACTCGCTACTGAATTTAGTAGATCGTCGTTGTTCGGAAATCTCCTTTGTAATTTATCAATTAGTATGTCCAACGTTTCGAAATACTCAGACTTAAATGGCCGTTCTGATGTTCTATATTCTGTTTCGCAGAGGAACGGTAAGTGCCATATACCAAGTAGTCATCCATCCGATTTGATTTTTTGATTTTTCTCTTTTGGGTATGAGTCGTATTTTCGAAATCGCGGCTTGTCATCGACTTTGCTTCTTCCAAAGTTTGATGATAAGTTTCCTTATTTTATTTTGGGTAAGTTTAATGATTGTTATGGCGTCTTTCAATCCTGCGCTTCGGGATTGTAAAACTGCGCTTGCAGGCTGGAGCATGAATAATATTTTTCTGGCCACAATCAAGGCCATTCGGAATTCCAAATTGAGCATCACTTTTTTAATGTCCACACTCTTGGCGACGTCATCACCCTTAAATCTGTCATTTCTAATTTCATCCAAAGTCGTCAAAATCAATGAGTACTTATCATGTACAACTTTTGTTACGGCCAAGTGTCCTGACCAACTCTCTTCTAGGAGCCGGGAAATCATTTTACCACCATTCATGTAACATGCATGGATCAAAAAATAAACGAATGAAAGCCATTTCCGAGACAACCCTAATGATTACCAAATGCAAACGATGGTTAAAGCAGTGGACGTAAGGGATTTTTCGGCCCAATTTATTTTCTATTCTGGTCACGACTCCCAAAACTTTCCCACTCATTACACTTGCGCCATGATAGCATTGGCTTAGCATACAAGAGTGGTCAATGTTATTTAACGTTAATTCCGTAAGATTGGCTGCATCAAGATTTTCAGTAGTAGTAACTGTCAGCAACGACTCATTGACAGTTCCATCTTTAGCGTAGCGTATTGCTATTACAATATTTTCGCGGTTATGTTTCTTCCATTATAGTAAACAAGCTTAGGTCCGATTCATTAATATCTTGAACAGTGGAACTTCGTACTGCTTTATTCATTGCTTGAATAATTTTATTTTGAATTTCAGGTGAACGATATGTTGCAATTTGTGTATATGAGTAAAAGACTCTTTCAAATTTGGATCTTTTATCCAGGAGTATTCAAAAAAAATTCTGAAATAATCCTTGTTCTTTTTCTTCCTCCAAAATATAATTTCCACGCAAAGCTAATTCGTTGGAAATTTTTTTTTTAATTTCCAGCGACATCTTAAAGTAAGATTAAGATTAAGATTAAGATTAGTTGACAAATTGTACAACCTCAATAATAGACCTACCTGACGTAGTACCTTTGTCTCTCTAAAGCTTTTTTGATGTACGAGTATCAACGTTTCAACACTGCTAGTTGTAGAGACTCTATTTAATTTGTCCTCTGCGACATAGAAATAGCTTGGGTATGGGAAATGGATTTTTCTTGTTTTGGAAAACCAGTTTATGAATCAGTGGCATTACGATACGATAGTTGATTTTTTATGGTAGGGCATTGGAGGTCGTAAGGTAGGGCATAGCCCCCTAATGACCCCCCCCTTAGCTACGGCCATGTCCTAGCGCCATAAAATGTGTAGTTAATAAAGAATTTTCAATACTTAAGCCACCGTTTAGGGAAAAGTCAGATGAAATTTTAAAAAGGAAAAGAATGAAATGCTTTTCAAAATTTAGAAAAACCCGTTTATGTAACGGATCTAGAAGAAGGATTTTTAAGAAATCTTACGTTCAAGCCAGGTACTTTTGGTTTTTTTTTTTGTAGAACTTGATTTCCCCCGTTTTTGTAGCAAATCCTGAAAACCGTCACTGGGTGAATAAATGCATATTTTTAATTTCAGACTTTGATTAAATGCATACCCATATTGTCTTTTCACAGAAAAACTTTTGCAAAGTGCTTAGCGTTTTTAACGCATATTTTGTCCAAAATTGATGTTCTAGATACAAACTTTTGGTGAATACTCTCCATGAAATAACTCTACAAAAATGTTTAACCACATATTCCTTGTTTTAATTAATTCATGTTCTTAGCGCCTTAAATATGTTTTTATGCTTCAGCCACCTCCAACATTTCGCAAGAACACACCCAACGTTTATTGACCTTTCTGGTCAGTGACTTTTCTATGCATATATCGTCCAACCATTCTAGCATGTGTTCGAATTAAGCACATATTTACATTTCCTGGCCCATTTGTATTTATTAATGCACACATACCATCTGATTAAGCTAGACATCCAAGGGCACTTTATAACGTCCTCAAAGGATTGATAGTTCAATAACAAAATTACCACGACTACGACAACAAAAACGAGAATGTCCCAAAAGTCCCAAGCCTGTTAGTTTCATTCGACTTGAAATTGTTTGTTTGCACACTGTTATTCCCCAAGTATGAGAGGAAGGGTTTTCGATTTAGAGTGCGAGTGCGAGGCCGGGTGACAAAATGGCAATTCACTCTCCTCACTTATGAAAACGAATCAATGAAATGGGTGGCAATCAATGAAAATGTCGGGCAAATAAATGTGAGCACTACCAATAAATTTCCAATTGTTTGCACAAAGTGTTATTTCGAGCTCTAAGATGGCGATTGAGAGATTCCATCGAGTGGTTTACCACCAGGACCCTTCAAGGAGCTGACACATGTAAACAAATGTAAGCCCTACCGCTATAACCGCATAGTTATGTTACAGTGAGGAAATGAAGCTTTATGGGAAGGTATACCTATGTATATACTACTGAATGGCGGAGACCCTTTTATCGGTGCCACTCGAACGGAAGATATTAATCTCCTTAGACAGATTTAGTGGTAAGTTGAGGGCGCAAATACGCTTTAATGTAGTGTTTTGTGAAGCTTCCATGAAAAAAGAGTAAATTGTAATATTCCTTTTAACAGGGTGGTATGAGAGATATTCTCCCTGTTCCCCGCTTTCTAGTTGTGGTACATTATATGCATTTAAAATTCCAATAATCCCTTAAGATTTCAGATTTTTGAACACATCCTTGAAAAAAAGAACAATTACTGACAATTGTTTTAAAAAAATGTGTTGTTTTTTTTTCAAAAAATCCCATCCCAAAATCGCTTGAATGAAAAATTCTTCCAGCTCGGGTTCATGTAGAAATGAAATTAAACAAGCTGGGTAAGAGGCATTGATAAAATGTATATTTTTGATGTGTAAACATCTTTCCCGGCGGTAGAGTGAATCGAAAACGTGTGTAAAACTTATACGTCCCGTCTAACCCGTTACGGTTACACGTTACGGTTACACGTTCCGTGTAGCAATCTACCTTACCGACGATTGCATTTAACACCATGTTTACATTGTTAATATTTCGTACTTACGACATCGTGTTTACATCGGAGACTTTGAGTACTGAAATCTCGATTTTAGTACTTTCCATTGCTGGCTAGAACTTAATTCAATCCCTCAACATTTCTTCACCTCTCGACCAATTAGGCCTATTCTGCCACATTTGTTATTCTGCTATAGATTTTCTGTTATGAATCATAAAAGATTTCCACCTTAAAAGATCTTTTGTGATTGGTATTCAGAAGTTCGAACTTTTATAAAAGTCTCTTAGGCTAGCCGCGCACTGGCAACTGTGATCGAAACCAAATAGTTTAATCACCAGTTGAAAGAGAACCGCGCACTTGCAACTCTTTACTAACGCTCACACTCTTTTCTCTCTTGCGCTTATGGAAAACAGCTCAACTATTACGAATTAATTTTAGGCAATCGTTTAGTTTGTGTCAAAACACAAACTTTTTAGTTGCTCGAATCGAGTTGCTTTAAGTGCGCCCATATGTTTCATTTTAGCAACTAAACAGTTGCGAAACTAAAAATTGAATGTGCGCGCCTAGAATAAGGCTATTTTGTGTAACATAAATGCCCATACAAAAGCGAAGTACTTTGTCGATTAGGTTGACCGATGTGGCGTGTGTGAGGGGTATATATCTAAAGTCACAAACTAGTACGATTGTATTGTATGTTTTTTGGGTACGTTTGATAACAAAAATTCGGCACTCGGACGAACGTTGATGTTTACACATCTTAACCGTGAGTCCTGGCACTCACACTTTTTTTTTTTTTTGATAGAGCTCATGCCATTATTTATGGAATATGACATGGTTTCATGGTATGATCTGACTCGATTTGAGCGATGGCCTGTTCAAATTAAGGGCATACTAGAAAAACTGTGGCATAGACTTGCGTATTCACGAAACCCCACACGAAAAAGTTTAGCGGAGTCAACATTGGTGGAGTCGAGCTTAGTGGCCAATTCACGTCACTTCTGCCAGAAATACCCTTACCCTAAAATCGTTGATACAGAATATCAATTGTGGCGTTCGCTATGAAGTACGTAGCGCCATATTGCTAGAACCACATGTCATCTAGGTCTATATGGTCCAATTTGGGCCATAAGAAATTGGTTATCATCGTTTTGTAGCATTCGTCATTGACAATAACCACTTCACCAAGGTCGAAAAAGTTCGGATCAATGACGCTGCCGGCCCAAAATCCACACCAAGCGATAACTTTTTAAGGATACATTGTCACCTGAAGGGCCGCGTGTAGGTTGATGTCGTTCCACCCATGGCCATTTTACTTGTTAACACAGATATTTATTCAAAAATACGAGTCGTCGCTTAATATGATTTTTCGGCAAAAATTGAGATCATCTTCCAAACGCTCTGAAGTCCAGTCAGCGAACAAACCGCCGATTTCTATCATCATGAACTTTAAGCTCCCTGGTCAGTTGAATTTTCTACGGGTGTAGGCCAAAGTGCTTACATAAAAAATTCGCCAAGTTTATGTCTGCGAAAGGCGTAGTTCCTGTGCACGGCAAGGAATCGACTGCCTTGTTCACTTTCCTGTACACTTACAAAGACCATGGCGATGTTTTCGGCCGATCTTACATTTGGTTAGCGTACGAATGTTGGCTGGTTGAACACCGAATAGGTCGTCTCACATTTGTTCACCAAACTTGAAGAGTCGACTGTGAAAGGCAACGACGTAAAATGGGCGCAACACGCGAACGAACGTCAATCATGGACCGCCAAAAACTATTCGCGCCAATTGAAATAAAATACCCGACTGTGTCTTCCAGTGGCTTCCAGTGCATTAATCGAAGCGGACTTGTCGCTATACACATGAGCCTTAACATAGCCCCACAAAAAATTGTTAAATTGCACGATCTAGACGGCCAATTGGCGTGTCCCAAACGTGAAATAAACTGTTCACCGAACTCGCCTCTCTATTGGTCCATTGTTACGCGTGCTGTGTGGCATGTGGCACCGTCTTGTTGAAACCACATGTCATGCAAGTCAAGCTTTTCCATTTTGCGCAAAAAAAGTTTGTAATCATCGCACGGTAGCGCTCACCATTCACAGTAACGTTGCGATTCGCATCATCTTTGAAGAAATACGGCCCAATGATTTCACCAGTCCATACTCCGCATCAAACAGTGACTTTTTCGGTATGCATTGGTAGCTCTGTAATGCTTTTGGCTGCTCTTCACTCCAAATACGGTATTTTTGCTTGTTCACGTATCCAACACAATTTTTCGATAAAAAAGTGGATCTTCGGCCAACTTTTCAAGAGCCCATTCACCAAAAACTCGGCGTTGTGATAAGTCGTTCGGCTTCAATTCTTACAGCAGCTGTATTTTGAAAGGCTTCACAAGTAAATCCTTCCGCAAAATTTTCCACGTAGTGGAGTAACAGAGGCTCAATTGCTGCGAACGGCGCCGAATCGATAATTCACGGTCATCACTAGCACTGGCCGATACAGCTGCGATATTTTCCTCAGTTCGCACTCTACGTAAGCGTGTTCCGGTACTTCTTTTTATAAGGCGGTTGACACGATGGACGGCCCAGCTGGCTTTTCTAAAAACTTATCTTCCATGAGGATTTAACCTTACTAGCTCGCCGAGGTTTATCCCCGGGTACTTCACCGCTCGTTTGGCAGCCAATGTTGTTCCGTCAGTGAGTTTAAGGGTTATATTTCAGCATTTGTCTGCAACCTGGTTACGTCTGCAGTTGGATGATGGTCTCCTGAAGCAGATTAGTTCTGACTATTTTGACTCACTTTCTGTAGAATTAAAAAAGTCTATGTACATATGTGGATTTCAACTTTCTTCACAGCTATCAATAGTGACATCGATGAGAAGTAGGTCAGGGAGTCATCAGCGAAGGTTCTCGTAGTTGTCAGGGATAGGCTGGTCGGAGAACAGCGCAAGTTTCGAATCTTGGGTAGCTGCATCAATGATGTTCTTCAAAGTGAATGTGCATTTCTCCGGTTGTAGAAGGAAGTTTCTGGAAGACAGAAGGGAATGGTTTATTTAAATAAGTACTATGGGAAAATTTAATAAGTGGAGTTTGTGCATGTGGTCTTCAATCCATACGCTATCAAAGGCTTTCTCGACATTTAGAATGTATCTGACGGTGACTCAACATGTGTTAAGTGCAGTTGTGATGTCATTTTGAAACTTCGGGAGTGGATGGAGTGTTGAACGCTTCTCCCGAAAAACCAAACTGCATATCAGCAAATAATGGAATTTTCGCTACTATACTTTTTGGATTTCCTAAGTGTCAGTTCTTCTTAGAGTTTTCTAAATTGCTGAGGAGGGATATTGGCCTGTACTTGGAGATGATGTTCAGGGCATCTTTCCTAGGAATCGCCACGATTTTAGCAGCTTTCCATTTTTGAAGGAAGTAGTTGTTGCTGAGACAATTGTTTAGGATGATGGATGATCGGTCGATGTAGACGAATCAATGCATTAAACGCGATTTGACATTATCGACTTCATTCACATGCTAGTACAACTCATAGAGTAAGTGGTTGTTCATTCTCCTATATGCACTCTTCTTGCATAGAGGACGAAATATCAGTTCAAAAAATTTTCTTTCGAAAGAGCCTTCTATCACTCAACACAAGTTTATTCGACATTTAGCAGGACTGGCGGTATAAGTGTTTTGTAGGCCATTTACTTTGTCTTAAGCGTGAGAAGTTTCCATTTTATTTCAGCGATTTCCCAGCGTAATTCTTCGACAGATATTCATTAAGTTCACATTTGTAAATCAAAAATAAATGAACGAAAGTGTTTTCGCATAATATTGTCCATGTTAATTATTAATATTAGCTACCTCAAAGTTTCTGTTTAGGCAGTGGGCAAATGTTTGTTTTGCAACGAAGCGTTCCATGCTACTCCACTCTATACGACTTGTGCATTAATACCAAGAATTGTACTTCACTCAAATTCAATTCACAGGCACCATGAGCATATGACGTCACAGCAAAATCAACTACATGGATATTTTTAGTTCACCACTTATATAGTTCACATTCAGTTTCTACTGAAAAACCATCAAGAGGACCTACTTGGGTGAACGAAAAGGACCTCTTCGCTCATACGCACAGTCAGGCGGCACAGTAGACAAGAAGTATAGACGAGTTGGTCATTTAGCAAGTTAGTTAGGTGAGATTGTCCAGCTATTTCTTATTAAGGCTTCCCCCCACCAGTGGTAAGGGGTCTTAGTTCGAAGTTTAATGTCCTAATTGCCACCAGGGGCTTCGGTACCTGCCGATCTACCAGAGCGTTAGCCTGCTGTTTTGTGCCACCAGGGGCCTTGAACCTGCCGATCTACCAGAGCGTTAGCCTGCTGTTTTGTGCCACCAGGGGCCTTGAACCTGCTGATCTACCAGAGCGTTAGCCTGCTGTTTTGTGCCACCAGGGGCCTTGAACTTTCTGATCTACCAGAGCGTTAGCCTGCTGTGTTGTGCCACCAGGGGCCTTGAACCTACTGATCTACCAGAGCGTTAGCCTGCTGTTTTGTGCCACCAGGGGCCTTGAACCTGCTGATCTACCAGAGCGTAAGCCTGCTGTTTTGTGCCACCAGGGGCCTTGAACCTGCTGATCTACCAGAGCGTAAACCTGCTGTTTTGTGCCACCAGGGACCTTGAACCTGCTGATCTACCAGAGCGTAAGCCTGCTGTTTTGTGCCACCAGGGGCCTTGAACCTGCTGATCTACCAGATCGTAAGCCTGCTGTTTTGTGCCACCAGGGGCCTTGAAACTGCTGATCTACCAGAGCGTTAGCCTGCTGTTTTGTGCCACCAGGGGCCTTGAACCTGCTGATCTACCAGATCGTAAGCCTGCTGTTTTGTGCCACCAGGGGCCTTGAACCTGCTGATCTACCAGAGCGTTAGCCTGCTGTTTTGTGCCACCAGGGGCCTTGAACCTGCTGATCTACCAGAGCTTTAGCCTGCTGTTTTGTGCCACCAGAGGCCTTGAACCTGCTGATCTACCAGAGCGTTAGCCTGCTGTTTTGTGCCACCAGGGGCCTTGAACCTGCTGATATACCAGAGCGTAAGCCTGCTGTTTTGTGCCACCAGGGGCCTTGAACCTGCTGATCTACCAGAGCGTTAGCCTGCTGTTTTGTGCCACCAGAACCTTGAACCTGCTGATCTACCAGAGGGTAAGCCTGCTGTTTTGTGCCACCAGGGGCCTTGAACCTGCTGATCTGCCCGAGCGTTAGCCTGCTGTTTTGTGCCACCAGGGGCCTTGAACCTGCTGATCTACCAGAGCGTTTAGCCTGTTGTTTAGTGCCACTAGGGGCGTTATACCTACAAGATCCCGTCAGGAACCCGACAACCGAATGAAAGGGCCCGTTTGAGGCCGAAGTACCGGAAGCCAGAATACCCGTAATGAAATACCAGATCCGGATCATCAGCGAGCAGTATAACTAATGCAAGGCCGCTAGACCATAAGCCAGAAGAGTTGATGCCCGTGAACCGTTCAATTACCCGAACTAAACTAAAAAAAATCAACGTAAGTCATACTTGTACGCTTTATATAATATTCGTATGTATTAAATAAACATTTTTATCATTTTTGTGAATAAAGACATCCCCTGAAGAAGACGGCAATCACCGTCGAAACGTTGGGAAAAATCAGATGAAAACTGTTTTCATTTAATCATCAAAAAGACCAACAAAGCCGATGAGAATCAACATTTCAATTGTTCTCAAATCAAACATAAACATAAACTTGGTCAAAATTATAAATCATCATTACCCGAATTAAGTGAAATATTAATAGCACAATATTGTATGTTATAGATTTAAGAGTTATTTCCAATAAAGATTTTGTAATAAGGTGTGAAGACCTTTAAATCTGAAGTTTCGTGTTTTCTTCAGGACGACACTGGCGAGACCGACGAGCAGAACCTCGGCTGGAAAGCAAAAAGCACATCACAGTTTGTTGATGGGATGATAGTAGGTACTTAGTCTTGTGTTCGTTTACTTAAAGTTGATCTCCAATGGCCGTTTAGCACTCTATTACTTAAGATTGGGCTAGTGGTAGGGTGTCCCTATCGTTCGTATATCACAATAATTTTATACATTTGTGATATACAGGGTTCAGTTTTAACGTCTTCCCTCCGCACTATCTGTTCGAAACTGAAATTGAAATTCCTAAGCAAATCTAAGACTTAGCAAATAACGCTTTAGATGTTAAACATTTTTTTTCAATTTCCTCATTTGAAGTACCAATATTCCGCAGTCGGTCATCAGATTTCTTTGTGTGGCACTCTGCAGTCTTAACAACATGGCTACAGAAAAAATTTTCCGCCGGAAGAATTCGAATGAAGACTAAGACTTCTGGGATTTCATCAATCATTGTGCTACCACATTCACGTTATCAGCTATATCCCAAACCAGGTTTTAGTTTTTATCGGTTGGATTGAATAGCATTTATATTAACAATTCCTTGGACCATTAAAAGGTCAGATTTGTTGAAAGATTTAACACTGGTTATTAAAGAGGAAATAATACCAAAAGTTGATTCTACAAAAGCGCACACCTAAACTCGAAACAAACGGTTTAAGTAAGGTTATCATTTAGTATATTCTTGGGTTTAATTAATTAAAACGTTCAGCATTAACTTTTAATAACTGAAATATACGTACGGCGCTACAGTACAGAGTAGACTTGGACCACATCCCACGAGCAACTTCTAGACAGTTCTCGCTAGCTGTCTTTGGTTTCGTACGCCAAGTTGGCTGTGATTCTATTCCACTTCAGTGCGCCCTTTTCTTCTAATGTGCTCACTCTTGGAGTTGGATTCAAAAATTTTTTTGGGCTGAAGCATTAGTGTTCATCCAGTCTAAATGACCCAGCCACATAATTTTTTAACTTTTCCTATTTGACTAGGTCGGTCTATTACAGTCGGTCGTTTTACAGCCTACTGTAAGGTTCGTTGTTCCATTTTCTCTTCTTCTCCACATCTACGCAGACAGGACTCACAGGTCAGGAATCACCCGGAGAATATTCCCTTAAAAACCTATAGCGTTCTCTTTCACCTTTGACAGCGTCCATAACTTCGCACCACATACCTATCATAACCTGGGGATGATTATGCTCCGTTCAACAAAAATTGTCAGTATAGGGAAGATAGGACGTTTGCCTCTCACTCTGGTTTCATTGGATTGCATAAGTGTGTCACCTTTTAAAGCTCTCACAAGGTTTCCCTAGTTAATATTATAAATCGCCAATACTCAACATACTCAACTTCATAAAATTTGTTCTCAAAAGTTTCAAATCCCAAAAGCTCCTTAATAATATCCACTGAATAAGCTCCTTGCTTGTAATTGAGAATGATAATGGTAACTCTGTTTTGATGTAGATAATAATCGCACGATCGTATTGACTTGACACTGACAGTATCACTTTCCCTTCAGCAATTGGATACAACGATCGTGTTGGGGTGTAAAACTTTTTGCGAAGAATTACAACAACAATTCTTAAAAAAACAGTCAGTGGCTTGCTCTTTTTTAAGTGGCATTTTTTCCAACGCAGTGTAGTGAGGTGGCATCAGGCACCATTGCTTTGGTAAAAGCTCGCCCATAAGGCCTGTACGCTGTACTGACAAGTTTTGTTGAACAGAGTATAAATATTCTCTTGTTTTACAAAGGGATACTTTTATTTGCTACTCAGTAACCATCTAAGCCCGAGGAAGAACCAATTGACAGGAGTTATTCTTCTTTTGATCTCTAGGAGCCTAGCCTAGGTATACAAAGACCTTCACTATTTGAATATTGTTTGTCTCAACATTCGCATTATGGAAGATGCTGGAAAAATTTAAGAAAATTCAAATCGACATACACTTCCTTATCATCAATTTCAAGTCCGTGTATACTCGTAACGTGAAATTCAGGATAAGGAAGTGTTTTTCGATTTGAATTTTCTAAGATTTCTCCAATATGTTCCATAATGTGAATATTTTGACGATGGTCGGCCTTTTTAGCTTAAGGCTACACTGTTAAGGACCTATCAGGGCGTGTTGATAAACAGCTTCATACAAACGTATAAGCACGTATTGGAATCATACCTTACGTCTTTATTAACTATTAATTCAACTACCAACGTGGACTTTTTTGTCTTAATTACCTGCCCAAGTCAACTTCTTCATAAAAGCTTAAAGTTGAAAATTCCGTCTTCCGAATTCAGTTTGTAAAACCTATGTATTGCTACACCCTGTTGGGTCACATTACATGCATCATTTGTAAGGATGCCGGAAGGTGACAAGGAAGGCGTCGGAAGTGTATTGGGGTCAGGAATACTACCTTGTTCTTGTAAGGTGACTACAAGTTACATCGTCCTGAATACATGTAAGGTGCCTTGCCTTCTAAAAACAATTGGAAATGGTTAATTTATTGCCATATGCCGGCTTCGTTTTGGTCTCAAAAAAAAAAAAAAAAAAAAAAGTATGAAATGTATGTATGGTAAGGGCTGGGCTTATTATATCAAATCGTGCCAGTTGCCACAAATTATGGACTAGGTACAGCATTTAGTACTCTCGTAAAAACGCCACCGACGAAAGAGTGACGATGACTCTGGAATGCGATAAAAAACAAAACAAACTGTTCAACAGTGCGCAATTAATGCGGGGCGCGATTAAAAACGCTAACAACATTACAGAGTCTACACAAGATGTTATAAAAGGCTTCTAACGAATCTGTTGGTTTCGTGGCTTTGAAGGCGCAAGGAGCAATATAATATAATTTTATACCGCCAAAGCAAGAACGAAAAAATAACTACCCAAGGAGCTGATTAGCCAAAAGAAAAGAGGAAAGAGCGTGTGTTGGTGTTAGTGGCATGGAAATATGGGATTTTAATTACTTCCCGTAAGGCGGTAGCAGGGTACTTATGGTTATGGCTTTTCATTAGCTTTATTATTGTTATTGGCATTCGAGCAAATAAAACCGGATCTGGATATGGCTATAAGAAATCATGAGGCGTGTAAAAGGAACATTGATTTCTATAAAGGTCGAAATCGATTGTACCTACATACAATGAATGTCAAACTAAAACCAATAATTACATCGATTGAGTCGACAATCGAATGTTTATTGATATTGCCCCAAAGGACAGAAGATTTGTTTTTTTTTTTTTTTGTTCATTACAAATAGCTACTAGGATATCAAGTGATTTGTAGAAGTGATGTGAAACGTTAGGTTTCTATTGAGTTAGGACCTGAATAATAGAAAGGGTTGTACAACATTATGGTTTTTGGTAACGCACTTTGGTTATCTTGATAGATAAGGAATAATGAATCGGTATTTGTGTATTAGATTAGAATAAAAAATTAAGGGTTCGAAATGGGATATAAAATTTGTAGGAAGCTCAAAAAAATTGTGAAAAAATGTTCATTAGTCTTGCAATCAGCTTCATTATGTATTTATATTTTAACTAGATACTTTTCATTTCATTTCATTTCATTTCTTTTATTTATTTATTTCAATGGTATCTTTTCCAATAGGCTTTTAAAGTCTACAATAACAAGAAAAAGTTATAGATGAATTTAAATTAATTAAAAATTAAATTAAATTTTATACAAATTCAATTTAGGAAATGACAAGTTTAAAATTAAAAATTAATCTTTCCCTCTCTTGAACTTTATTTAAGTTAGTTTGAATTTAGTTTAGTTTACTGCCAAGTATCTAAATAGGGCTGCGTCAAATTGCGCCGTGTCGCGAAGTCTTCTAATTAAATATGGTAAACTGTTCCACTGCCTGAAAACATGAATAACAAACTGACGTTCCGAGTTTCTACAAGTAAATCTCGGTTGCACTAAAAAAAAGATATGCTGGCTTTTTGCTGATTAAAATCTTGTTTAGTGTTTTTAGAGAAAAATATTTTAAAAATGTGTTGAGATCACAACCAAGGATGTTGTTCTTGTAGTTCGATACATGGTCATATCTTCGGAGATTGTAACGCTGTGATGCTTTATTATTTCGACGCTGAGGTAGGCTCGTCGGTGTCCAGGATTTGTCCAAAAGAAAGCAAAAAACTTGGGTAGAAGTTTCCAAACTCCAAATCAATTCAATATTTATTCATTTACAAATTCGGTTACAGCGGTTACAATTTCTTTAGTTACTTATTATTATTTAATTAACAAAGTATTTCGTATAATTAACAATGAATATTCTTACTATAAATAACATAATATTTCATATACATACAGCTTTACGGTTTAATCATGCATCCAGCAAAAGACCGGGGGAAAAATCGGGGCTTCGTTCGCGGCAACAAGCTTGTCTGTGGCATTCTTTGAAGAAGGGTAGCCACAGAAATAATCATTTGGGATGACGGCCCTGCTCCTAGCAAAATACTAGAAGAATAATCTGTGCTCTGTTTGCGGCAAGAAGCGTGTCCGTGGTACTCTTTGAAGAAGGGTACCCACAGAAAGAATCGGTGGGGACACAGCCCTGCTTCTAGCAAAAGACTAGAAGAAAAATCGGTTTAGGTCAAGCCTTGTCCACGCTACACTTAGCAGGTCAGGTCAGGTTAAGCGGCAGGTAGGGGTTCAGAACCCAAAACGTTTTTCGGAACTACTATCTAGTACACTTTGTACCCAGCAGTGTGTTCCTACTTGCTAATTAATTTATTCGGTTCCCGAATTAAATTTTATCAGCTTGGTTTTCTCCCTTTATGTACACTTGATTGGTACAGAGCATCAGGCAAAGGTAGAAGACGAATTTGTATTACTTATGCACATCTCCTTATTAATATTTCAGTCAAAAGGCAGTGTGAATTGAAAGAAATAAACAAACTCAATTAAAAGCTCAAGTGACCTCAACTCCAAGGTGCGTTTCGCCCAGGTACGACAGTGGGCTCATCAGTTAGATGCTGCCGTACCCTTCTAAGACGCAAATATTGGTCGATGTTTACCGACTCTTATAAAATTTACAGCTTTAATAGACTGTGAATTTTATTTTTCTAGGGGAATTTGGTTAAATTCAGACACCTAGAATAATAATGTCCGTGGTCAGACTATTAAATCAATGAAGATAGAAAGTAATGACCACGGACATTATTATTCCCCTAGAAAAATAAAATTCACAGTCTATTAAAGCTGTAAATTTTATAAGAGTCGGTAACCATCGACCAATATTTGCGTCTTAGAAGGGTACGGCAGCATCTAACTGATGAGCCCACTGTCGTACCTGGGCGAAACGCACCTTGGAGTTGAGGTCACTTGAGCTTTTAATTGAATTTAATTCAATCACTCCACTTAAACAGAAATTACTTTCTATCTTCATTGAAATAAACAAACTACCAACAACGTCATACATGCATACATCTTATCAAACATCTGGTTGTCATCATTCCTTGTATGGATGTTGGCAGTTAAATGCTCTCGGGGTTCGGTATGAAGTAAATAACAACCCAGGGTTCGGTGGCACAGTATAAATATATTGCTTTTGGTAAGTATGGGTGCGTGGATAGTGAGAGGAAGCTTAGAGAGTTATATACTTTTCCAATAACCATTTGAGCATGATCATTTCAAGTAAGAGTACTATTGAACAGGATGCCTAAATTTTTGGCTTTCTTTACATACTCCAGTTGTTGGTTTCCAAGATACAGAGCAGGAAAGTAGCTATAGTCGAGTTCATTTTTGTATATTACCAAACATTTGGATTTATTTGCGTTAAGCTGCAGATTATTTCTGTTGGACCACTTTAGTATTTTACTTATGTCACCATTAGCTTATCAGCCCCATCTTCAATCATACCCAGCTTGCAGCTAAGTCTTACTTGAGCATCATCAGCATATAAATCTAGAGAAGAGAACAGTAGAGGACCAACAATTGATCCTTGCGGAACTCCTGACAAAAGATTTAAAGAACGAGACATTCTGTCACCAATTATGTACTACGCCTGGCTTCTCCCACTGAGATATGAATAAAATCAAATTCGCTGCTGCATTTGAAAACCTAAATTGTCCCTTTAACTTTGATTATGTGTATCTTATGATTGACTGTATGAAAGCCTTTTGAGAAGTCTAAGAGGACTAAAAACAATACCAGATCACCATCCATTGCCGTTCTTATATCGTCTGAAACCCTAAGAATAGCTGAGACAAAGCATTGATTAGACCTGATGGTTTGTCGCTTAAAAGTTTCATTGCGTTTACGAATTTGGAGATTTGGTTATGCAGAATTTTTTCTAATACTTTTGATAAAAACGACAAAATTGATATTAGTCTATACTCTAACGGAGATAAGTGGGTAGCTGGTTTTTTTTAGGACCGGTATAACTTTAGCTATTTTGCATGAGGATGGAAAATGCGATGTCATAAAGATGGTGTTGTAGATATGTGTAAGGACGGGGAGAATGTGGGGTAAAATCATTTTAACCAAAAGTGGATGAATATCGTCAAATCCCATAGCACATGATTTTGTTTTCAGTATTGCACTTAAGACATTAGCATCATCCAATCTTTGAAAGTGGAAGCAATTTGCACTATCGGGGTCAACATCCCGATAGGCTACATTTGGTTCTTCACTGCCTAGACTGTCATTCGGGTTGGCAGTAACCTCCAACACATCAGCTGGTGACAAGGCGTCACTTTGAAGTTGAGCATTATCGGGGTAAATAACCCGATAAGTCTCATTAAGAATAGAATTTTGAATTTCTGCGAACTTTTTATTCAAAATGTCAGGGCATATATCACAGGAACAATATTCCTTCTGATGGCCGACTCCAAGCTCTTGTATATTTTTCCATAGCATTTTCGATGGTAAAGTTTTACTAAGACGCTTTGAATATCTCGAACACTTCCGAGTATTCTCCCGCGGACTAGCGTCTACACCAGTTCATTTTACATATACCAATGCATAGCTAATTAAATATCAGCAACCCTATTAATAGGAATATATGGAGGAGTGCATTTCAACAACTATTAAAGACTTTAAGAATGCAGAAGGACTTCCAATCCGAAACATGAATTTGCGGAACAATGAAATTCAAACGGCAATCGTTTGTGTGGAATTTGATGGTGTAAAAAACGAATTGGAAAAACCCAAGCGTCGAAAACTGCAGTCAGCACCATCCTGGAGTGCACAAATTTGTCTGCAAAGTGATAACTAAACAACCAACAAAACATCTACAAGACAGTTTAGATCAGTATTATATCTTGGAACTCTCACAAAAATACTACAAAAATAACCAGCACCAGAAGGGACTGCAAACAATTAGGCTAGGACCTGATACCTTCAAGAGAAATAAGCTATATTATAATCATTATATCAACCTCTAAACAGGACAAATTCGAAGCATTCGGTAACCTTCACACGCAGGGGCGAACGCAGAAAATAATTTCGGGGGGGGTTTTCAAAAAAATATGAGATATTCAAAAATATATTATTTTATTACTGTACCATATTGTAGGTACTTGTTAATTACATATTCTTTATTGTAATTAACATAAATATGTTATAACTAAATGATATTTGCTCTTAGGGATAGGACCTATCGGAACAATTTCATAAAGCTAATCACAAAAACAAAACATCATAAAGATGGTGCAACGGATGCCTATTTGGCAAATTTGAATAATGTTACCAAAAGTTGGAAAATATTCACTACGAGGGCGTTTTTGGTGCTTCCCATTTGGGCATTTTTATTCCGGAATTAATTCTTAGACATAGACTTTTACTACGGGCCCTGTGATGGAGGCCATTATTTGGTTCGTAAAATATCATTAACAGGAAAGAAAAAGAGTGTAAGTGATTCCATAAGTGTACCTTACAATAGAGTTATAATAAGTTCTAGGTTCGCCTAGTGGTCCAAATCTGCAAAAATAAATCCGGCATATATTAATACGTGAAGTTTTAACTTGTACTTTTGCGATCATAGGAAAAAGAGTTATACGAAAAGATAAGGAAACCAGCAACACTCAATTAGTACCTACGTTAACTATAGTACTACATAATTACAACCAAAACGCTATCAGAGGTTGCTATGTGCTACTCATTTGTAACTGTAACTTTCACACAAACGAAATGAGTGAGTTTTTTCTATTGCTGTAATTCAACACACTCCGACATTGGAGCCATCAATAACTCAAACTTATAAAAATCGAAATCATTTACTAGCCATAAATCGGCCCTTAAGATTAACATGGATATCTGTATCGGTATATTTGCTCCGTTCGTTTTCTGCCCTATACATAATGTTATAATTATCAAAAACGCAATTGCCGTTCGATTCGTCTCTATTTTTTAATCATCAATTTAAATTAAGAAAATTGCGTTAAAATACTAAGACACATAAAATAAAATGCACGACTGGGTCGCACAAACTTGCTCTTATGTAAAAGACTAAGAATTTCAAAAATTAATCTTATTAAAGAAAAAGCATAAAATTAATTTTTTAAATGACTAAAACTTCTTTAGTAGTTGGAGCTAAACACAGGATGACATGTGTTTTGAGCAAATATTAGTTTATGAAAGAACAAAATTGTAATTCGTTTTAGTGGTTTCTTAAAAAAATAAGCTTTCGTATAAAAATGTTTTCATATTTGAGAAAAAATTTTGGTACGCATATTTAAACTTTTTATTATTGTTCGAATAAAAATTTAATTTACAAAGAAAATATTGAGCAGTTTTTGAGGTATCGAATTTTCAAAAAAAAAAATAAATTTTTTTCTTTAAAAAAATTAAAAAAAATATTTTTCTTCTCAAAATGCAATGTTTTTTTTAAATTTCTTAGAAGCTTCTCTAAAAGTAAAGACTAATCGAAACAAAAAAAAAATATCAAAATTCTCGGAGCCGTTTTTGAGAAAAAAACGATTTTTGAAAACCATTTTTTAACATTTTGTATTGTGGGTACTTTTATTTTTAGGTAAAACAAATTTTTTTCCTCAGATTCCTTATAGATTATATTAAAAAACTTTTATTTATCAAGTCTAAAAAAACTTGAGCATGGGGTTTTCGAGTTTCCAGAAAAAAATTTTGAAATTTTTTTTAAGAATCAAAAAATAAACCTTTTAAAATTTGTATACGCAATAATATTTAAACCTTGGAGGGGCTGCATAATGATTTAAATCGGTTGTACTGTCTTCGAGAAAATCAAAAACCAAAAAAATGGTTCGTAGATGGCTTCCAAGAATAACCATTTTTTGAACAAATTTTTTGAACCATTACCTAAAATGACGAAATGAAATTTTATAAATTTTTTCTTCAAAATGCTGTGGGACTGTTTTTGAAAAAAAAATATTTATAAGATTTCAAAAAAAAATCGTATGGCAGGTACCGTTATTTTTTGGTCTTAAAAAGAAAAGGAAAAAAAAAACGTGTGGGGGAAAAAAATTCAAAACGATATCTACCAAGTTTAACGAAAATCGGCCCAGACTTTTAGGCCGTATTCGAACAGACAGACAGACAGAATTTTGGGACCCGCATTTTTCGTCTTCGCTATCATAGTAATATCAACTTTGATACAAATCTTGAGTTCGATTTTTTTTACGAATGCATTACTTGCCTCATATAGTACCTATAAATTGTAAGAAAAAACAACACTATCAGAAGAATTTATGCACAAAAATAACACTTTAATTTTTTTTTTCTTTAACAAAATGAACACTTATTTTTTTTATATTATGATTTTTTGTTTTGCTGAATTATATTATTATATTTTATTTTACCTTTTGTTTTTCTTCATTTAATTCAATAAAAACGCATTCTTTTCTTTTTATTTTTTATCTGTATATATATTTCGAGGTCTTACTTGCCTCATCATCAGTAGCTAAAAATAAATACATGCGTTTTTTTATTAACATAAATATATATGAAATTTAATTATATATAAAAAATTACCAAAATTATTTTATAGACAATTATTTGATAACAATCTGTTTAAAAAAAAAAAACAGATTGTTATCAAATAATTGTCTATAAAATAATTTTGGTAATTTTTTATATATAATTAAATTTCATATATATTTATGTTAATAAAAAAACGCATGTATTTATTTTTAGCTACTGATGATGAGGCAAGTAAGACCTCGAAATATATATACAGATAAAAAATAAAAAGAAAAAAATGCGTTTTTATTGAATTAAATGAAGAAAAACAAAAGGTAAAATAAAACTTATTTTTTTGGTCGTTTCGGGGGGGGTTTGAACCCCTAAAACCCCTACCTGCGTTCGCCCCTGTTCACACGCAACCAAAGTGCTACTTCGGCCAGCGTTTTTTTACTAAGTTGAGGAATTTTTTAGCAGACCTAGCAGTCAATCAAGAGATTTTTTTTTTTAAATTCAAAATAACAAAAAATTCAAATACAATGTGAAATCTTTATTATTTATCCCTTTCAAATAAATGCCGCAACTGCGTTGTAGCTCGTCCGTGTGAACGTTCCAATTTTCGATGACGAGTTCGAGCATATTCTACGGTATCTCGTGAATAACACAGCGAATGTTGGCCTTCAGTGCTGCAATCGTATACCTGGCTCATCCACAAACACCTTAGATTTTACGTAGGTTCAAAGGAAAAAGTCTAACGGCGTGATATCGCATGATTTTGTTGGCCAATTCACTGGTCCGAAGCGTGAAATTAATCTTCATCGAAGCGATCTCTCAATATGTCAATTGTTTCACGTGCTGTGTGGCAAGTAGCGCCGTCTTGTTGGAACCAAATGTTCTCGAGATCTTAGGCTTCAATTTCAGGCAAAATATAGTGCGTTATCATGGCGCCATAACAATTCCATTTGCAGTAACGTTGGCGCCAGGCTCATTTTTGAAGAAATACAAATCGATGATTCCACCGGCTGATAAACCACACCACACGGTTGTATTGTGTGAATGTAACTGCAGCTCTTGAACCTCTTCCGGTTGTTCTTCGGTCCATATATACATATGGCAATTTTGCTTTTTGACGTACATATCACTATTGAGCCAGAAATGGGCTTCATCGTTAAACAAAATGTTGGTCGAAAACAGTGGATTTTCAACAAGTCTCTCGAGAGCTTATATACTGAAACGATGACGCAACGGAAAGTCAGCCAGCTTCAATTCTTGCGTCAGCACAGGCCAAGTTGTTGAGAATGGCGCCGAATAGATTTATCGCGATTTTCACATATTATGTCAGATAAATCCGCTATATTTTCAACACTACGCGGTGGACGAGGTCTATTCGGTCGAGTGTCATCAAATAGTAAATATTGGGTTTCCAATTTCTTGATGCGGTATGGCGAATTGGTTAATATAAGTTCGCCGTAGCTCATGAAAAACATTCTTCACAGAATGTGAATTTTCGTAATATGTATGTATGTATATAATTGAACGATTTACTAAACTTGTACGTTAATGAAATGTCAATGACTACTGAATAAGAAAACACATGGCAACTTGAAATTACTCACGCGCCATCTGTCAAAAAATCTCCTTTTGAAAAAAGACCTTTTGAGCGAAAAAATCAGAATAAATCAGTGTTGTTCCTCTACGTGTCGACTTTGATTGTCTACATTAATGCGTAGACAATTGTGTCGACAATGTAGACAATGTCGACTATGGTGTCGACAATGTAGACAAAGCATGCCAGCCAATCTGTCATTCTTGATTTCTCTGTCACATTGTTTACTTCATTTAAGAAAATTTCAGGTGTTAATTTGAGTTTTCATTTAAATATTGGTCGACGAAAAAATAAAGGTTTCGATCACCTAGGTTTTCTTTTAATGGAAAACAATAACAAATTTGTAGCATATTGTACAGTGTGCAACAAAAATCTACAAAATACTGCACAGGTAAATAAAAATTTGTTAAAAAAAGCATATTCATATCCTAATAATAATGCCTTAACATTCATTTACGAAAGCAATGCCTGTAAGCAATCCCAATCACCTGCGACATCTTAATCCGGCGATGTCTCTATGATTGTTTTGATTGATGACAATGATTTTGGCTCAAGCTCTGATTTATTAGACGAAACATAATAAGAAAAATTGAATGTCTACGTTGTCTACATTGTTGACATTGGCATGTAGACAATCAGGAATTGTATACGTTGAATTGTCTACACGTAGACAATCGTGTAGTCTACATTTTTTGTCTACATGGAACAACACTGGAATAAATGCAGCAAATGACCCAATCGATAGCAAACACTTACATGGCGGCAGCAGAAATTATCGGAAATTCTAAGTCAAAAATGTAATGGCGTATTAATCACACAGGAAGAACATTAAAGCTGGACTGCCACAAGGCTGGATACTACACCTTTTCCTAAACAGAAAAAAAAATCTAGAATGAGGTTTTCGAAAAAAAAAATAATTTTTTTTTTTTTAAATCCAAAATTTTTCTTTTGAAAATTTGAATACACAATTCTATTCAAGTTTTTGGGGAGATTTAGAAAAAAAAATATGATCAAAATCGGTTGCACCGTTTTTGAGAAAATCAAAAACAAAAAAAAATGGTTCCATGGGGGGTACCCCCAATAACCATTTTCGGAAAGTTTTTTTATCTAGCTTTAACTAAAAAAAATTTTTTTGTATTTTTATTTTTTAAATCTTTGGAAGAGTTTTTGAGAAAAATAAAATATTTATAAAATTTCGAAAAAAAATCGTATGGCAGGTACCATTATTTTTGGTCTTAAAAAAAAGAAAAAAAAAGAAGTTGTGTGGGGGAAAAATTAATAATGATACCTAGCAAGTTTAAAGAAAATCGGCCGAGCCGTTTAGGCTGTAGTCGAACCGACAGACAGACAGAACTGCAAGACCCACTTTTTTAGTCTTCGCTATCATCGTAATGTCAACTTTGATCAAAATATCGAGTTCGATTTTTTTTACGAATGCATACCTTTCCATATAGTACCTACCTAAGTATAATTCGCAATTAAAAAGGTAACTCTTCAGCATTTCAGTTTATTGCAATAGAGTAGATATTACATTCATTTAAGAGTACATGAAACAAAATGTCTTGAGATAAAAGTCAATCCAAGTAAGAAAAATATTTGGATAGTCTGTCTTAAACTGAATAAAATAATAACTTCTGCCAAGGATTTGTCGGTATTACTAATGGAAACACGAACTTCTCTTAAACCTATAGGTACCTAGGTACACGACCGTGGTACAATTTAAAATTGAACTTGTTCAAATCACTTGTACTTGTACCACTAAGTCCCTATAGTACCTAATTCAAAAGTTGATAAGCTTCAGACTTATGAGAGTATAACTTAAGCAAATATATTCAAATATTTATAAACCTTTTAAAAGATTTAAATACCAATTAAGTTAAGACAGGTCATAGCGAGCCTTCATAGGTATAACTTTGCCAGAGAAAATTATTCTAAATATTCCATAACCTCAAAAAAGCAAAATTTTAAGACACAACATCTCAACACAACATCTCAAGAATCATTAACTTACAATGTCTTACTCGTACCTACACCATTAATTCTATATAAATAAAAACCTTTTTCTAATCCAACAAAACCAGAATCAATTAGGCATGGAGCCCTATAGGCCCTCCAAGATACATATATTATTCCTAAACATACTTAAATTAATGCTTCGTTTTGTTCACAATATCCTTTATCAGATTAATGTATGACCCTCTTTATCATTGACACGCAACCTACTTCATTTCGTGTTTTTTTTTTTTTTCAAAAAAGTGTAAGGCACTAGGTCTCTTCGGTGAATAATTTCTCCAAGCACTTAACTCACCATTAAGCAATTGTTTGACAAATCATTTTTAATGTGAGTATTATCCTTCAATCACTGCCATCAATCACCAACATCAGTCAATATTCAATTTCATTCGCATCTCTCTGGGTCTCTGGGGTGTCACATTTACGTATTATATTACTTTCGCATCTAAAACAATTTCCGTGCCATTCAATTCTCTTAGGGATTTTCACTCACACCGCATCGCACCACCACCTTACCGCTCGCCCACCATCGAATATCCCAGAATATCCTATCTTATCACACCATCAGACATTATGTCTATTAAAATGTCGATGGCAGAGATACACACCATCAAGGACAAGAGAGAAACCAAAGGAGGCATTAGGTACCTATGAAGTAAGTCCTTTTGGGAGGGACAAGTGGTGTGTTGTTTACCCTAAGCAAAGTTGTAAACACATCTTCTTCAAAGTAGTTGTTGATAACGGTAATCTCAGTTTGCTATGACAAAACCAACGATGTGAAATTAATTCAGTCAATATCCTTCGCAGGATGAACCAAAAAAAAAAAAAAATACAGAGAAAACGCTTTAGAGTGGGAAATCCCTGGTTAATCGTGTGGCACTATGTTACACCTAAACCTTAAGTCCTTCAACCAGGAAGACCATGAAAGTCCACACAGAAGAAGTGACTAAACAGAAAAAAAAGTTTCTGACTGTTACTGCAGCCCGCCTTGCGCTTGATGTCCTTGTGTATCTTTTGAATTTCGTACAACACCGTGTCGGCGCACGAAGAATTTTCAACTTTTCGTCCTTCCCTCTCAAGGAGTCATTAGTGGCACAAATATACCTCAACCAAATCCAACACAAAAAAAAAACTGTTAAAAAAGATGAAAGGGACCGAAAATAGGATAAACACGATAGAGGCATCAACACTGACAGTACCAGCACTAGAGTGTGCCTGCCTACAGTACTGGCACGGTTGAAACTTTTCAAGAGCACACAGGCAGAGAGAGAGAGAGAAAGAGATAATGTCAAGTACACAATAAACCCCAGTTGGAACGAACGTTCTGCCTATTGTTGTGCGGTTGAGCTTTTGTGTTTGGATATTTGCCTTTAAGGTTCGAAACATGCTTCCTTTTTAGTTATTCCCTTTGGAAGACAGCATCAAGCAAAGTATATGTACGAGACGAGTACTATTCTACCCTCAATCAGAGAAAAAAAAGAGCAAGAAAAACATTCTCCAGAGCTCCAGAGCTTTGTATAGAATAAGTCTTGAAAATGTGCAGTCTTCTTTTGGTTCTTATATCAAGGAAGAGACATCACGACTATGATGTATCTGAAAGATATACAATACAAGAGAGGAACAACACTAGTTCACAGAGTATAGGGAAACGAAGAAAAAAAGATAAATTAAACAATTTCCATGAATAACGAGACAATCCACTTTGTGCAAATTGTGTAATCCGTTCACTTGCGATGGCACTGCCACTTCAATGTTACTCTGGTTTGAAGCTTTAATCTACCAGAATCAACTAATCCTTAAATACTATCATTCGGATGCTTGGGCTATAGATAGACATAGATGTTTAGGGAGGGATGCAAATTAAGGGTTTTTATTTTGGTAATGCAGAAGTTTTGTTTGTATTGTTGGATGCCTGGTATGGGAGATAGTATTGTCTAAGCGTTTATTATGGGGATTTGGGAAGCTTACAACAAATAATTTCGGCTTAATGGTTGGTCTTGGATGTTCAAAAAGGTTTTAGTGAAGAATATCTATTATCCCTGGGAGTGGTGCATTTCATTTACCATTGAGGTAAGGGATACCAAAAATAACTTCTAAGGGAAAAGAACGTTAAATTGATAATCACTATATGTCTTTTCCAGCAGGCATTACAGTTAAGTCATTTCCACAGAAGACCGCACGAAATAAGACTCTAGGTAATGGAAATAAAAAACCACCAGAGATCTTCGCCAAGACGCCTTATGACACAAAGTTTCTTCAAGGCAGTACATTTAAGGGTCCCTCAGGGAAATGGGCCAATAACTCGGTCGATATGACAATCTCAGGTGTTGTTAGAATTGATGGAAATAAATATTAAGAGGCTCTCCTCTGGGCTTATTATGTGTAAACTGCCAAGACCTGACAGGAGCTGCTTAGGATTCTTACTTACTTACTCAATTAAGCACTACATTCTGGCTAAGCACGAAGTATCAACCAAATAGCTTTTCCAGTCAGCGTGGTTCATAAAAAGATGTCTTCAATTACGCACGCCAATTTGGTTGAGCTCTTCTCTTCTTCAAGCGTTTGATATATTCTCCGTTCGATTTCAGCGCTGTTGTTATTGTATGAATTCATAGCAGCACCTAGGTAGAAAGTCATTTACTACCTCAAAATTATAGCTGTCTATGGTGACGTTCTGTCCAAGACTCAGCAGGTGGTGGTGATAGCGTGCTTGGTAGTTTAAGGCATATCCGGGGCCCTGTGAACTCTGCTGGTGTTGCTGCGGATGCACAATCCATGCACTAACGTGTATGGGTGCTGAAGTAGTAATACTGCTTTGTAGTTCTAATGGGCTCCTCCACTGATTTATCGGTGGGCCGGTATTGCTGCCTATGCACAACTCTATCATTCCGGTTCCTATCGACCACCTCGCGGTGCCTGTGGATAGGTTACGTAAGTAATTGAACTAACTAAATAGGAAAAGTCTGGACGGTGTCCTTAAAGTAGGAATCCGCTAAGGAGTGTGTAACAACTCATCAGAGGCGTGCACATTCTTGGTTGATGGTTTCTACCTCGACTAATAGCTGGGTGTGTGTATCTGGGGTTGACAGGAACTGAGTTTTGCAGGAACTCATCTGTAAGTGTCCTTCACGGTTGCGAAGCTCGACCAAAGGCTATATTCTGGTACCACGGGAGATAGTGCCCAGAGGTTTGTGAGCTGTCATGTCTTCGGGCTCTCCTATTCTATCTTCGGATAGAGAGGTGCAGCTGTCGCATGCGAGCATTCTTCATACTATCTATGAGGTAGGCCCCCTTGTGGGAGTATCGTGGCAGCGTGGTTTATTCCGAGACACATGGTTTCCAGGTGTGCCTGGATTCAAGAGGTGTTAGATAGACCTCGCCTCCAAGCAAGAGGTGTGCACATGCCTACAACGTGTCACAGCTTTGCGACTGAGATGGCTTCGGCCATGTCAGGGTTAATGAACAGGACCCAATCTGACTCCGATGGAGGTAGGCCTCCCATGGGGTTAAGCCATAATCGGCAGGTATTCATGTAAAACTAAACATAGGTTCTGTCCAAGACTCGGGTGTTTTGTGTCCTTTCTTGATGACGGCATATACGGATACCTCATTGACCACTAGACCCATCTCCTTCGTTTTCCTCTCAATTCTAGCACAAACGCCCCACTGACATCACGCTTTGTTCTTCCAATTCCGTCAATGTCGACGGAGAATCTGAGTAGTGGGACGGATTTTTGAAAGATTGTGCCTCTAGTGTTGATGCGTGAGTTTTGCACTATTCTTTTAAGAACGATGTTCAAGAAGTCAGATGACGGTGCATCGACTTGCCTAAAACCTTTTTGATGATATAAAATGCTTAGAAGAGATCTTCTCCGACCTTGGTGGAGCAGCGAGCCTTTTCCATTATCATCATGCACAAACGGACAAGTTTTTCAGGGATGCCAAAACTATACATTGCTTTACACAGTTCGCCCCTGTGAAAGCTATCATAAAAGGCGGTTTTGAAATCGATGAAAAGGTGGTAGGAGTCGATTTGAAGTGAATATTTGATGGTAGACCCTTCTGGTCTAAAACCGCACTGATATGGATCAGATTGTTGATGAAAGGCTTCAGGCGTTCACATGATATGGCAGAAAGGAATTATATGCGATGTTCAGAAGACTTAGGCGCAGTTCAAAGGGTCTACTTTTTTGAGGATCGGTCAAACAATGCGGAGGTTCCATTCATCGGGCATGCTTTCGTTCCCACCATATTTTGCAGATCAGCTGGGACATACTTCTAACCGAAGTCATCGCCTGTCACTTTGAATAGTTCGGCAGCGAGGCCGTCAGCTCCATCGGCTTTGTTGGACTTAAGGATCGATAAAGCTATCTTCACATCGTCCAGGTCGGGTAGGCGGTATTGTTGGTTTGCGTCACCTAAGTCGAATAATATAATCCCTATAGTATATACATATGGTCTTTCCATATTCTTAGCATGGACCTTGATTGTTCATTCAGGCTGCGGCACTTATTATGAACCTCATTCCTGCTATGGCATCCCTCTATTTCCTCGAATGAGCGCTTATAATTTCTTTTTTTTCTGAGAAGGCGATGTTCTTCTCTTCTCTTCTAGTCGTAGAACTCGCGAGCAGCTCTGGTCTTTCTGTGCAGCGCTGCATTATATGCCTCTTTAGGTGCATGTGCTTCCTGGCACTCATCATCAAACCAGGAGTTTCGTTGTGGTGGTTGTGTGAAACCCAGCACGTTAGAAGCGGTATAGCTGATGGCTGATTGGCAATGCTGGTTCACAATACTTGACGCTTGCAGAATAGGACTTCTTACGAGGTTGTTAAAGACGTGATCCGAAAAGGACCTGGCGATCTCTTTCCTCTTGCGATTACAGCTGTCCAACGTCGATCTTCCTCGCAGAACTTCCATATTTTGGCTTGAGTTTTGAAGTAGATTCACTGTACTAAAATGAGCTTAGTGTTGAAAAACCGAACTGAGCAAAGTAGGCGTTATTATATTGATTGAGAAGTTTTTGGTTGCATTAATGCTGCTTGGATTTTGGGGAGCTTTTCAAAGGAAACTGTCTGAAAAACAATGTTCTTAAAAATAACTCATATATTTAAATGGATCTTTCTGAGAAACTGGTAAGTAAAATGCAGTATTTTTTATGTATTCGAAATATATATCGCACCGTAGCGTGCGACGTGATAAGCGTAACTACATCAGCGCATTGGCTACAGAAGCACAAGAAGCCGCTACTAGGTGTGACAGTAGGACCGTCTAAAGAATTACGGATGAGCTCACTGGTATCCAGAGCTCTTAAAAAGACCTGTTAAAAGACACGAACGGATCTCTGCTAGTTTTCCTAAATGGCGTTTGCGCCAGTGAAGTGTAAACCGTATGCCCGATACCCCGTCCGAAGTAACAATCTCCCGAATAAAACTGAAGAACAACAAAGCGGTTGGAATTGACGGTATTCCTGCAGAGGTCTTACGAGCAGCCCCAACAACATCGTGCAAGCTACTGCACCCACTTAATAGGAAAGCTTGGGAAACAGAGAGCTTTCCTGAAGAGTTAACAGAAGGAATGATTGTCGAGCTCCCAAAGAAAGGATATCTTACGCAGTGCGAAAAATGGATAGGAATATGCGTTCTGCCTGTAGTAGCCAAGATAATAGCATGAATAGTATTGGATCGAATAAATAATCACTTCGAAGACACACTCCACACTGAACAAGCTGGATTCCGCACTGGATCTTTCTGTGTGGATCACATCAACACCTTGCGAATCATCATCGATGAATGCGTTGAATATCGATGCTTACTCCATCATAGGATCATGGTTCTCCATCAAATGACAACAAGGGTAGAGAGAGAGGCAGAATTGTGGGGCTTAAAATCAACTCGGCAAAAACTAAAAGGATCAGCCTTGGAACTCCCTCATCAATCCAAATAAATATTTCTGGACAACCGGTAATGATGGTTGATGATTTCCAATATCTTGTATCTTGGGAGTTTTACCTCTACGGGTGGCAGAACTGAACTGGACGTAAACACCCGAATCAGAAAAGCAAAAGCTGCGTTCGGAATGGTGGGCAAAGTATGGAGAAACAATTTTGTTAGCTTGAATACCAAACTACGACTGTTCTGCTCCATTGCTGATTCCGTGCTGCTATATGGGTGCAGCACTTGGAAAGCCACGGACACTGTCACAAGAAAGCTACAAACGTTCCTTAATAGATATCTGCGAAACATCTTGAGGATTTTCTGGCCCAACCGTATCTCCAATGCCGAACTACATGCGAGAACGGATGAGGAACTCATAGAATCTATTATACGAAGACGAAGACGAAAATGGCAATGGCCAGAAGCTTCGAAAAGGCTATGGGTGCATTAGGGGTCAAGCGATTCAGTTGAATCCACTCAGACAAGATGACAGACAAGTGTGCCGACCTAGAAGTACTTGGCGAAGAACGGTCCAGCAGGAATTAGCACAATTGGGGAAGAGTAGGAGAGAGCTCAAATACGTTTCCAGAAATCGCACACAATGGCGCGTAGGAGTAGTGGAGGTCCTATGTCCCGTATGGAAAACATGGCGGATGTAATAGATCCGAGGACCTAATGGATGAGTGGTGCTGCAAGTCCCATTCATCTAGTAGGACAATGGTTGTTTGGTTTCGTTACAATCTTAAGGGATAAAAGTTGGGTTCTGATACCTATATGAGAATTCCCTTCGTGATCGATGTTGTCAGTTTGAAATTTACTGGATCGAAAAATCTTCTATTTTAGTTCCACAAAATGTTCGAAACTGTCGTTTACAAAACATTTAAGAAGACTTAAAATTTTAGAGAAGAGATGTTAATACACAGATTCTAAGGTACTTATCCGATTCCCATCAATAAAGGTTGTGCCTGAGACACTACAGCTTTTCATCATCTGCGATCTCGAGCACGCTGTTTTTAGCCATTTTTTAGCCAACAGCTCAGGAATTCATAATGGTCTGATCTTTTAAACATTACTCGTAGTTCGTACTTCCTTGTTGTCCTCAACATGGGGGGTGGGGTGACTGGGATTGGCAGAAGCATTGTTGTCCATTCGCTCGACGATTTTTTTTTCAATTCTGGAACAACTACATCCACATATTAGTACAGGTTTTCGCGAGTATATCTTCTTCTAGATTCATCCTTCTTTGGAAGAAGTTTCTTGCATCTTCTATGGATGTTTCGCGAGGAAAATTCTCAGCGTGATTTTTGGTCCCGTCTGCATTGATGGGGAGTGAAGGAGAAGTTATAACCATGAACTCTAGGGGCTGTACAGCGAAACCGACCTAGTCAAACGAATTTAATTCCAACGACCGAGATAGCTCGGTCATGGGGATCGAATCGACCCAAATCCTCCAACCCAGAGAGTTTTCGAATCCAACCCCGAGGTACGGCGCAGTAGAGGAAGACCGTGAATAAGGTGTCACACACAAGTGGGAGAGAACCTCAACTTACTTAAGGTGCGAAACTGAAGAAAGCTAGCTTGAGAAGCTTGTTAGTTGAGACCCTGGTCGACCCCGAACTGTAGCGCAACCTTAAGTAAGTAACTAAGGTTAATTTATCTAAGATCGTCTTTAAAACCTCGCAAATTATTGATACATATTTCATTAAGATCATTTTTATTATCTTATTACAACTTTGACATAACTATCATCTTTAGCTTACGTGGGGTCTATAGTTAACGACCATAAGACAAGCCAAAGGGACTGAATCGTGAGAAGTCCTACACATCCTAATTTATATTGCTACCACCCATTTCTGTATTTAAAAGACCCGTTTTAAGCACGGTATCAGCCCAAGTTGACAAGTTAAATTACCCTTAAGTGGAATTTGGGATTTGTCAAGTTATAATTGTTTCCTTGAAGATCATTGTGATATCTGGACAAAGATTCTTTTCAACTTTTGTTTGGAATTTCTGTCAGTTCTTCAAGTTATTTTTAGGAAATCAAGCCAACAAATAAATTTAAGTCTTCTTAGGTATTTAACTGACATGGGTTCTATTATAGAAAATAATATATATCAAAAGAGTCCCCAGCAGGAAACAACCATAACCTAACCATGCCCTTGTTGACCACTCTATAAAGTACCAAACCCCACCCAAAATACATTCTACTTTTAGCAATAAACGATTAATCCAAAAGAATAACATACACATCACCCCCATTGTCATTGTCCAAATTTAATTTAATTTAACTCTCCAAGAAAGGAAACCATATAATTCACATTTACCCCATACCCATAAACCTTCGACTTTCCGGTGAACTTTTTCTCATAAAAAATAACTCAAATGTGGAACGGGCGTCTGGATGTCCACCCCAAATCCACACCTCTATTAAAGAAACCTCAATATACTCATATGGATGGTATTCGGTAGTCGGTGTTCCCGGTTCCCGGGTCCACATATTCGAAGAACATTAAAGTTCAAGTAAATAAATAAAAAAAAAATAGAACACGACCTCCTTGACTGGATTCTCTTCTTTATGTCGTTCGTTAATTTTAGTTTCTTTCATTCGACGTTTTATGTTTTTTGTGTGCCCTCTTCACACGGTATAATGATGATGAATGGCGCGGTGTGGGAGTTCAAGAATTACTGAAACCCATTGCACCCATTCTACTTATATCGCACAACTTCAATTCAACAACTATACAAGAGGCAGGTATGTGTACTTTAATTGATGTCCTTCAGGATACCATATAAAGCACTGGCGGCATCGCTAGCCGTCTAGCTTCAATTTGAAAAAAGAAAAAAGAAAGTAAGAAGCACTCAGCTAATGTGATAATTGATGGGAGTGTGAGTGCATTGTTCCGGTAGTGTGATCCCATTTTGTCACCCGGCATGCCGGCCTTCACGGTAAGAACACGAAATACTATTATATGACACGAAATTATGAAATACGAACCTTCTACAAAGGATACAGTGTTATACCAACCCCACATATTGCCATATAGTAGTGGACGCAACAATGTAAGTAAAATATGAATTGGTTTGTCAGCCATTGCAGACAATGTACATATGTATGTAGCAATTTTTTTTTGGTCTTGTGACAAATTTATAATTTTGGAAGAGGCCCATTTCTGAGTGTACCTTTGTGTTATGGTACTAGAAACCCAAGGCTCATTTGCACTAAGTATTTAGTTTTAGGCGTATATTCTTCAGTTTCTTAAACGACATTCTTCACATACTCATATATACAGGGTGTCCCACAGTCACCGCCCCAAAAGAAAACCATGGATTCCTGAGGTCATTTTAAGTCGAAAAACTTAAGAGGCAATTTTCTCGTTTTCGTCCCGTTTTCGAGTTATAACGGTTTTTATGATTTTTCCCTTAACTGGCTTTATCTTTGCCAAACTGCGTCCGATTCGTAAGATTTTTTTATAACTAATCAAGAATTTATTACAGTTTTAGTTTGTCCACAGATTTTTTTTCTGCGGACAACCGTTTCTCCGCAATTTTGCATCAAACACAATATTTTCGTTTTTTAAGTAGTTTTTTCACTTTGATATCATTTTATTCAAAAAAACACGTTAATGAGTATTAATTTTTTTTACTTATTATTAAAGCCCAGTTCATTTCCTTAAAAAAATATATTTTGTTTCCTTAAAAAGAATACTAAATGTAATTAACAAAAAATAAACAAACTGAGTGAATTTAAAAAAAAATAATTTTTAAATACAAAAGTAACTTTTTCTGAGCTATTGTGGTTAAGAAAAGGACAAATAGATAAAGTTAATCGTCCCATTTCAGCGTATATTAATAATAATAATATTTCCAGATATTCTTGATAAGTGTAATCCATTGTTCGCAAATAATTGAAAAAAAAATACAATTTGAATAACAAATCCAAAATGGTGTATCAAGTGAAAGAACACGACGCGGACACTAGATCACGAGAGAAAGACATTTACAACCTTCAAATCATAATGCAAATCTTTACTGTTTACATTAGTTAACGGTCTTACTAATTAACTTTATCTATTTGTCCTTTTCTTAACCACAATAGCTCAAAAAAAGTTAATTTTGTATTTAAAAATTATTTTTTTTTTTTAAATTCACTGTTTGTTTATTTTTTGTTAATTACATTTAGTATTCTTTTTTAAGGAAAAAAAAATATTTTTTTTTTCAGAAAATAAACTGGGCTTTAATAATTAACGAAAAAAATTAATACTCATTAACGTGTTTTTTTGAAAAAAATGATATCAAAGTGAAAAAAACAACTTAAAAAACGAAAAAAATTGGGTTTGATGCAAAATTGCAGAGAAACGGTTGCCCGCAGAAAAAAAAGTTCTGAGACAAACTAAAACTGTAATAAATTCTTGATTGGTTATAAAAAAAGTCTTACGAATCGGACGTAGTTTAGCAAAGATAATGCCAAAAATCATAAAAACCGTCATTACTCGAAAACGGGACGAAAACGAGAAAATTACCTCATAAGTTTTTCGACTTAAAATGACCTCAGGAATCCATGGTTTTCGTTTGGGGCGGTGACTGTGGGACACCCTGTATAATATATACAATATACATATATATATACTACTAGATGACCCGGTGAGCTTCGTATCACCTTCAAATATTTTTAAAAAATATTGTCAAAAACTAATGCAGAATTTGTATTTGCATTAAATGGAACATAGTTATACTTAATCAATTTAAGGCTTTCTGGTGTACTATATTTTTTGACTTTTCTTGTGGTGCGTAAATGTGTAAGGATGATGGTTTTCAACGACTGGCCTTCCGTTTTATTTATGGTCATCGTGAAGGCCTAACAGATGCTTAAAATCGAATGGCAAATCCGTTGGAATCATCGGTATACAGGATCAAGACATCCTCTCCTTTGTACTTTCCCTTGATGATCTTGGCCTCGATTACGTTATTCTTAAGCTTTTTTAAAGCCGCAGTCTCGTTCCATTGCATAGTCGAGGTTGATTAACGTTACGCAGAATAATCACAACTGATCCTAGTTTTATTTGTAAATTGTGAGAAAATACTACGGTAGGAATTTAAGAACTCTGTGGGATAGTTGACTATGTCATCCTAGTTTGTAATTGTGTCAACTGATTTGTAAGAAAACAACTCTCCGGAAGAAAATTCTGAATGGTTGCTTCGAGATCATCGACATCTTTGTTTTTGGCCTCACTCAGCCAATTATAGTTTCTGAACTGTTGTTCTACACTTTGAATAAGCTCCTCTTTTGAGTTGACGAAGTGACAAAAATCCGTGAGTAGTGTATTAATCCGGTCGAGGTGTCAACTGCGACATCTCCATTTCCAATATCTAATAACTGCTTCGATAACATAACCGCAGTTTGATGTTGTTGCTAAAACACTCGCAAGTTAGTTGTTAATTGGAGTGTCTTTACATGCCACAACAGAATCATGGCTCCACCAAAAATGTTTTGGTTGTCACGAAGATCTTTTAACGTTCTGTCCAGTGCCTCTAGTGACCTATTGTGGGCCATCGTACATTCATCCCAAACGATCTGATCTTTGCCAACAGCAATAAAATTAATAATGTTTTTCCAGTCTCCCCGGGAGCAGCAAGGAAGTAAATTCCAACAGACTCACTGTATATATTTTCCATCAAAGTATCATACCCAATTCTTCTCTTATCGTCTTGTGAATTTGTCGAAAGCTGTTGCAAAATCTCAAAAATAAGGACAAACCATATTTATCAGCTTATACTATATTTTTCATATTGAGGAAGCTCCTTCGATTATTTTTTCTAGATAATTTTTCCATGACAATACATTAAAGAAAATGAGGTATTATATATGTATAACAAAATCGTCATTTGGTTGCTTTGCAATACATCTTTTAAGAAAACGTCAAATACCGAAAAATAAGGTATTTTCTAATTTGGTTGAAAGATTTCCAAACGATGTTTTCAAAATTCACTTCAGAATGAGTAGACGCACGGTCATGGTAAGAAACTCAAAACTTTCTGAACAACAAAGAAAACTGGCCGACCTGCATTAGACATGAGCGAATCTTTGCTTTTAACGATTTGGAAATTAGCAAACAGTTCTCTGATAGGGACTTCTCAGTTAGGTTTAATGTAAGACGCTCAATGGTAGAATGCTTGTTGTCAAAAGTGGCAGTGTAACTAATATAGCTGTTTTCAATATTAAAAGTATTCTTCAGCTAGGAGGGCTAACTCGCCAATTCTATTTTAACTCAGGCAATTGCGTATGTCGACGATTTAAAAGCGTATAGAACAGCTCCAAAAGTCAAGGTCATCAGAATCATTTGCAATGTGACTTCGACAGGATTCAGCGAAATTGCGATGACTGGAATTTGAAAATCAACATTCAGAAATTTGAAACGATCATTTCATTTCATTTACTTGCAACTTAGGTATCTACTATAAGGCAAGTTATGAATTCATACAAAAAATCGAATTCGAGATTTTGATCAAAGTTGACATTACGATGATAGCGAAGACTAAAAAAGTGGGTCTCGAAATTCTGTCTGTCTATCTGTCGGTCTGTCTGTCTCTCGGTTCGACTATAGCCCAAACGACTCGGCTGATCTTTTTAAAACTTGGTAGATATCATACGAATTTTTTTGAAATTTTGTAAATATTTGTTTTTTTTTTTCAAAAACTGTTCGACAGATTTAAAAAAAAAAAAAAGAGGATACAAAAAAATTTAATTTAGTTGAAGCTAGGTACTGGTTGAAACAAAAATTCCGAAAAATGGTTATTGAGGGTATCCCCAAAGAACCATTTTTTTGTTTTTCGTTTTCTCAAAAACGGTACCCCGATTTTGCTCTTTTCGTTTTTGCTAAAGCTCACCAAAAACTTGAATAGAATTGTGTATTAAAATTTTCAAACATTTTTTTTTTTTTGATTTAAAAAAAAATCAATTTTTTTTTTTCAAAACTCTATATTTCGAAAACCTTATATTATGATTTTTTAAAACTTGATAAATAAAAGTTTCTCTACATAATCCATACCAGATGTATGAAAAAAAAGTTTTATTTTACCAAAAAATAAAGGTACCCACCATACAAATGTTAAAAAATGGTTTTCAAAAATCGTATTTTTCTCGAAAACGGCACCTAGAATTTTGATACAAATTTCTTTGTGTCAATTAATTTTAACGATCTTTAATTTAATAAAAAAATTTAATTTAAGATATTACTGACTGTGCCTACCATAGAATAATTTTTTTAAATTTTGAATTACTCATTATCGACTTAACAGATTTTAATGAAAAAAAAAATCATTTTTTTTTTGAAAATTCGATATTTCAAAAACGGCCAAATATTTTTTTTGAAAATTTAATTTTCAGTCGAACAGTAATAAAAACTTGAAGTTGGCATACCAAATTTTTTTCTTAAAAATCTTTTGAAAATTTTGTATATAAAAGCTTTTTTTTTAAGAAACCACTACAACGACTTATAATTTTTGTTCTTGTATAAATTCATATTTGCATAGCATTTTGTTTTCGTCTCTTACCTACTACTAAAAGAATTAAAAAAATTAATTTTATCCTTATGAACAGTTTTCTCTAATAACATTCGTTTTTAAATTCCTAGTCTATTACATAGGAGCAAGTTCGTGTGACCTAGTCGTGCATTTTATTAAAATGACTAAAACAACTCCTTTTCTTACGAAAAAATTCAGGCACGCCAACTTAAAGTTTTTATTACTGTACGAATATAAAATATGTACATATATCCAAGAAAAAAATTAAAATTAGAAATCGTAAAAATTAATTTGCAAAAAAAAATGTTATCAAAATTCTCGGACCCGTTTTCGAGAAAAATACGATTTTCGAAAACCATTTTTAAAATATTTTTATGGATGGTACCGTTACTTTTTGGAAAACTGTCCAACCATTACTTTAGTAAATAAAAGTTTTCGCATTTATTTTAAAATAATCTGTGGGACAAAAAAAATATTTATAAAATTTCGAAAAAATCCGTATGGCAGGTACCGTTATTTTTAGTTTTAATGAAAATGTGTGGGGGGAAAATAGTCGAACAGACAGACTGAACTTCGAGACCCATTTTTGCTGTCTTCGCTATCATCCTAATGTAAATTTTGATCAAAATATCAAGTTTTTTTTACGAATGCACAACTTGCCTTATAGTTCCTATAAGTCGCAAGTAAAAAATGAACAGTGACAAGTGTTTGTTAAAATTAAATATTTTTTTTATTATTTTATTTAAAAACCAAAACGAGTAGCGATTCTATCTGAAACATTTATGATTATCTTTTCTTAATATCTACAGCTTAAAAACTAATTAACTAACTTTAAATTTTCACAAATTTAATGTTGTTTCTGCAATCTTCATTTGTCGTTGCCCAGAGACTCTATGTTAGCAGTTTTCCGTGTGAAGAAATTTTTCGATGATGTTTTTTAACTTGACTATGTTGTCGTTAACTTGTACCAAGATGTGGATGTCATCCAGAAAGACAAAGCAATGACTACATTGTCTCTGGTACATCCATAAATGGACAACAATGCTCTAACCAAGTAAATCTTCAAATCCCAGCACTCAGATTTCGAGGCGACAAGAAATATCAAATCTTCGGGTATAAAGAGGAAGCTATTGCGGATGCCAAATCGCTTGACAGATGACTGGGAGTATCGGGCTCGGAATCGCATAGGATGGAAATCCAGCGTGTCTTTCATGAATCGGGAGCCGGAGAAGTAAAGCAAAACGCTGAGTCAATTTTGGTTCCCAAAAGAATAGTGTAGAATTTTTGTAAAATTCTTTCTTGTGACATTTATCAATCATTCTAATGAAGTTTTCTCTTAAATATAAATCTCGAAAATGAGAAATCCAATATAAAGTTCAACCATTAACATAAAGTCGACATACCTGAAAATTAATTGACATATCAGGATGATAATTTAAATACATTGATCCAAGTGGGCAGGGCAAGCACCTCCAGCACCAACTTAAAGCTTACTCTTTAGTCTTCTAATTTTTGGAGTACTGCCTAGGACGGAGATTCTTTTTTTCAGCTACGAGTACACTACACGAATGTGGGATGCTCACTGGCTTATAAAGTTCTATTTTAACTTGCGATATAGGTTTTATAGGGCAAGTATTTTTACTCCCATTTCGACATTTATATCTTCAAAACTATGTCGTCGTAACGACCATAAAATAAAAAAGTGAAATACACACAAAAAGTTTAATCGGAGTTCTTCAAAAGTCAGATCTCTTCAGTCTTGAATTTGTATAACTCTATAAAAATCATTAGACCTATGTAGAATTCATTCTGCAGGCAGGAATTTCAATTTTCTTATTTTGGTTCTATTTTCTACCATTTTCTTTTTTTTGGTATTTGGTAGGTTACAACCCAAGGAAATGGCATTTGGGAATTCCTTACACATTCCTGATTCGAGTGTTCTTTTTCTTTTACACAAGACTCGTGCGTCGCTTGTATGTAAAATGTGGGGTTCTATAGTTTGGAATATGCAGGGGAAATTGCGGATTCATTTGGAACACGAACACAAAGGCATTTAATTGGCTTCTTGTTAAGGGAGACAGAAGTAAATTAATTTGTAACAAGATAGGTGTGGCTGTACAATGTAAGTTGAATTAGCTGGGACTGGTTTGGGCCTGGGCTTAGATATATACGAGTATTTACATCCTTCATCACTGAAATGGTAATTTTTTTCATTCCTTTTTTTTTTTTTTTTGCTTGTGCTGTCGCCATGATCAATGACAGTGTTAATATTCACAATTGAATGTGCGAAATTATAGTTCCTCCAATACCCATTGTGGAATGGTATCCATGTAATTTTTTAGCTTTTTTCTTAAAGAAATAAGTATTGGGTTGATAGAAAATTATTTAAGTTTTTATTTAAAAAAAAGTCGTTTGCAATTTTAAACTGAGTAGATATAGTTGGGAAGTATAGGACGAGTTTTGAGTTGAGTGTATACATATAGAATTCAAGCATGGATATCCGGCTTTAAAAATAAAATGCACGACTAGATCGCACCAACTTACTCTTATGTAAAAGTGCTTTAGAATTAAAAATACATTTTATAAATATAAAACATGGATACTCGTATAATGAGATAAAAATGTTCAAACGCGTGGAATTGCCCTTTGATTTCCGCAAAAGTATGAATTTATGCAAGCAAAGTTTAAAAATCGTTTTATAATTAAAGTAATTTTTTATATTGCAAATTTCTTTAAGATTTTTCGAGAACAAAATTTGGGATGCCAATTTTAAGTATTTAGTAGTGTTGATTTAAAAAAAAATAATTTAAAAAAATAATCGTTCACACGCTTTAAAGATATTGGCGCAAAATTTAAAACATCCTATTATTAAGGTCTTTGTATGATACTACTTAACAATTTGCTAACTTTAAAGTAGTTTACTAACTCATTTTTAATTTTAAACATTTTCTAACTACGAGCCCAAACGCAAAATAGTTGGAATACCTATGATAAAAAACAAAAATCTTCTGATTCTTAAATTCCATCGGAAATAAAATCAATATTTTGGTATTTTTCTTAAGATATATTTATTTTGAATAGGAATAAGTAACAAAAACAAAATGACTTCAATTAAATAACGGTATAGAGCAATCTTACAAAATAAAATAACGATTTAAACATTTTTTTAAGTGCAAAATAGTTGGCCTATGGGTCTTAATTTTTATTTTACCATGGTGTTACGTCGCCTTTGGCCTTAATAACTGCTTCTATGCGTCGTGGCATTGTGTCAACTAATTTTTGACATTCTTCGGTGCCAAAAGATTCCCAAATATTTATGATTTTAGCTTTAAGGTCTTGAAGAGGTCCGGCATGGTTCTTTTCGCGGTTTTTGTTTCATTTTATGCCAGACAGTTTCAATTGGTGAAAGGTCAGGACTGCTGGAAGGCCATTCCAGTAAAGGAATAGCTTCAGCAGATAACCACGCCATTTTAGACCTTGCTGTATGGCAAGAAGCTCCCTCCTGTTGGAAAATATAGTCTCAATCACTAGCTTGAAGTCGTGGTATTGATGGGAAAAGCTCATTTTCCAGAATATTCCTGTACCTGGCAGCATTGACACTTCCATTTACAAAATGCAAATTGCCCAAACCACGCCCCGACATGCATCCCCATATCATTAGAGATGCTGGAAACTTGACCGTTTTTTTAAGGCAATCTTTGTGAAAAACCTCTTGAATTTCTAATGACTCGTTTTCGTTCGTCGCCCACGCAAACTTCAAACCTGGACTCATCACTCCAAATAACGGACCGCCATTGACTTAAGGTCCAGTTTTTACGTTGTTTGGCCCACTCTAGCCGCTTTTTCTTTTGTTTAGGTGTTAAAAGTGGTTTTTCTTTGGCCTATGTTTTTAACGAATTAAAATTGCTCTAATTTAAATAAATCTAAAACGAACCTTATAAAATTTGTATCTAATTTTTTTCATAGTCCGTTTGCAAGTGTCGACCGAAACACTTTTTTTTTATTCTTTCCCTCCATTGAACAGTTATTGCAGCGGCCGTTTTACGTCGATTTTCTTTTATTATTTTTTTTTTTTTTTTAAACTCGGCAATCTCGAGGTTTTGCAATTGGTGGGCGTCCCGTTTTTTACCGATCTCCACATTTCCACTATTTTTGAACTTTAAGATAATGTTTCGAATTGATGAGCGCGGTAAATTGAATTGTTTTGCGATTTTATAGCTCGATAATCCCGTTTCGAAGGCTTTATTTATGGATTCCCTAAGGTCTCTTGATATTGCAACGCCACGCACCATGGTTGACATTAAATTGTTGCTGGCTTGCATAAAACGAGAGATTAATAAACAACAAAACAAGTGCATGTCATTTTTTTAATAACGGTTAACTGAAAATCTATTTAAATCTTCATAGGCCAACTATTTTGCATCCCAGAGAGAGTAGTCCAACTATTATGCTCTCTATCTTTGTTTGAGGGAATGCAAACTGGAGCCATATGTGCTTTCTCGAATTTAGTTCTGTTTGGTCTAATTTACTTATTAAATGTAATTTATTACATCGACAAAAAAAATTAAAAAACAAGTGCTTGGGGACCAGAAAATATAGGCACATAAAAAATGTTAATTTGTTAATTGATGAGTAGGCCAACTATTTTGCGTTTGGGTCGTAGTATCGTACTAACGCAATTTTCTTAATAAATTGATTCTGAACACACCTGAAACAATAACAGTTCGTGCAATAAATTTACTAAACAGACATTTTGTGGCGTTTGTAAATAGTAGAGGAAAAGGTGGTAATATGGAACCTGTTGTTAAATCGGAACCCCCTTCTGGAACCAAAACTGTTGGTGCCATCTATTACTCTATAGCTACACGTTGCGAGGACTCATACAAAATACTCATATTAAAAAGTTACATAGCTTTCGCCTCGATAAATTTACAGTAAGGTTATTTCCAATAACCGAGGGAAATCGAAAACTTGTTTTCATTGTTTTTGTAAGTCTAGAACGTTTATGTCGGGCCCTGTTTTTGTCCTGCAGAAAATTCATAAATAATATTTATTTTTTGATTATCAATTTTGTATGTAAGAATTTTCTCATTTCATTGAATAAGTGATGAAAACCACTGTTTTTGTTAAAATATGAAGTCTTGTAATATGGAAGCGAATATGGAACCGGGTTCCATATTACCATTACGTGTTTTTTATGTATACCTCATACCAAAACTTAGGAAAAAAACTTCAAACAGAGGACGTAAGGCTCCATCTTCAACGATTTTGACAGGGTCAGTCTTGCTACATATGGACACACAGTGATTGCGCAGGATGCGATCATGATTTGTATGTTTGTGATTTTTGCACACAAAATTATGATATAATTTTTACATACATTTAATATGGAACCCGGGGTTCCATATAAGGAACATAAAAATTTAAAATGTAAAAATGACTTTTTTTGAATAAAGTAAAAAATTTAATACGAAAAGTATTCAGAATATGTTTTTTTTCTTATATATAATGTAAGAATATATACTTTATATAATTGAAAAGTTTTAAATATCTTTAGATTACGGGTATGAACAAAAAGAATTTAAAACCAAATGGGGTTCCATATTCCCACCTTCTCCTCTACTATACTAAAAAATTAAATAGCTATTCGATGATTTTAACTTTAATAAAAGGGTAGAGAAAGTATGAAGCTATATTCGATTAAAATTTGCAAAATCTTTGTTTTAACCTAGTTTCATACTAAAACAGCTTAAGAATCGTACTAATTCAATTAAAATTTTGCGCCATTGATTTTTCAAAAAAAAAAAACTTGGAATTTTTTTCAAAAAAACCCAAAAAATTTTTCTCGAATATTTTTATATAAGTACAATATTATTTTAAGCTTAAACTAAACTTAAGCTGCTAAAAATGAATTTCTACGGATCAGTTTCAGTGGAATATATTGTAAAGACAACATATACTTTTCAAATCCGAGTGTGTTTCGCCCAACCAAAACCAAAATAAAAATTGTTGACCAAAGAAAGATATGTACCGAACACAAGCAATGTGTCATGGGAAATATGTAATTAGTACAAATTTCGCTTGTGTAAACCACTTTCATTACTTGCACGCTTGATTCGAATTCAAATCAAATGCAGAAAATTTTTTAATAAGCATATACTGACGGTACTGAGAAATTTGTCAGCTTAAGAGGAATAAAAACAAAAATTGAGAACCGTTAAAAATAAAATGCACAACTGGGTCGCACGAACCTGCTCTTATGTAAAGGACTAAGAATTTCAAAAATAAATGTTATTAGAGAAAAACTGTTCATAAGCATAAAATTCATTTTTTAATAGACTAAAACATCTTCTTTAGTAGTAGGAGCAAAAATTATAAGTCTGTACTGGTTTCTTAAAAAAAATAAGATTTTATATACAAAATTTTTAAAATGTTTATAAGAAACAATTTTGGTACGCCAATTTTAAGTTTTTTTTATTTTTCAAATAAAAAATTAAATTTACAAACAAAAATATTGAGCCGTTTCTGAGATATCGAATTTTCAAAAAGAAAATAGATTTTTTTTTCAAAACTCAAAAATTGTTTTTTTTTTTTTTAAGTTTTGAAATGCAATGTTTATCAAACTTTTTAGAAGCTTCTCTCTAAGAAATTTCATTAAAATCCGTTTTGTCGATAATGAGAAATTCTAAATTTGAAAAAATGTTTCTATGGTAGGTACAGTCAGTAATATCTTGATTTAAATTTTTTTTTATTTGATTATAGATCGTAAAAATTAATCAAAAGAAAAAAATTTTAGCAAAATTTTTGGAACCGTTTTCGAGAAAAATACGATTTTCGAAAACCATTTGTTAAAAATTTGTATGGAGGGTACCGTTAGTTTTAGGTAAAATAAATTTATTTTTCTTACATCTTATAATTTATATTAAAAAACTTTTATTTTTCAAGTTTTCAAAAAATCGAGCATGGGGTTTTCGAAATATTGAGTTTTCAAAAAAAAAATTTTTGAATTTTTTTTTTTAAATCCAAGAAATTTTTTTTGGAAAATTTGAATACACAATAATATTGAAATTTCTGGGGAGCCTTAACATAAAAAAATGCTCAAAATCGGTGTTACCGTCTTTGTGAAAATCAAAAACAAAAAAAAGTGGTTCATTTTTTGGAAATTTTTTTTCAACCATTACTTAGTATGTTTAATAATTTAAAAAAAATCTATGGGACAGTTTTTGAGAAAAAAAAAATATTTATAAAATTTCGGAAAAAAAATCGTATGGCAGGTACCGTTATTTTTGGTCTTAAAAAAAAAGAAAAAACGAGTGGGGGGGAAAAATTAAAACCCATATCTACCAAGTTCAAAAAAATTGGGTGAGCCGTTTAGCTGTAGTCGAACAGACAGACAGACAGAATTGCGAGACCCACTTTTTTAGTCTTCGCTATCATCGTAATGTCAACTTTGATCAAAATCTCGAGTTCGATTTTTTTAGGAATGCAAGTAAAGTTGCAAGTTAAAACAATAAAAGCATGTAGGTACATAGGTATTTACGTAATCGTAAAATTTTACAGAATTTCAGTCCTCGTGAAAATATGTTGAATTCTATTCAAGAATATTGGTTAACTTTTCTTTCCGATCATTTATTAAAAAACACTTTCACACCCACCCTTCAAAATCCGACAAGTTGTGTGTTACTAGCCAAAAACTATCAGAATGAACCTTATACGACATGAACCTTTATCGATTAAGACACAGGCCTTGAAGCATTAAATGCATATATTTTTGACAAGAGATATTTATGTCAAACACTTTTAAAGCTTTTAAAATATCAAGTATAATAATCTTACTTTCTTTTCTTACCAAAACGGTATAAAGATTTGTGCTGCTGTTCACTGAGATATTTCATCAGATCAGCTGTGGACCTATTTTTATGAAAATGAAAGCAATACTGCCGGTCATTGAGAAGTTTTCGTTCTTCAAGATATTTCTTGAGGTGATAATTTATCGGAGTTTACTTAACCTTGGAAAGATGAATACGATATTTAAAGCCGAAAGAAGGTTCACCTTTTTTAGGGACAGTCTGGATAAATGCTGTTTCTATCCACACTCATTACATACATTTTAAATTAACATTTGTTGCATAGTGAACATTTTAATTTTTTTTTAATTTGCCGCGGGAAAATTGTTTGGTTTCTGAAGATTTCAATCTAATAATCCAGTTGCATCCTTTGACAATAATATTATTGTGAGTCTCCCTGAAGAGTGTGATGTCGAACAAATTCTTATCTTTCCGTGCTTGTGGTAGCTCCATATGCTATGTTTCGTACGATGAAGTTGTTGGAGGACACAACAAGTGCAGTGCCTGTCCACCAACAATCTAGCAATCCTCATAATGTGAAGACACAAATTGCCGTCAAAGGTGACCAGGCTCGAATCCAACTAAGACAATGGAACAACGTATCCCTAATTATCATCGTGGAACATTAGGGACAGACTTCATTCAAAGAACACTCTTAGCACTTGCTCATAGTTGTAAGAAAAACTCGAAAGATATATTGAATCCGTACGCGAAGAAAACTTAGAGACAAATTTTGTTTAAGAACCTTTTAATACAAAAAGCGACGGAGTGTTAGCTCTGATATCACATCATTCATAATTCATTCGGAGGTATAATCTTAAAAAGGTATTGGTTTAGTTGAGAGACATTTCCCTTCTTCGAAAGTTTGTGAAAGACTGTTTTGGAAGAAATTTGGCAGACTGTATTCTTTCGAAACTTAAACTGTCGCTATGCTTCCTCAATAGTGACAGGGATCATTCTCAAATGAAACATTGTATCCCTAAAAAGACAATAGGAATTAGTTCCAAAAGTAGTTCTTGTTACGACTAATGGCCGTAAAGAGGTTATCAGGTTGAGAGAGATAAGCGACCTATCATACTCATTTGGTATTTTCCGAATAAATGGAAAACGACATTTGTCCATTCGTCCCTAAATCAACAATCAGCTTTCGAAATATCTCGAAGAACGAGAGCTCTTGAATGCCCGATATAATGGATTTCGTAGCAAAAGGTCCACTGGTGATCTGGTCTCATCGAAAAGTGGAACCAATCTTTACATCATTGCACTTGATATTTCCAAAGCATTTGATAAGCTGTTTTATCGAAAATACATGCATTTAGTATGGAAGAGTCTCCTCTTCGTTAGATTAGAAACAACCTTATTGATGGCCTTTCAATTCAAGTTGTTATGGAAGGTATTAAGGCTGATATTCATAAAATACATACTGATGTGCCCCAAGGTTCCGTTTTGTCTCCAGTATTCTTCCTTATCTTCATAACATATCTCCATTGAAACTTCTAATCCGCTTCATTGTTTCGCTGACGACAGCACAATCAGCTTTTCATATTACATAGTTTCCAGATTCTCGACCCTGTTCTTTAGCTGTGGAACTGAAGCGACAGCTTATGCTAAGCCCATTAGATTCTGACCTCGACAGCATTAAGTATAAAATGGGGAATTGAAATACAAGTAGAATTTAATGCTTCGAAAACACAAAGCTGTCTCTTTTGTCAGCCAAGTGTTTCATCAGAGAAACTGAAAACTTGTCCAGTTGGTATGTGTGTTAATGACCATCTCTTATGGAATGATCAGATATTCGACATAGCCAGAAATGCATTTAAATGCTTAGGTTTTCTTCTTATTTGGCTTCCATCTATAAGGCTTAAATCCGCCCAAAACATGAGTATAACTCTCATATATAGGCTGGCGTCCCCATCACTCATTTAGACTTGTAGGATATAATTCTTAAAAGAGCGCTAAAACTTATAGGAGACACATCCGTCGACGTCTCCTTTCATTGTTTTATCACTTTTTCTATCAGCAATGTCCAATTGAAATACCCTGTTGCATTCCTTCCTCAAACAAAATTCCCCGTCTAGCTTGGAATTTTCATCAATTTACCATTGAGCCTTAGTTGGGAAGGACTGTCAAATATAGAGGTTATTTCTGTAGCCCTCCCCACTATTCAAATGTGAAATACTTTGCCCTCTCAATTTGTCCCCCTCATTTTGATGTGCAGGCTTTCAAGACCAATGTGTGTTGACATCTCCTATTAAATCCTCACAACTTTACTTAAACGGTATCACTGTGTTACACCGCAACATTATACATAAAGATAGTCATAATCCCCTGCGTTTGCAAATTTATACAAAAGGCTCTTCGCTCTTCATCAAAACAATGTTTAATGTTTTCCAACAAATATAGCAGGCATTCAAAAAAATTTTTGTTGCAGCTCGAAAAGCAAAAATCACTCAAGAGTGTCTTAAAAACACCGTATTGCACTTCATATATCACCGGAGGATTGTCAACCTCAGACACCAACTCAGGGGACTACAAGCTCTGGTCCGATTTGGAAGTCTTCTCTACTTGACATCGAAATATTGTGCCATTGAATGAAAGCCTCGTTCGTCTAGTAGTAAATGTGTAACAGTGATAAAAGGTACGATTTCTACTTCCACTGTAAGGTATTAACAGCCTTTGACGGGTTATTTAAAAGTCTCAGAAAACTCATCGTTGTGTCTCTTCGTACTATAAGCGAAATATTCGAAAGTGGTTAATTGACAGGAAAATCCTAGCTTGTCATTTCTTGTGCAATATACCTCTTGACGCAAATACTAGAGCATAGAGGTTCAAAGACCGGTACAAGAGACCTTCAGGGATTAAAAGCACGGAAAGCCTTGTTCGCAGTCTGGTAACAGGTATAGAGTTAATTTAGAAGAAACAAAACCAAATTATTTTTTGTATTATTTATTTTACCAATTTTTTAATCGATGTCAGGGACGTGCCTTTTTTCTTAGTTAATTTATTAAGAACTCAAAACCATTTCATATTGAAAATTCGGACTTATGTAATTACTTCCTACTTGTTTACCATGAATCTTTGGCAGGACTTACATTGATCAAGAACTGAAAAAAAAACTAATTTCCTACCTATCGATAACTGCAAGTACCTACAACTCACTTGTGGCCCACAAGTTCTCTACTATTGTTGGGGGTGTCATAAGACACGTACGAAAAAAAATGAATCCCCTTGCTCCACAGCGGAAAATTTATGACACGTAATAAAATATCCGATGGAAAGAAATACATATTTATGTGTATGTACAAACCTATACATATATAAACTGTGCAATATGTGTTCTTGCTGGTGTGCCGGAGTTACTGCTGCTCAAGATAGGAGGATAAGTCACCGTTGCATTGATGGTAAATTCTATATCTAGTTACATGGTATTCCTTGGATACATATAAAAGAAGATTCGTTTCAGATAAGCGAAGCCAAGATAAATCTTCATCATGTCCAAAGCATCAGAGTCCCATCCTGGTCGGTAGTTGAAGATTATTTCCGAACTAGTATGGTGCATTTTGGGATTCGGGTTGAGTGGGGTGTGTTTTTGTCTGCATTACCAGAAGGAAGGTATATCTCTTCGTCCGCCCCAACCCGACCCTATCTCACTCTCTTTACCCTTTTTGTAAGAAGGTATACGTACATTTCAATTGATAAATTGAAAAATTATGTTCAAGCCATTCCGACTTGAAGTTAAAAGAGGGTTCGTTTTTTTTATTTTTTTTTTTCATTCTTCGTTATCTGTGTTGCATGTGATGGGTAAATTCCATTATCTGCAACCATTGGAATTATAGCCATCTTGGTTGGCTCAGAAATACTTGGATTTAAATAACAGGAAGACTTGGTTCTATATAGATTAATAAGAAGCGATGTTGATTGATGTACTGGAGGGAAGGGGCGAGTAGTGGAATTTCTGATATTTTTCATATCATTCATTTGTTGAGAGTTGATGTTGTTCGAGAGGGAAAATACGAGTCAGTTATTGTAACAATTTTTGGACCATATGTGATGTTGTTTACTCATCTAACGTTGGCTAATAAAACTATTGCAGTTTAATGGAGTGTAAGTATAGTGAATTGTCTCGTAAGCGGACACTGACAGTATAGTACCGTCAAATTTGTGTGCTAATGAGGCAAAAACAAAACAAAGATTCTTTGAAAATAGGCATTTTTAGGCCGAACAATATCCGGTAGCGAAAAAAATATTAGTTCTTATCAGAAAAGATCTAGAGAGAAATGAAAAATGTTAGCTATCTTTTCGATAAAAAAATACCAGCTCTACCGAAGTCTATTTGAGTTAAAAAAAAGATAGAATAAAAAAATCGTGTTGCGATATTTCTCTAAGATAAGAAAGGAAAACTATGCATTTCTGTGAATATTTAAAGTGAATTCGCTTTCTAGAACCTCTAGACTCTTCTACCCCTAGCTATAAATTTTAAGTAAATTTTCTAAAAAACGATGATAATATATCAGGAATTATGCACTCTTTAACTTATTCTTAAAATAAATATCAAATTTTAAAGACTTTGGAATCTAATGTTAAGCACAGCACGAACAATTAGTGAGCGAAAAAATGGAGGGATCGATAAGCATTGGTCTTGAATGTTTGCAGCGATACAACAAGAAAAGACATGAAACATTCCGACGGTGTTCAAGAGATAGAAATGGTTCCATGATAGCTCAGTTTCCTATCTGTCTTAACACTCTGTTCTGGATTCTATCAAGGAAATGAAGAGAAGAGTTGTGCAACACCTGCCCGAAGATGTGAATTATACTCACGTATACTGAAAAATTTATGACAGAAATCCTAAGCATTTAGCAGTGTTTTTGGCGATCTTGAGAATGTGGTTTTTCCAACGAATATCTTCGTTGATACAGATACAGAATGTACTGACAACTTTTCGGCATATTCGATATAATTACCGTTCAGGGATATGGCATTAAACTACACTTACAGGATTTTGTATACCCCTTTTAAGAACGCTGTTAAGATCAAAGTTTAATCAGCTTATCATTCGGTACCTTTTAAATTACACTTTCGAAGGCGATGAAAAACTGAGGGTATAGAGTCGTAAATAAAACAATGAAGTGGATTACAATTTTCAGACAAGAGATAATTTATAAAAATGAGTATGAAAGTCAGAGGCAAAAAGGGGGAACACCTCCATTTAGTTTGTGAAGATCAGACTTGAAACCGTCCCAATACAATATTTATTGAATGATCCATAAAGAAATTTTGCAAGCGCAATAATCTTACTTTTTCCGAAACAATGTCCGAAGATCCGAATGGAGAATTTACCTCAACGGTAGTGAGTGTGGGCGTTTTGCCCAAAAAAAATTGCTATTTAAGTGGGCTTATCTGCAAGCGGAGTGAGGTGCTGCTTCTCAGCAAAGATCTCAACATATTTTCTTCGAGTTTTATCTATCCAGAATAGCGAAGCCAAACAGAATCCTGTAGGTATATTGAAGTCGCCCGTAAAATTCCTGTCTTTCATTATTATTTATCGTCTTTCCAATTGAAATAGCCAGTTGCATTCCTCCCCTCAAACAATCCCGCCGTAGTACTCTAAAAAAAAAAGAGTTTCTCGTTATGATGTAGAGCCTTTCAAGACCAATGTTCATTGGCATCCCTACACCCTTTACCTAAACGCTCGCTGTAATACACCATTAGGAAAATGTTTTTCTCCTCGAAAACGGTTCAAAAATATTTAAATATCTTTACCATGTCCTTGAGCTCTTTGATCTACATTGCCATGTGTTATATTTTTTTTTTATTTATGACTTAATTCTTATTGCCTTAATTAATTTTTTTTTTCTGAAATTTTGTTTTTTTTTTTTTTGAAAATTCAATATTTCTAAAATAGGTTTATAATTTTAAATCTAAAAATAAATTTTAAGTTGTTCAAAAATACAACTTAAACTTGGGATACAACATTTTTTTAAACATTTTATAAGTTAAAAAATAGTTTTGTAAAATTTTTCTCCAGCGTTTCTAAAAATGAAGGTCGAGCTTTCTGAAACTCACCCCTAAAAAAGAGCATTGCTCGTTTCACCAATTTTAAAATGAATTTCATGCGTTTGAACAGTTCTAAGTCTCTTAAACATAAAAGGAAGTTCGTGTGAAGTTTCTTTACAATGTTCTAAAAGTAAACTTCTGCAGATTATTTTCCAATTTCCGTTATACCTATCATTGAAAGTTATATATACATACATATGTGCATAAACACATGATTGAGAACAACTGCTTTGATAGGCAGATACCATGAAATATATTATAAGCTAATTTAAAATTATGGATGTCTGATAATTGACATCATAACCTATAGAATGTGTTGAATCAATTATGATCAATAAGTAGACAATTATTTTATTGCACACTTGCTATCAATTATCAAATGAAATGCACGATCGCGCGAACTTGATCATAATGTAAAAGACTTAACAATTTAAAAAGGAATGTTACTAGAGAAAAATTATTTTATAAATGCTTAAAACCACTCTTTTAGAAATTGGAGCTAAAAACAGGATGCCATGTCCATGTGAATGAATCCTCAAGCAAATATACGAGTACATTAGTGTTTATACTAGAACAAAAATTGCAAGTCGTTGTAGCGTTTGTTTTTTTTTAAACCTGTTATATACAAAATTTTTATAAAACATTTTTAAGAAAAAAATTTAAAAAGCCAACTGTAAATTTTATTATTATTATTATTTAAAGAACAAATATTAATTTTAAAACAAAAAATACATTTTTTTTATTTGAAACTTAAAATCAGGTTACTCTTTGGCGCTTACAAGATCAGCAGGTTTGATGCCCCTGGTGGCACTAGATCAGCAGGTTTAAGGCCCCTGGTGGCACTAGATCGGCAGGTTCAAGGCCCATGGTGGCACTAGATCGGCAGGTTCAAGGCCCCTGGTGGCACTAGACCGGCAGGTTGAGGCCCCTGGTAGGCACAAGATCAGCAGGTTCAAGGCCTCTGGTGGCACTAGATCGCAGGTTTGAGGCCCCTGGTAGGCACTAGATCGGCAGGTTTGAGACCCTTGGTAGGTACAAGATCAATGCATATGCACTTACATATCAGTAGGTACCAAAGCCCCTGGTGGCAATTAGGACGTTTATTCTTCGAACCAAACCGAGGAACGAAATAGCTGGACAGTTTCAGTTGATTTGTAGACTAAAATCGAGCTCGTCAGCTTCGCCCGTAGCAAAGAAGTGACTTTCCTTTTTCAAGGTTTTTTATTGAACTTTAATAATATACAATTGTAAAACTTAAACTTAAGGATAATATGAACGAAGTAGAAATTTGTTGGCACATAGGGGGCCTAACTTATAAAATAACTTAGACTCAAAAAAATTATAACATTTACATATAATGTACATGGTAAAAAAACTTAAGGATTAAGATAAATTGGCTTGTTTTTTGTCTCGGGTTGTTCAGTCCCGGTTGCCCAGTTGGTGAGTTTGTTTTCTGATATTTTCAGCCACGGTGATATGCTGACTCGGCGCCAGCGTAGAAACTAACTGCTGTTTCGTTGTCGGATGGGATCCTTTCTATCATATCCAGAGCACTAATGTATCTAGACTTTCCTTCCCAAAAGGAGGTCCTCTTGTTATATTTCCTGTATTACCTGCATGTGAACTTATCTTATCTTACCGACCGACGCGCCTGGTGTAGTCGGTCGCTGCTGCGTAATATGGTGTAGTCGGTCAGTCGGTAGCTGCTGCGTCGTAGGGCGTCGCGATGCGTCGTCGGCTGTTGCTGCGGCGACGGCTGCGGTTGAACAATGATTTATAATTAATATTGGTGGAAGCATTGAACGCTTGGTTACAATAGTAAACATTGTATCAAAATTCTAGGTGCCGTTTTCGAGAAAAATATACCGTTAAATTAAGATAAAATAATTCTTTTTTCTCACATCATGTAGATTGTTTTAAAAAACTTTTGACTATCAAGTTTTAAAAGAAATCGAGAGTGGTGTTTTCGAAATATTGAATTTTAAACATTATTTTGAGAATTCAAACATTTTGTTTTGAATATATTAAGAGTACACAATACTTTGCAAAGTTTCGAGTAGCTTTAGCATAAAAAAATGGTCAAAACCAGTGGTACCGTTTTTAAGAAAATCAGAAACATAACAATCCCATTTTTCAGATTTTTTTTTTTTTTTCAACTAAAAAATATAAGGAAAATTGTGAATTTGTTTTTAAAATTTGCGGAACAGTTTTTGAGAAAAAAAAATCTTTTATAAAATTTCTAAAAATATTCGTATGGCAGATACCGTTATCTTTGCTCTTAAAAGTGACGCGTATGGGGGAGGGGTAATTAAAAGTGCCACCTACCAAGTTTGAAGAAAATCGACCGAGCCGTTTAGGCTGTATTGCGTATATTGTATTGCGACAGAATTGCAAGATCCACTTTTTCTCTTCTCTATTATCTTAATGTCAAGTCTGATCAAAATCTTGAGTTCGATTTTTTTTACGATTGTATCAAGTCAAATTTCGTAAGTAAAAAATTGAAAAAAAGATTTAACTGACAGAACCTACTTAAACATATGTCCATAGATGTATTAATCTTAAAGTAGAAACGACGACATTCAGTGTTCCAATATGAAGCTGCAGGTGTAGCATCATAAGTAGCTCTAGTAAGAATTAAGTTAACATTAGCTTTTGCGAAACAATCTAGATTTGAGATGATATATGAGATCCTTATTCAGTTTTCTATTTTTTTTTTTGAAGCCAGTCATTGTGAGCAATCTTATATTTAACTCAAAAGTTTACTACCAAACGAAAAAATCTTGCAAAATTAAACTGCACTTCCGAATATGCACCACCAACGTTCATGCATCCTGTTACTAATATACACATTTAGTAGGAAATTCTAATTTTGAAGAAAAATTTCCGAGGCTGTTTTTAAAACAGTTTCCAGACCTATTTCTTCTGGGATAATTTTCGTGAGTCATATTAACGTAACTTATTGTGTTATCCTTACATAAAAAGGACTATGACATTTGTAGAGCAATCGCATTATGTTTGTTTAAAAAAAACTCCTATAAGTTTATATTGAGGCAAAGTAATTTTTTCCATTTGATGATCCATCATAATCTCGTCCTTCTCCCCCCAAAACATACTTTCTACTCCAACTTATTTGTAGGGATACTTATTTTTTATTCTAACAGTGTAAGTGTAAGTGTAAGACTCTTTCACAAAATCTCATGAGTCAAAATTTACAAAGGCGCCATCTTTGCTTTACAGTAAGAACCTCCAACCTCCATATCATACCAAATACACGAACCCTCTAGGTGGGAGTACATACAATTTTGACAATAATAATTCTCTTTGCGTAAGTAGGCATTAAGTGAAGAAAAAAACTTGTTGGAAATAAGGCTGAACGAGTGCATTTAAAAACCTTCTTCACTTGGTTTCCCCCCAAAACAAGGACTCATTACGAAGAATTGGAATCCAGAACCGCACATAAAAAAAAACCCGCACATTTTTATACACTCGTATTCCACACAAAATGATGGATGAGGTCATTCGAGCAAAGGCATGCTGGTAGCTCTGGTAGCTGCTGCTGAGGCGGTATATGGTGGGCGTATTTCTGTAAAAAGCTAAATCAGACGAATGCTTAATCATTCCATGTTCAGTCATGGAATAATCTTCCCGGAATGCTTTTTTTTGTGTAACCTTTCGTGCGGAGTTTCGATTCTCTGATGGTATAACATTGCAAGGGCATTAAGGAAGCCACTTTAAAAATTAGCGCGCGGAAAAACATGCATTAACGTAATTACACTTCAAGAGCAACACACACAGACCTCTCAAACGGGGATAGCTATAAATGTACTTGCTCGTATATACGCTTTTCTCTGTGCATAAATGACGAGGCACACACAGAACATAACAGCGCGTATAGGGTTTTTTAAATCATTTTTGAAGTTTTAACTTTTTATCTGTTAGTTATGAAGTGGAACGGTTTTTTTTTTTTTTTTTTGTTTTTGTTTTTTAACATTTCATGCTCGATGAGAGAGATTATGAGCATATGATTTGTAGTGGCAATGAAGGTAGTTGCATAAAAATGTCTACGCATGAAAATTTTAAGCAGGCAAAAGAGCAAAGGCTTTTGAGTGCGGCAAGGTTAAGGGTTTTCGTTTTGACATCTACTCGTAGGTACTCAAAGATTGAAAAGCAGAATCAGATGGAAATAAGTTTTGTTTAACAACTGTTATCTGTTGTAAGCGAGCATACAAATATTGAATGCACAAATTCAAAAACGGTGCGTTGGAAAACCAAAGCGGTTCTTATATCGTAAATAAAGGGTTTTCCAATAATGGAAAGATAGATCTTGAAATGGAATTAAAAAAGCTGTGTGTGAGAGGTATTAACAAAAATTTTATTTGAAAAACCCATGAATGCTCGCCTCGGCTTTTTAAGGTAGCGCGGATCAAAGTCGTCCAATTATCAATGACTCTTCCGCACGCATCCGTATGAATTTGAGCGATGATCTGTATTTTGTTCATCATAAGGGCATTGGTCGACTGTGGTTTATTCGCAGAGACTTGCTGCTTCAGGAATCCCCACAATAAAAAGTCTAGCGGGATAAGTAGCATGACCTTTGTGGACTGGCGTCCGCTGTTTGGCACGTAGCACTGTCCTGATGCTGGAACCAAATGTCATCTAGGTGCATATGGTTCAATTTTGGTCATATGAATTTGGTTATCATCGTTCTGAAGCGCTCGCCATTGACGGTGACAACAACGTCATTTTCGATAAAGAACGGACCAACGATGCCACCGCGTGAGAACCTCGTGTGGGTTGGTGTCGTCCCATGACACAAAATTCGCCAAGTTGAAGTCTGCTATAAGAGTTAATTCTTGTACGACGAGGTATCGACTGCCTCGGGTTCTGCTCTACACTTTCGTGGACCGCAGCGATGTTCTTGCACGATTTTACGTTCCTTTGACGTACGACATTGGAACCAGTCGTCTTAAATTTGGCCACCAAACGTTGAAGAGTCGACTAGGAAGGATCACCACTTCTACCGTAAAATTGGTGCAACGCGTACAATTACGTAAATGAAATAAAGTAAATAAATAATAAACAACTGATTTGACGGATATCACCAAAACAATATGGGCGCCACAGGCCGTCAAGATGTACCGGCGCCAATTGAAAAAACCCTTTTCCTTGTTTTTATTATGATTTAAATTAGTTTAGATGATGACATAAGAATTCACAAAAATCGGTAATGGATAATTGTACAATCTGCATTTTTTTGTACATTGTGAGAGCACTAAAGGCGTTTGGTCTACCGCTTAAATGCTTAATCCAAGCGCGAGGAAAACATAGGGACAGATTTAAGAGCAGATACCAATGAACACTGATTTTGAAGTTGTGGATATAGAAATGAGAGCAAAAAACAGAGCAAGGTAAAGAGCATTCGAAATTCGTATTGTGCGACTTAAAAAAGAATATCGTCCGACATTGGGCTAAAGTGTAATCTGCAGAGCATTCGTAGAAGCGCGGTAAGATATAGCATAGACTATTGCACCATTGCACAATGTTGTCGACATCAGAATCTGATGAGCTGATCATACGGTGTCGTTCTAGAATTACAAGGAGAAGGGTATTATAGATCAGAAAATGAACATGAGAAGCTGTTGGAAGTTTCTTCGGCAAAAAAAAAAAAAAAAAATTAACGACTGGGTCGCAAGAACTTGCTCCTTTGTAATAGACTAGGAACTTTAAAAAAGAAGGTTATTAGAAAAAACTGTTCATAAGGATGAAATTATTTTTTTTTTTTATTTTTTAGTATTAAGAGACAAAAACAGAATGCTTTGCAAATATGAATTTATGCGAGAACAAAAATTATTATAAGTCGTTGTTTTGGTTTCTTAAAAAAATAAGCTTTTGTATAAAAAATTTTTAAAACATTTTTAAGAAAAAGATTTTGGTACGCCAACTTAAAGTTTTTAATATTGTACGAATGAAAATTAAATGTCCAAGAATAATATTGGGTCGTTTTTGAGATATCGAATTTTCCAAAAAAATAATGTTTTTTTTTCAAAAATTCAAGAAATATTTTTTTTTAAGGTTTTGAAATGCAATGTTCTTTGAACTTTTTAGAAGCATCTCTATACAAAATTTTATTTAAATCCGTTATGTCGATAATGAGTAAATCAAAATTTGATAAAATGCTTGAATGGTAGGTACAAGCTGTAATTTCTTAATTTGAAATTTTTCTTTTCATAAATTAAAGATCGTAAGAATTAATTGAAAGGAAAAAAAAATATCAAAATTCTAGGCGCCGTTTTCAAAAAAAAATACGATTTTTGAAAACCATTTTTTACATTTTTATGCTGGGTACTTACTTTTATTTTTGAGTAAAATAATTTCTTTTTCTTCATATCTTATATGTAGATCATATTGAGAAACTTTTGTTTATTAAGTTTTAAAAAAATCTAGCCTCTGGTTTTCGAATTCAAATTTGAAAAAAAAAAATTTTGATTTTTTTTTTTAAATCCAACAAAATTTTTTTTTTTTTAATTTGAATACACAAATCTATTCAGGTTTTTGTGGAGCCTTAGCAAAAAAAATGATCAAAATCGGTGAAATCGTTTTCGAGAAAATCAAAAACAAAAAAAATTTTCCATGGGGGGTAACAAAAATAACCATTTTTTTCAACCATTACCTACATAACTTTAACTAAATGAAATTTTTTGTATTTTTATTTTTTGAATCTGTCGAAAAATTTTTGAGAAAAAAAAAATATTTAGGAGATATCGGAAAAAATTCGTATAGCAGGTACCGTTATTTTCGGTCTTAAAAAAAAAAAAACACGTGTGGGGGGAAAAAATTAAAAAATGGTATCTACCCAGTTGAAAGAAAATCGGCCGAGCCGTTTAGGCTGTAGTCGAACAGACAGAATTGCGAGACCCACTTTTTTAATTGCGATCATCTTAAGAAAATACTGCAGCACAGTCTCGCCTTCAAGCTGCTTACGTCTCATCAATTTTCTGTAGCACATGAAAAATGTTCACCAAATTCTCTTAAGCTTTTCCCAAGAGTTTAAATCTGTCTCCGAACGAACAGCGATCTCTGTCGACCCAGACAAAAGCCTTCTGGCAAACAACAAATTCTCTAAAGGTGTCCAACCCATTAACTTCGCCCCGCTCTCTACCTCTGCCACCCAACATAGAACACTAAACTCATCATCTCCACTGAACCCTCGAATTGAACTCGCTGCATCTTGGAATGTTACAGAAGCCCTATGCTTGTTGCGTAAGAATGTTAATTCATCACGCATCGCCGACATCTCTGCGTCTTTCTTAATGAGCTTCTCCCTCTCCTCAAGAATTTTTTCGCGAAGGTCTAACTGCTTGCTTCTTTCCTCAACCTCTGCCATCGGAGAATTACAATTTTCCTCTCTTTCTACATTATTCTTATCAGGCCTTCCCATTTCAACAAATGAATAATATGCCACGTCTCGGAGTAGTATAATTGAGATTAGATAGACCCTATACGAAAGTGGAACACCTGGGGCAACTTTCTCCTCTTCAAATCTCTTAACTTCAATGATTTTATTCTCTTGACAATTTATTAATAAACGTTGTTTTTTACCACTTGCTGAAACTTGATCAGTTTAGCTCTGTCCCTCGATGGTTTTGGCTCTCACTCAGAATTATCGATCCACGTCTACGTGCGTCTTAGGTTCCGTACAGGCAGAATTTATTTTAATTAAAAATTTCCGATTCTCATAAAATTTTTGTAGGTTGAGCTTGAGCCCCCATGTAGAGCTTGAATGCAATTGACTTGCAAAAGCTTTATTTATTAAAAAGAAATTACAAATTAATTTATTAGTAATTAATTTAAGTTTATATAATTCAAAAAATATTCAAGCGAATAGTTAAAGTTTATGACTCTTTAATTAATACGTCTGATTCGGTTCGTAGTTGGCAGAAAAAAGATCGATGAGAAGGCATTTGCACTTTAGGTTGGTTGCATTTTCTTCTTCCTCTTCTTTTGCGATGTTCATGGAATTGAAATATCGTAGCCATGAATTTGTGTTGCCATTGTTGAGTTCCTCCATACATATGTTAATAGTAGGTACTATGGGGCAAGTTCTGCATTTGGAAAAAAAAATCAAGCTCGATATTTTGATCAAAGTTGACAATTCGTCTGCTGTATGTCTGTACCTCGATTTAGAGCCTAAGCCACTGGACCTATTTTCTTCAAACTCGGCACTTAAGGCTCTGCGGTGATTCCCTAGAGGAGAAATTAATTTTTTTTTTAGCCCTAAAACTAACGGTACCCTCCATACAGCCGTATTGCTAAATCTTATTTATCTCGAAAACGGCTTTAACAATTTTGATAAAAAAAATTATGTGTGATATTATGAACATGGACTACATTTTTGTAAAAAAAAATGTTGGGACAAAATGTTATTAATGGTACCTGTCATAGAACCGTTTTTTTTTTGATTTTCGACTTTGTCATTAACGGCTCTTACGATTTTAACCAAAAAATTTCACCAGGAACCCCCTTAAGTTTAAAATAATAATGTACCTATATACAAATATTCGAAAAAAAATGGTTTTCTTTGGGATTTTTGAAAAAAAAAAAACCAATATATTTTTTGAAAAATCAATATCTTGAAAACGTGTGAACGATTATTTTTTGAAATTATTTCCTAAAATCTATATTACTAAGCACTTAAAATTGGCATCCCAAATTTTGTTCTAGAAAAATTTGAAAGAAATTTGTTATATAAAAAGTTACTTTAATAAAACGATTTTTAAACTTTATTTGCGTAAATTCATACTTTTCCCGAAATCAGGCAATTCCATGTATTTGAACATTTTTATCTCATTAAATCCATGTTTTATATTTATGAAATGTATTTTAAATTCCAAAGTACTTTTACATAAGAGCAAGTTCGTGCAATCCAGTCGTGCATTTATTTTATTAGTCTTCGCTATCATCGTAATGTCAACTTTGAGTTCCATTTTTTTTACGAATAATTTACTTGCCTTATAGTACCTACGAGTATAGGTTGCAAGTAAAAATTAATGGATTTTGATGAATATGAGAAAAGATTCGGAAAGAGTATAGAGCTGGGGCACGCCAGATTTTTTATTCATTTATAACAATTTCAAGTATTTTCGATAACAGTTATTGATGCCAAACTCTATCAATATGTATGTACTTTCAAAATATCAAGCGCAAGTATTAAGGGTGAATTTTCATGCATACCTGGACCCGAAAACCAACTAAGCTATTACATTTCTCTCCAAAAATCATTTTCGTCTGGGATCTATTAAATAAATTTGATAGTAACTTACCCATAAAAATCATTAAATTTACTTTCGATTGTGATGTGCCATAAAAATATCGGTTTGTTTTAATCTGAAGCCAATTTTCGTTCTATCTGTTCAGTCAGTTATTTGGTTTTTTGCTGAGAACTTGACGAACTCTTGGAAATGAAGATCAAAGACTTAATCTCTTTTCTCAACGCAATGAAATGGCTCTAGGGCGAACTTCGGTTACTTCTGTGCCGTACCCCCCGTTCGATTCTTTAGAACCTAAACTAGCGGACTGGGGGCTTTGAGGGAGGTTTACAGTGCGGGGGATCACACTGCTCAGCAACAGTCAATGGTGTCAGATGATTGTGATGGTCTGGTTGAGTGTGTGATCCGAACACGACGATTGTGCAAAACCTACTAGATCCTTTCTATTTAAACTCAATCCACACTCAATATCTTGATTCATTTTAGGACAAACATAATTTTTTTATAAATAAGAAAAGGTCACGAAAGGAAACATTTTTTTAATGGAAAACCCTTTATAAGTATAATTCGCAAATAAAAACGACAAATTACGTATCAAGATTTTGTCAAGACAAATCGATTGTTGAATGCATTTTTCTAACAATGGAACCACTTTCGAATTGTCTTCAAATTCCAGGTCATTATTTGAACAAATTGACATAATTTTTAAATTTATTTTTACCTCTCTAGAAAAAGTAAATTTGTTGAGTTTTTTTCCTTGTGTCTACATATGAATATGCCTCATCTACACTTTTCGACACGATTGAAGCATAAATGAAACGTGACATTTTGTTAGGGCCATTAAATTCACACTAACCCCAAAATGAAGGCGGAAAAAACTTTTTTCAATTCACAATCCACAAGCGACATATGAGTTGAACTAATAAAAAATAGCAATAAAAAAGTTAGGAATGGCAACAGGTTTTTGAGCTACTAGGCAATAATTAGTTTGTTTTCTTAGACAGTTCATTTGATCGGAAAGAGTTGAAGTTGCTTATCGCTTTTGAGCTTAAGGAGTGCATTGTTGACTATATTTGCATATATGTATTATGAATGAGAAATCTTAAATTGTAAATTTCGAAAAAATAACATACACAGCTTTCAAGAGGCTTCAATATCACCTATAACCTAAGACAAGGAGAGAATGAGATTTTTCAGATTGTGTAACAATTTGTCTGGACAAAAATCACTTCGATATAGAAAATTTGTACAGAAAAATAATTTTTATAACTTTTAGAAAAGAAAACATTCCTGTGTTTGTCGAAAATGTACCAAACACTGGACACTACTTTTGTATCTATTTGAAGAGTTGACGAGTAAGTCACGAACTTATCTGGTCGTGAACTTGTAGGGTCGCAATAATCTTAAATGGTTATACAAAAATTTTGCAAATAATTTTCTTGCCCAAAAACACTCATCACAAAATCAATCTATATAAATAAAATGAAAAATAACAAATTCAATCAATTTTTACTCGTAACTGTGTTTGAATGTCGACTGCGTTTTTAAGGAAAAATCGATCAGAAATGGATATGAAATTGCTACCCAAACTACAGTGGAAAAACTCTCATCTGAAAATGTATAAATGCAATCCAGACGATATATTGGATTCAGTTTGCAGCAATCAATGTATGTAACTCGAACCTAAACACGGACATCCTGGTCTCGTGCATTTCTTATAGGCAGAAAATCCCTTTCAGTCTGTAGGTTAGGTTGGAGTGGCTGTCTAGCTGTTGTTGACTCACTTAGACCTCAAGGGTCCGTTGTGATACCACTAAAGAGGTTACTCATGGGAGAGTAATGAATTTAAACAAACCATTTCGTGCTTTTAATAAAGTTAGAGAGACATTTTGTGTCGATTGTTGCCAGTTCACTGGTATTATCGAAGAAGGGATTACCGAGATAATTATTCCTTCTATTGGAGAGTGCTGGACATGTACATAGAAGGTGTTGGACTGTTTCCTCTTCCTCCTCGTCCATGCAGCTTCTACAGAAGTCATTTGTGTAGACTCCTAGCCTCAAAGCATGTCTACCTATGAGGCAGTGTCCTGTTATAACTCCTATTGTAGAGCTTATATTTTGTCTGCTCAGGGAGATCAAACCTTTTGACCGTTTTAGGTCTATGCTTGGCCATATTTGTTTAGTTGCCAGGCAGGTGGTACCCTGTGACCATCTAGCATTTGTTGATTCTAGAGCATATTGTTTGAGAAGATGTTTGCATGTAGCAAGTGGTGTTCCTATGTTATGTTTTTGTCTAACAGTAGGCAGAAGTGTTCCGTTTTTGGCGAGCTCATCGGCCTTGCAATTTCCCGGAATGTCTCTGTGGCCCGGCACCCAAATAAGGTGAATATTAAACTGTTCTGTCATCTCATTCAGAGATGATCGACAATCGTGGACCAATTGAGAGTTAGTGGAGACAGACGCGAGAGATTTGAGGGCGGCTTGGCTGTCCGAGAAGATCCGTATATCCTTGCAAGATATAACGTTTTCCCTGAGCCAGGATAGTGCCTCTTTAATCGCCATTACTTCTGCCTGGAATACACTACATTGATTGGGAAGTCTGTATGAAAGACTGAGATTTAGTTGTTTTGAATAGATGCCACTTCCAACGCCGTAATCGGTCTTAGAACCGTCTGTATAGAAGTGTACAGCATTGTCTTCCAGGGGTCTCTCTTCTTCCCAAGACGATCTTGAAGGGATGGAAACCAGGAAGTTGTTATCGAATACCATTTTTGGGGTGGTATAGTCTAATCGATCTGGGATAGATCTGAAGTTGTCTAAGATGGTTGTATGACCAGTATTGTTACTGATCCATTGAGAGGTGGCTCTAAGTCTCACGCATGAGTTGGCTGCCACCATTTTGGAGAAGATGTCAAGAGGTGTTAGGTTTAAAAGCACTTCCAGGGCTGCAGTTGGTGTCGAGCGAAGTGCTCCTGTGATGCACATACCCGCTGACCGCTGGACTTTGATGAGTTTATTTAGATTTACCATCTTGTCCAGTGCGGTCCACCATACGACAACTCCATAAATGAGTATAGGTCTAATAACCGAGGTGTATAGCCAATGGGTTATTTTTGGGGAGAAGCCCCATTTCGATCCTATTGCCTTTTTACAAGTGAAAAGCGCTACGGTAGCCTTTTTTACTCTTTCATCAATATTTGCCTTCCAATTTAGTTTTTTGTCTAAAATGAGGCCTAAATATTTGGCTTGGTCGGAAAAGCTTAATGGTATTCCTTTAATCTTGGGTGGGTTAATCTGAGGAATTTTGTACCTTCTCGTAAAGAGTACTAATTCTGTTTTATGTGGATTGACGTCCAAGCCACACTGCTTAGCCCACTTTGTTAGCCTGTTTAAGGCATTTTGTAGGAGTTCTGAGAGAACTTGGGGATGTTTCCCAGATACAGATATTGCAACATCGTCAGCATAGGCAATCACCTTGAAACCCTCTGCTTCCATTGATGTTAGCAGTTCGCTTACTACCATGTTCCATAAGAGAGGCGAAAGGACCCCACCTTGGGGGGTACCTCGATTCACCGATCTGGTGGTAGTAAAACTTCTCATGCTGGAAGTTATTGTCCTGCTTTTGAGCATGAGACTTATAAGATCAATGAGTGGTTTCTTTAATTCCAGCTTGTTCATTGCTGTTGTGATCGCCTGGTAGCTGACGTTGTTGAAAGCTCCTTCGATATCTAGGAAAGCTACTAGATTGTATTCTTTGTATTTGAGGGAATATTCAATACCGCGTACCAGCGAATGAAGTGCTGTTTCTACTGATTTTCCCTTAGAGTACGCATGTTGAGCTGTGGAAATGAGACATGGTTTTAAGTTATGTCTGATGTGAATTTCAATCAATCTTTCCAAGGTTTTAAGAAGGAAGGATGATAGGCTGATTGGTCGTAGATCTTTAGGGCTAACGTGAGAGGGTTTCCCTGCTTTAGGAATGAAGACTACTTTTGCCATTCTCCAGGCTTTAGGAATATATCTCAACCTTACGCAGCTCGTCAGAATGATTTCCAATGGTGGAATGATCATGTCAGAGCATTTTTGTAATTCGGCCGGAATGATTCCGTCTGGTCCTGGAGATTTATATGGATCAAAGCTGTCTACAGCCCATTGCAGTTTTTCCCGCGTTATTAGATCAACTGTGTCGCTTGTAGCGGTTTGAGACTCTGATGTTGAGTCGTAAAGTATGTTAGAGCTACCTGGAAAGTGGGTGTCTAATAACAGATTAAGAGATTCTTCATCTGTGGTAGTCCATGTGCCCGCTTCTGTCTTTAAAGCACTGGGTATAGTTGGACTTTTTGAGAGAATTTTCCTGAGTCTTGAGGCTTCTGAAGTATTGCCTATGTTTCCACAGAAGTTTCTCCAAGAAGACCTCTTGCTCTTCCTTAATTCTTTCTTATATTGCCTTAGAGCTTGTTTATATAAGTCCCAATCAGAGGGGGATCTAGTGTATTTAGATCTATTGAAGAGTTTGCGACAGCTCTTCCTGAATGGTTCTAGATCTTTGTGCCACCAGTGAGGTTTCTTTTTACCCTTTACAATGGTAATAGGGCATGAAGTCCTCATTGATTCGTTGAAGGCTTCGGTGAGATGATTTACCGAGAGGTCTAGTTCATCTTTGGTGGAGGAGCTTTTAAGAAGGTTGTGGTCAAGCAGTTGTGCTAGTACCTCCCTGTATCGTTCCCAGTTAGTGTTACGGTGATTGCGAAATCCCGTAGGTATATTTGCCACATCACTGAGATCAAACTGAATATATCTGTGATCAGAGAAGGAATTCTCTTTTGAGACGTGCCAGTCTGAAATCAGGTTATGGATCGAGTCAGAGGTAAGTGTAATATCAAGTACCTCTTTCCTGTTCTTGGTTACAAATGTAGGTTCATTACCAATATTATTAATGAGTAGATAAGTGCTTAGTATGTAATCAAATAAGGACTCACCTCTCTCATTTATGTCAGAGCTACCCCATACCGTGTGATGGGCGTTAGCGTCCATACCGATTAGGAGACCCACTTTCTTCGATTGCGCGTCCGCAATTGCCTTCCTTAAGGTGTTTCCTGGAACTGGGCTGTCGTGGCCAAGGTAGGAGGATATGAGCCAGTAGGTGGCTTTATCCGTTGTTAGGACAGCGGTGGTAGTGTCCTTGTCGCTGTAATTGGGGAGTAAAAATACATTTAAGTCTTTTTTTACTAATATGCATGACCTTGGTTCACCTTTCTCCGATGCATATAATAGAGTATAACCAGGAGTCCTGAGGCCCCTGATGATGGAGTTAGAGACCCACGGCTCCTGTATCAAGACGATGTCTTCTTTGTTGCTATGCAGTCGGAGTACCAGGTTATTCGTGGCCATGATGGCGTGATGGAGATTAATCTGAACTAATCGCAGCATTGCTACTTTTAGCCAGATCCACCTCCACCACTGTTTTGTCGGCGTTTTCATCGTCTGAGAAGGAATGAAGTAGGGTTTCCTCACTCAGAGTGTTGCCTAATGTCGAGTCTTCAGTATCCATGTCGGAATTGCTGTCGACTATGGAATTAGCCTCCACGTCGGATGGCTTGTTCGGGGCTTTGGAGATCGGTGGTTCCTCGTGTGGTGTTACATCGACCTCCATTATTTGGGGTTGTGAAGCGTTTCCTTTCGCTGAAGGGGCTTCTGTGGGGGTCGCGTTTAGCGAATCTTCATCTTTTTTATAGATGCGAACTGTGACTTCGTCGAAACCATACCTAATCACGCCTTCGGTCGCGGCCAGTGGAGCTAGCGATTCCCTATTGATCACCAAGAGAGCTGATCTATAGCGACCCACTGTCTCCTTCTCAACCTTTGGGACTTTCCAGTCGTGAGTAGGCAGGCTTGGATTGCTGGTTTTGATTAATTTCAAAATCATATCTGGGCAGTTATGTAGAGCCGGGACCATTATACGTGCTCTTGGTCGGCAAGGGATATTCTCCCTTGTAACAACTTCGAGCTTGGCACCCGGCCAGACTTCTGGCAAGCCATTGACAGCAGCCCTGTACAGATCGAAAGATCTCTGATCACCACAGGCGATGAGTTTGATACGATTTTGGTACCATCCTGCATCGACTGTGTCTGGGAGAGGCCCCGGATTCTCCTCGATGACAGATAGAAATCTGAAACCAAGGTGAGCCTTGACGTCTGCCCATTGATCATGAGAGATGTTACCATCCACATGACTCCTGTCAATGACTGCGACTATAATCTTGTCTTTGAGCGCGTCTCTAAAAGAAAGATCTTTATTGAAGGCTATTGTGCTGCTGGAATGCACTTTCTGCCTTTTCGCTTCGGGCTTGTCGCCCTCCAGAGACCTATTGCGCTTTGACGTTGAGTCGCTGCAGGTCGATTTGTTGTTACTGCTAAGGAAGCCACTAGCCCACTCGAGTTTTCGCGTTTGCTCCGGGGTTCTCTCCGCCGCCGGTATGACACCGACTGCGGCCAGAATCCGCGCAGCATTACGCTGATCTCGACTGGCCTGTGCCTTCATGGACCTCTTTCTGGTCGACCCAGAACTATGTCCGTGTGACATAGTTGTGGATCCACCTCCAGAGTTAATCGCTATCGATACCAATCGGGGTGCGCCCTCATCCTTCGAGTCATTTCCACATGTCGTAGATTTTGCCTCTCCGGATGGAGTGTCCCTTCTTGGGGTCGCTTGCGACGTCCTAGCAGGAGCGGGGATGGGGTGTGATGTGGAATCACCGCCCTTGGGACAGCCGAGCGTCACAGCTGTACCACTGACGTGTAGTTCCTTTTTGTAGAGGTTGCGGCTAGTAGAGGGAAAAGGATTCCCGCCACTAGTAGCAACCACAGGGTTGACAACCCGTTCGCACCTCTGAGTTGACTCGACAGCCTTATCAGGAGATGCGACCGCGTTGTCAGCCCTGGCTTGATTGATTTTTCTGATTATTTTTCTGTTTGTTTCCTTTTTTTTCATTTAATTCCCACGAGTAATGCGGAAAGACGGTCAGCCCCGGCAGAGCCGCTTACCGGGGCAAGGCAAAAATATGACGGACCTTGCCACAGCATCCGAAAGAGCTCGTTAATGGCTGGTTTATCCCCCAGCCTTTCATTCTTCGGCACGGTTTTCGTACAAAGTACGCTCACACCACCACTGAAATTAGGAACCTCTAAACTATGATTGAATTGGGTTTCCGGACGTTGCACTATTGAGGAGTTACAACAATTCGGCGACCCAACTCAACCTTAGCTAATCACCATCCTGCCAAAAACGCACAGGACTACTGTGGTGATCATTGCCCACCTGGCACCCACTTGGAGGGTTTGAATGAGGATTTTTTCAGTCTGTAAGAAACCAGAAATTGAAAGAACCATGGTTTGCCAAATATTGTGAAGCAGCAAGGATAAATCTTTCGGCTTTTTGAAACTCCTGAGAGCATCAAACACAATTTTTGTAAAAAGTATGTACCATGAGGCGAACAAGGGTCTCAGAAGGATTTGTAGTGAAAAACAGAATTTATGCTCGAACTACTTAATCCATAAATTATCTGAAGTAAACGAAAGCCGTTCGTTCTGGAAAATAGCCAGTCCCCTCAATGGTATTCTTTTTGCTCAAAATATTAAAATAAGTACGAATCTATTAGCTAAACATTTCGAAAGTTTACTCAGTAAGCTAGTAAATTCAAATCAGTTGATACTCTATGCTATTCCACTTTTGGAAAATGAAGAACTAGACCATGCCTTCACTGTTCAAGCAATCTCAAAAGTGATACGACGCCGATGCAATCTGAACAAAGCTGCAGGAGAAGACCGGGTGCCGTATGAATTTTTTCAATTATGCTACGGTAAACTTTATAACAACAACATATTTAATACGAAAAGAAGAAGGGTGATGTAAACGATCCTAACAACTATCGTGGCATATCGCTTATGAAGTTGGTAATACATAGAACTATTCCCTGACTTCATTCTAGACACGCTTACAATCTGGAATTACTGAGCGATTTTCAAGCCGGTTTCAGGAAAGAGTATTCAACAGTTGATAATATTTTTTAACTCACTTGTATTGCTAGGTCATATCTTGACAGGAGCAAAAAGCTACATGGATTCTTCGTTGATTTCAAAGCAGCATTTGACTCAATAGATAGAAATGCCCTCTTTTACAAGTCAAGCTGCCTCGGAATGTTCACAAAAATGTTAGCGGTACCCGGGTAGAAAATTATCTAGGAAACACTATCGAATAGCGTGGCCCTAGCTAGATTGGCCATTATATAGTATATCCTATGCTGGGCCTAAACAGATGCAAGCCTGGCGGATCTTGACTAATTTATGCTTATCCTGGCTTTATATTGAACCTGGCTAGAACTGCCTATTTATTGGCTTTTCCAGGAGTATCTTAGACTGGGCCTAGATATTTTTAAATTGATGTAGCCTAGATATGAAACTTTTTCTTGGCGATATCTTGGCTATAGATAGTATCGCCTCTTTATTGGCATTGTAACAAATAAACTACATGGGACCTGGATAGTTTTTACTTGGTGTAGCCTGGATAAGGAATTGTATCTGGGCATTATATTGGCCTTAGCTAGTGTCGCCTCTTTATAGGCGTTCTCAGATTTTACTTATACTGGGGGTAGATAGTTTTTACTTGATGTATCCTAGATTATTTGAAACTTTTCCTTGGCGATATATTGGCCGTAGATAGTATCGCCTCTTTAGGCCAGGCGCACACATTCAATTTTTAGTTTCGAAACTGTTTAGTTGCTAAAATGAAACATATGGGATTATATGGGACACCGCGCACTTAGAGCAACTCGATTCTCGAAACTAAAAAGTTTGTGTTTTGACACAAACTAAACGATTGCCTCGCAACAGTTGAGCTGTTTTTTATAAGTGCAAGAGAGAAAAGAGTGTGAGCGTGAGTAAAGAGTTGCCAGTGTGCGGTTCTCTTTCAACTGGTGATTAAACTATTTGATTTTGATGACAGTTGCCAGTGCGCGACTAGCCTTATTGGCATTGTAACATATAAACTGCAAGGGACCTGGATAGTTTTTACTTGGTGTAGCCTGGATAAGGAATTGTATCTGGGCATTATATTGGCCTTAGCTAGTCTCGCCTCTTTATAGGCATTCTCAGATGTTACTTATACTGGGGCTATATAGTTTTTACTTGATGTATCCTAGATGTGCCTATACATATGTCTCTATAAAAGGCTATCCATTATCCTTCTAAAAACATAACTTTTTTGTTTTGGTCCTAAATCGATATTTTTCAGATTCGTTAATACATATATAAGTCTTTTAAACAGTATACCTAATTAAAAGAGAGTTATTTGAGTAGCACTTTGAGACACGATATTTTATATATCACAGTGGCGCAATAGGTAGCGCACAAGCACGGCAAGCGAGAGGACTCGGGTTCGAATCTCAGTGGAGGTAAATTAAAAAAAAAAAAAAAAAAATTCTTTCATTCCAGCAAAAAATCACTTAAAGAGTCGAATATAGGGAGGCAAAGAAAAAATGAAAATAATCAACAATAATAAAAAAAAAAAATTTTTTTTTTGTTTCTAATAATTTTTTTAAGAATTGCCGTAGCTCTTGTGCTACTTGTGAAGACCCATCTAGGGCCCATATAGGAACATCTAGCAAGGCCCATTATATACAGACCATTAACAAATTGCGAGGGACAAGCTAGATACTGCTCGGTAGGGCCATGATTGAAACTAAGGAAAACTAGCTGGGGCCTTGGCATTATCGAGTCGAAAATTCTACCCGGGTAATACAAGGTCTTTATGAAAATAATGCAACAGCAGTTTGGAACGAAAACGAGAAGTCCATTTAGTTTCATACGAATACTGATTTTCCGCAATGGAACAGGCAGATATGCAAGAGTTGAAAAATGGACCTGAGAAAACGAACCGCTTGAAATTGTAAAAAAATATATATGTAAATATCTCGGAGTTCTCATAACGCCACAACTTTTCTTTAAAAAGCATTTACAAGGTAAACTCATACATAGATTAAATAAAATGCACGACTAATAAAATAAAATGCGACCCGCACGAACTTGCTCCTATGAATTTTAAAAACGGATGTTATTAAAGAAAACTGTTCATAAGGATAAAATGACTTTTTTAAATTTAATTTAAATAATTATAAGAGATAAAAACAGAATGCTATGCAAATATGAATTTATGCAAGAATAAAACTTATAAGTCGTTGTAGTGGTTCCTTAAAAAAATAAGCTTTTATGTACAAAATTTTTAAGAAAAAATTTTGGTACGCCAACCTTAAGTTTTTATTATTGTACGAATAAGAGTTAAATTTCCAAAAAAAAATACTAAGCCGTTCTTGAGATATCGAATTTTTCAAAAAAAAAAAAATACTTTTTTTTAAATTGAAAAAATATTTTTTTTTAGTTTTGAAATGCAATGCTTTTTAAACTTTTTAGGAGCTTTATTATAAAAAATTTCATTAAAATCCGCTATGCCGATAATGAGAAATTCAAAATTCGAAAAAATCGTTCTATGGTAGGTACAGTCAGTAATATCTAGATTTCAGTTTTTTTTTTTATTAAATTATAGATCGTAAAAATTAATCAAAAAAAAAAGAAAAAAAAATTTATCAAAATTTTCGGAACCGTTTTCGAGAAAAATACGATTTTCGAAAACCATTTTTTAAAATTTGTATGGAAGGTATCGTTAGTTCTGGATAAACCAAAATTTGTTTCTCCACTCTGTAGATTATGTTAAGAAACTTTTATTTGTCAAGTTTGAAAAAAATCGATCTTGGGGTTTTCGAAATATTGAGTTTCCAAAAAAAAAATTTGAATTTTCCAAAAGATAAAAAATTGAAAATTTGAATATGGAATAATATTCAAACTTTGGAGGAGCTTTGGCATAAAAAAATGATTTAAATCGGCTGTACCGTTTTCGAGAAAATCAAAAACAAAAAAAATGGACCCAGGGGGGCTACCAAAAATAACAATTTTTTGGAAAATTTTTTTCAACCATAAGCTAGTTTTAACCAAATGAAATTTTTCATTTTTTTTTAATTCTGTGGGACAGTTTTTGAGAAAAAAAAAATATTTATAAAACTTCGAAAAAAAATCGTATGGCAGATACCGTTATTTTTGGTCTTAAAAAAAGAAAAGAAAAAAATGTGTGGGGGGGAAAATTTAAAACCCATATCTACCAAGTTTGAAGAAAATCGGCCTAGCCGTTTAGGCTAGACCCACGTTTTTGGTCTTCGCTATCATCGTAATGTAAACTTTGATCAAAATCTCGAGTTCGATTTTTTTACGAATGCATAACTTGCCTTATAGTATAAGTTGCAAGTAAAAAAGGCTATCAACTGCAACTGTAAGGGAGTCCTTGGGAAAAAAAATGTTACACCAAGCGCCAAATACAAACTTTTTGAAGCGGTTATGCGAGCAATCTATGCTGGTCTGGGGCTTTCGACAATTTGATGAAGTAGAAAAATTGCTATGGTACTTTCTCAAAAAAATATTGAGACTACAGCTACATACATATGTACATGCTGCATCTGGAGACTGGTGAATCGCCGCTGTATATTTTCTCACTCAGAATGCATTTTAATTACGTAAAACAAATATTAGCCCTCCCAAACCATCGACTACCAAACATAATTGCATGGAAGCTGCTGCAGCGAAAATCTCTGTTTTTTGCGAATGGTCACGTTTCTAGCCGTGACCATTCCGCAAAAAACTGTAACGTCGAACTGGTGGGAAGAGGATTGGAGTAGAACATTTGAGGTGTTGCTGACAAAAATCAAGGAAACAGGTTTTGAACAGTTTGCAGAGATCGCGCTTCGAAGTGAGTCTAGAACCATGTAAAAAAGCTTGCAGCATAACCTTGTGTGTCAATAATTATTTCAATGACCGATATTCGATTCATACAATCGCTATAATTTTTAAAACCAGAGGGGAGCTACTTCCAGCTATATGAACTAGTCACAAATACAGAGTGCTTACTGTGCAACTTCAGAGCATCAGAAAACACCATTTCTTAGCCATCTGCCCTGTTCTGAAAGAAATAAGACATGCATATTGGGGAAAACCTACCATAACTTCAAGTGAAGCTGTTGAAGCTCCAAACGGCCAAGAATGGACTGTGTTACATGGTAATGTGAAAACCGCATTAAGATATCGCAACCAAATTTTAAATGAAGCATCTTAATAACTTGAGAAAATTTAAAACTTTTAATATTAATTTACTATAGATATAGGTACATATATAATTATTTAAATATCTATGAAGCAAATTAAATCGTAGATAATCATTAGAAAATAATACTCTTTTTTTTTGCTGACGGCAAAAGCCAATATTGTGATTTTGTAAACATGATTTTTAAATTCTTTTTTTCAATAAAATCTACTAACTACTATGATGTGTGTCTCTCATCTCTCAAACTACCAAAACCCAAAGACAAAGACAGGTAAAATTGTTCGTTCTTATTCCTAAAAATTGCAAATATATATTTTTTTTTAATCTGAGGACGTTGCATCGAGCTTAGACATATTATATAGTTTTCTTAAGCGATGCAATTTCAATTTTTTTTTAATGTCAGTTAAATTTGAAAATATGAATTCGAAATTTTAAAGAAATAAAAATATTATTTTTATTTGCTTAGCTTAATTTAGTTTAATATTTTTTTCTTTTAATAAAATATCAAAAATAACAATAAGTAATTAAATTTGTTTTAAAAATTAACAAAAAAAAACGTATACATACTTTTATTTAAGTAAGGCATGCTTGTCGTAAAAGGCGACTAAAATCCAACCTCCGTATACTGAGAACAACGTATACAAATTATGCAATGGAAAAAACAAAAAGATTGATTATCCCAGGTGGAAAGCCAGCTTCTCTGGCAAATCCATCCTCTTCGGAGGCAGGCTCTACGGATTCTGGGGAGAGCCATTTATTGCATTTAATAAATCCTTTCGCGAAAGCGCATAAGGTCACTCGATCACCTCCATCTGTATCGAGCGTTTCCGGTAGAAAGAGTCCACCGGTTGTGCCAAAAGGCACCAAAAGCGACTCAGCGAAAGCAAACAGCTCTGAGCACGAAAATTGTGAATTGAAAAAGAAGCTTGATGAAATGATAAGACTCTACCAAGAGCTTAAAAAAGAAGTCGAAAGTCTTCGCGAAGAAAATACCATATTAAAAAGTTCGCAAAACTTCAAAATAAATGCTACTAGTCCAAAACGGCACGAATACGAAACCGATGAAGATGAACTAGCTCGGGAAACCGAAAAAAGACCCGGTAAAAAACGGAAAGCTCAACATTCGCCTGAGCTTCAAATTCAGCGAAAACAGGAAAATAGTACAAGGAAAGATAAGTTCTCCGCGAATGAGAAACTCTCACCACCGATAAACATCGTTGGTCAAGCGGATTACAACAAAATTCTTCCAATACTAAGAGAAACAGCGCAGGCAAATTTTAAAGCTACATCGACTCATAATAACACGTGGAAAATTAACGTGAATGATTCTGATTCATATAGAAAGCTATCAAAAAAACTCAGCGACGAAAAAATTGAATGGTACAGTTATTCAATTAAAGAAGAAAGACCTTTACGCGTTGTTGCTAGAGGACTTCATCCCTCTTGTTCGAAAGAAGACATCATTTCGGACCTAAAAACCAAAGGATTTATGATTCTTGAAGCGACAAATCTTTTAAAACGCGAAAAAACACAGTCGAAAGAAGTAGAAACCGCTTATACTAAACGCGCTCTTCCGCTTTTTATGCTAAGTTTCGACAAAAATGAAAATGTAGACAATGTTTATAATATTAAAACCATAATGAATATTGTTGTAAAAATTGAACCTCTTCGGAAGAACAAACGACTTGTTCCTCAATGCAAGCGCTGTCAAGGTTTTAACCACACTGCAGCGTATTGTCAGAAAGACCCTGTTTGCGTAAAATGCGCGCAAAAACATATGACCGATGAATGCCGTCTTAAAAGAGAAGCTCCGGCTATATGCGCGAATTGTAAAGGTAATCATCCAGCAAATTACCGTGGCTGTGAGGTCGCTAAAGAAATTCTAAAGAGGCGCCAAGAATTTAACAAGAAAACTAAAAAAAATGCCTCAAAGATAAACGAAGATCCAAAAATAAAAACGAATACTAATACTCAAGCGACGAGTAAAACTGACAGGAAAGATAGTAAAGTTACTATACCCTCAGAAAACATAAAAATAACAAAGACGAACATAAAACCGAAAAAGACGTACGCTCAAGTCACAGCGCCTGAGAAACTTAAAATTAATAAACCTGACTCCGTTCAAAATGTGTTGTCCCTTATAATTGAACGGTTAGAAGAACAAGGGAGAATTAATACAATTATTTTTGAGAAACTGGACAAATTTGAGTCGGCGGCTCTTAAAACACCAAATTTATTGTAAACATGGATCAGTCGTCAGAAAAACTCAAAATAATAACATGGAACGCGAACGGACTTACTCCAAAAATTGAAGAACTAGAAACAGTTCTTCTTAATGAAAAAATAGATATTTGTTTGATCTCTGAAACTCATTTGAAAAAAGACTTGAATTTAAGTATCAAAGGTTATTCGGCTTACCACGCATGTCATCCATCCGAAAGGGCAAGAGGTGGTTCTTCCGTATTTATCAGAGAAAATATCAATCATTCGTTTGAGATGAATATCGAGCTCGATGCAATGCAAGTAACTTCTATTATTTTAAAAGTTAGACACGTTCTTTTTAACATTGCGTCTATTTACTGTCCTCCTCGGTCCAAGATAGACAAACAGGAGTTTAAAGAACTCTTCAATGCATTAGGTCCAACATTTATTATTGGCGGCGACTTCAATTCAAAACATACATTTTGGGGATCACGATGCATCTCGACGAAGGGTAGACAACTCTACAAAGCGGGTACTGAATGTAACGTTTCTCTTCAGGAAAACCAACGTATTGGCCAACCGATTCAGCAAAAACTCCCGACCTTGTCGACTTTTTCATTGCAAGAGGAATTAACAGAAAATATGTGAAAGTAGATGATAACGTCGATTTTTCTACGGATCACTCGGCCGTAATTCTAACAATAAGCAGTAACGTAATCGAAAAAGAAAAGCCCCTGTCTTTAACAAATAATAACACAAATTGGGACAAATTCAAAGAAGATTGCGAAAACAGTATTATACTAAACGTCTCCCTGCAAACTCCGTTTGAGTTAGAAGATGAAACCGACAAATTTATAAATATTATCCAAAAAGCAGCTTGGGATAATACACCGGTCTGTAGTAAAGTCAAGGCAATACGAAGAAAAAATTCCAGCAGATATAAAAGAATTGATTCGCGAAAAACGAAAAGCTCGAAAAACATGGCAGCACTCACGTGCTCCTCAGCATAAATGTGTAGTCAACTTTTTAACAAACAAAATCAAAAACTTGTTACGAGATTTTAAAAACAGAAAGAATTCTTCCTATCTTGAAAGCCTCACAGCAGACAAAAAAACGAATTATTCTCTTTGGAAGACGTTAAAAGGTATTAAAAAGCCTCAAAAAATGTCGGCACCGATTCGAAAAAATAATTCTGAATGGGCAAAAACTGATCAGGAAAAGGCGGATTTATTTGCTGAGTACCTCGAGGAAACGTTCAAACCATTCGATGGTCAAGAGTTTCCGACAAATGAAGGAGAGTTTCAACCAAGGCCGGACAGTTTATCTATAAGAAACATCACTTTGACTGAACTTGTCCAGGAAATAAAACGGCAGAAAAATAATAAAGCTCCTGGTTACGACCTTATTAACAGTCGTGTCCTCAAAGAGTTGCCTAAAAAAGCAATGGTTAAGCTTTTACAGCTCATTAACGCTGCTTTAAGACTTGCGTACGTACCTTCGCAGTGGAAAGTCGCCGAAGTTATAATGATCCCCAAACCGGGTAAGCCACCGAATGAGAAAAAATCGTACAGACCAATTTCTCTCTAGCCTACAACATCTAAAATATTTGAAAAATTGCTTCTTAAACGACTGTTACCATTCATTGCAGATAAACGTTTAATCCCCGAACACCAATTCGGTTTCCGGAAAAAACACTCGACAATCGATCAGGTTTTTCGGATAACTTGTGAAATTGAAAAAGCATTTGAAGAAAAGAAGATTTGCTCAACTGCATTTCTTGATGTTTCCCAAGCTTTCGACAAAGTCTGGCATGACGGGCTTAGATATAAATTAAAAGTCTTTCCAGAGCAAATATATAACCTTCTTGAATCGTACCTAGAAAATAGAATCTTTCGAGTTAAGCAAGGAACGGAGTATTCTGAGTTTAAGGAAATTAACGCTGGCGTGCCCCAGGGTAGCGTCCTTGGACCGATTCTATTTGTTCTCTATACTCGCGATATACCCCAAACAGAAGGTACAACTTTAGCCACTTTTGCAGATGATACAGCCGTACTCGCAATATCAGATTCAATAGAAACGGCGACCTCTAAGCTTCAAATGGCATTAAATAGCATTTCAGATTGGACAAGGAAATGGCGAATTGAACTTAACGAAGCGAAATCCACGCACATAAATTTTACGTATAAAAACGTAAACACCTTACCCATCTATATTAATTCCATGCAAATTCCATATACAAATGAAGCAAAGTATCTAGGTATGACTCTAGACGCGAAACTTAAATGGAAGGCTCATGTTAAAAAGAAACGCGATGAACTCGAAAATAAACTCCGCGAATTGACATGGCTTATTGGAAGATATTCCAATCTAAGCGTGTATAACAAGCTGCTTATTTATAAGCAAGTACTGAAACCAGTTTGGACGTACGGTATACAACTTTGGGGTTGTACCAACGAAAGAAATATACAAATTTTACAAACATACCAAAACAAAGTACTTAAGACAATAGTTAATGCTCCATGGTATGTAAGAAATAGCAACTTACATAGAGACTTAAATATAGAAAGTGTAGAAAACGAAATTAAAAAAATTGCCACAGAACTAAGATCACGACTTAGAGATCATAGAAACAACGAAATCCGACAATCGCTTAGCGAGACGAACGTTTTTCGGCGATTGCACCGAACAAGACCTCTTGATCTAGCGCAACAAAATTAATTTCTCCACTCGAATCTTGTGGAACTTTCAGGTCCTCCCGTTGGGGAGCTTCCTGACAAAATGCGAACGAAACTGCTGCCAAAACTACTTGTTAAGCTCGACTTAGTTGTAGTATCTCTATAGAAGATAAGGGAGGTGTTTTTTAGTCAGTAAAAATCTGACACTACTATAAGCATCGGGCTTATAGTGTCTTCCTGAAGATTTCTCACCTTCCTACGCAAAAAAAAAAAAAAAAAAAAAAAAAAAATACTTTTATTTGAAGGACTATTTTTGTTTGAAGATATCATTGGTAATATGTTACGAATAGTTTGAATTTTCAGTTGTTTGGCTAATGACTAATGGGGCATGAGACTATGTCAACATATGGAATGACGCCAGAACTTCTGACTCAACTTCGACAAGAAATTATGCACACTCCTCGTCAATCGATAAGAGAAAGATTGGTCTGTACTATAACAAAACGCTATAAAGGGTGGGCCAAATACAAATTTTTGTTTTAGTTTTAGTTTAGTTTTAATGACTTTTTATTAAACTGTACAACAAAAAAAAGTAATACAATATTTTTACAATATTTTTTAAGCATAAAGTCTTATGGTTTGGCATTGAGCCGTCTACCAGATTGACATTTTGTATTGTTAAACATAATTCAAAATAAGAAAATTTACATTTAAATTATTATTTATTAAAGTATTCTATGTACGTTAAAATTTTTATTATTTTTTTTTAATTTTTTAATTCTAAGTTTATATATATTTTTTAAAAATTACCATCTCTGATTCTGTTTCTATAATCAAGAGCACTTTTGGCGTATCTATACAGAATAGTCCAACCCCAGTCACCATTCAAAACACTCATCAGCTCCTCCTTTTGAAGTGACTTCACTCCAAAATACATCCTTCGAATTTCATTTAGAACAGGGCACACCGCAATAAAATGATAGACGTCCTCTCTCTCTTCACGGTTGCAGAGATCACACAATATTGGCAGGTCTGGTCGATGTGGCACAAAATTTAAACTGATTAATTCACCTCTTAGCATAAAGATAGTTCTTATCAACTCAGTTTTATTCCCATCCAGGAAATATGTGTTATCATTAAGATTATAATTGGCCTTACTATAATACATCCTGTGTAGTGATGATTTCGCTTCATTTACGTATTTATTGTATATGAACGAGCCTGATTTTTCTAATATATTGTTAAATTTTCTTCTGAGGGTATTTGCTCCATCACTAGAATAGAAGCTTATGTCACTTCCGCATCTACTCGACAGTTCTTGCCATTCTTTGACGCAATGTCCATTTCTTTCTAGCATATGCCTTAAGACAATTTTCGGCAGACGTTCATCTTCCATTCCCATGACTTTAACCACATAGTCAAAGTGTATCTTTAACGTTTCCAGTATAAGAGGTGGACAGCCCGTTTCCAGATGGATCATGTAATTGGGAGTATTACTAGGTAACCTAAAGATGCGTTTTATACAGTAACGTTGGAACTTTTCTACGGAGTCAAAATTGCCATATCCCCATACTTGTGCCGCATAAAGAAGAATAGTTTGGGCAGTCGCTCGGATAATGTTTTGCTTTGAGCTATGCGATACAAATCTACTTTGGATGCAGGTACTCCATGTTGAATTTATGGCTCGTTTTGCTTCTGCTAATTTTAGTTTTAAATGTTTTTCCACGTTAAGGTTAGACGTTATCAGAAAACCAAGGTACTTGTACTCTCGAACAACTTCAATTGGCATTGTTTGGTAAGTCCACGCCTCGTTTCTTGAGAATCGCCCTCCTCCGCTTCTAAATACAAGAATTTTCGTCTTTTCCAGATTCACAGATAGATTCCATGCTTTGCAGTACCTTTCAAGTCTATTGATTTTAAGCTGCATACTACTAACTGTGTCAGAAAGAAAAACAATATCGTCTGCATACATTAAACCTGGGATTATAACCCGATTGATTTCCACACCACCTCCGACTTCATCTGTTATATCATTAATGAACAAAATAAATAGCATCGTGCTCAAAATACAGCCCTGTTTCACACCCATCGTCGTAGCGAATTCTTCGGACAAAAAGTTTCCATCCCATACCGCAGCTATATTATTCTCATACAGAGCCCTTATGATATTTACTATTTTACTGCTTATACCCAGCTTATATAGCTTGTAAAAGAGTGCTTCACGTGGGATAGAATCGAATGCTGATTTGAAGTCTACAAATAGGCCATAAAGTTTTTTATGTTTTTGCTTGTATATTTGAGCGATATTTAATAAGGTGAAAATTTGATCTACTGTTGAGTATTTTTCTCTAAACCCAGCTTGAAATTCATGCAGGATATTTTTATCTTTAATCCAGTTTGTCAGTCTTTTGAAAATTAGAGCTGTAAATAACTTAGAAGCAGTGTTCAGGAAGGATATTCCTCTATAGTTACTTGGGTTCTTAAAATCTCCTTTTTTATGAAGCGGATATATGATTGACTTTCTGAAGCTCTGGGGAAAATCTGCATTCTCAAACAGTCGATTGAACTCATGAGTAAGGGCTTGCGCAAATTCTAAGGAACAGTTTTTGAAGAACTCGAAAGGAATTCCATCTTCGCCTGGTGCTTTGTTGTTTTTCGCGTTTCGGATCACTTGAAGGATATCCTCAAGGCAAAATGGTTGATCAAGACACTCATCAATTATTTGGGGTTCTGCGTATTGAATTTTGAGCGATGTCTGTGGAGAATTCAAAAGTGCTCTGAAGTGCGTATATAAATCGTTTGCTTGGAGACCTGTTGCGATGCGGTTCTTTCTTCCATTTAAACGTTTGACTGCTTTCCAAAAGTCTGACGACGATCTACTACTATTTATCATAGATATATTCTGTTGCATATTCTCAAATTTTTTGACGTTGCAGATAAATTTAAATTCTTTAACAGCTTTGGCGTAAAGACTTTTGAAAATATTACTGTTGTATCTTCTCACCAACTTAAGAAAAGCGAAAGACTTGTTTCTTGCCTTCATACAATCTTTGTCGAACCACTTTTGCTTACTTATCTGCTTTTTACCTCTAAATTGTGGTGGATTAGGGGCGGCTTTTTTGATTATGTCTGTAAGTAAATCGATACTCGGAGTAGCTTCGGCTGCATGTAGATGAATAAGTTCAAAGTTTAAATTTGTTTGGTAAGTGTTAGACATTTTTTCGTTCCAAAATAATTTTGGTAGGGGGTTAAGCTGGTTTGTATTCGACAGATTTCCATCAGTTACAACTTCGAAATTAACCTCTAGCGGCATATGATCCGAGAATATCTGCTCTCCAATTCGAAAATCCGAAATCAAGTCATGCCATCCTCCCGTTGCAAAGCAGTAGTCTATAACGGAGCATGATGTTCCTCTAATAAAAGTATATTCTCCACGTAAGTCTCCATCACAACTTCCGTTCAGAACTTGACAGTCGAATGAATCTATGAGTTCGAGTATTTTATTTCCCTTACTATCACATACTTCATCTTTGGATTGACGATGTGTATTCAATATTGTAGGGTTTATTCCGGAAACAAAATTATTCTGAGACTGTCCTATTCGTCCGTTGAAGTCGCCAATAAGAACTAGATTTGTTGCATTCAGGTTGAATAGAAGATCGCTCAGTTTGTCAAAGTCACGTTGCCAATGGTTGCAATTGAGATAGATAGGTAGTATATAATATTTATGTTTATTAATTTCGAGTTTAATGACGTGAGAACCACCTACCATTTCAAATTGCAATTTCACTCCTAGTTTCTTACGGTACGCTAAAAGTTCCCCTCCACTTGCTCTTCCGAAGATATTTGTTTTAACAGCAGGAATCCATTTAAGCTCATAATTCATAAAAAAGTTTTTAAAACTGCTTTCATCTAGATCTAGTAAATGTGTTTCAAATAACAAAAATATGTGGAATTCTTTTAAATAATTCAAAAATTCAACAATGGTAAGTTTATTTTTAAGTCCAGCAATATTATAACTTAAAATTTTAACAATATTTTTTTGATTCGGGTAGACGGCTACTTCTCAACAAACTAGCCCATCAGAAGGTCCAGTAAAGCGTACAGCGGATGTTTTGCTTATTTGACTACCTCTTGCAATCCCCGTACTTTGAGCCGGTGATGACAGTTCTTGCAGTTTGTTTTCATTCAATAAGCCACTCATAGTATTTTGTACACATGTTGGCAATACACCTAAAATTTCATTTAGAACTTGCATTCCGTTTCGATTTCCACATCTTAAACCTTCGGAATTATCCCAGGTGAAAACCTTATCCAACACATGCAACCTATCATCTCTCAAAACGATTTTTTTCTTTGGATATTCCTGTCGCAATGGCTTCATAAGTGCATACAATTTTGATCTCCTTTGACGAACATTGAATGGTAGGTCTTTGCTAATGGAGATGCCTGAGGATGCAGTCTTCAATTGCCCAGAGTTGCGCAGTACTTTCAAAGCCGTGTGTTGTGTTTTCATTTGGACTACTACTGTTGCTTTGTTGGTATCTCTGGATGAAACTTTATAGGCGCTTTCGATTTCGTCGTTTGTATCGGAACTGAGCAAACCTGAACAAACGGATTTGGCTTTTTCGGTCATGTCAACATTTATTTCAACAGGTAACCTTACAATTAGATTTTTTTCTGAACTTTTTTGCATTAATTTATCGATTTGCGATTCTAGTTGCTTATTTTTGTCTTCTAGCTGTGCGACTTTGGCCGAAATTTGATCGTGTTTGATTTTTAAGGTATTTATTTCATTGAATAGACTCTGAAAGTCACTTTTAGTCGGCAGTTCTTTGATAAGTTCGGTGTTGTTTTCCCGGAGAAGGTTTTTCAATACGTCTCTATTGATAACAATATTTTCGCTAGCCATAGTATAGCAGTATCTAGAGCCTCTTTTTTCGGTTTCGTAAGCTTCTGGAGAGGTGTCTGATAATCCTCTTTTGCTCATTTATTGAGGTTAAGTTTATGCGGTTTTATTTATAGATGGTTTTATGCCTTATAATCTACAACTTACTCAGAACTTTTATATTTTCCTTGAGCAGAGGTTATAATAATTCACTTTAACTAAGAATTTTGATTAAATTCGCGGTTTTTACTTTAATTTTACTGATTTTTCTAAGAGTTCTTATTTTGCACGACTATTTTGACAGATTATCAAATGTCAATCCAATTTTTGTTTTATATTTGCAATAAAATCAACAAAATTAAATTTTTCCATATACTACTATGGTTTTATTAGCAAGAGCATTATTATTGAACACAACGTCGATCAAGTGGCTGTTTCGGCAGGCGCCGCCGCAGTAGGGCATTCTTTTACTCCAATTTTCCAAGACCTAGTTGATGGTTTCGGGTTGTAGCTTTAATCGTTTCCAGATTGACGGCATAACACCGGTCCTTCACGGTCAAATCGCAGCTCCGAGGAGACCAATTGATATCGCCAAGACGGCTGATAATAAGATTTGGGAATTTGGTGCTCAGAAGGACGATTGTGACAGGGCTGTATGACATGGCGCGCGATCCTGTGTGAATCAGAAATCGTCTAAATCCACGTCTTCAAGTTAACATGGCATTGTAACGTCCACCGTTGACCGAAACATTGTTCCCAGCCTCATTTTCGAAGAAAAATGTTGGAAAAATTATTCCAGCAACGTGCGGGTTTTCCGAGCCGGAGTTTTCCAAATTTAACGTAGCTTTCGAGATAAAAGTGCGCGTCGTCAGAAAAGATGATTTTTCGCCCAAAATCTTTGTCCAATTCAAGCTGCTCTTGGGCCCAGACTGTGAAGCGATAACGAAGCAGGTGGTCGTGCGCTTCTAAATGCTGAGTCAATTGGATCTTGTGAGCGAGATCTTTGTGCAGACCTCAGGCTAGTGCGTGAAATGTTGAGCTGCACAGAGATCGATGGCGAGTTGATGTTCGTGAATTGAGTCTAACACTCTCCCACATCATCCGGACGCAGATGAGTTTTGTCCACTAGCATAACAGTCTAACGAAATTTTTACACAAACTTGCGTACAGCAGGCGCGGTGGGTTCTTCATTCCGGTAAAAACTTCTTTTTAAAAAACGCACTGTTTGAGCTACACAGCACTCACTTTGGAAAACAGTTTTCAATATTTCCCAAAGTTCTTCAAGCATAAAGCGACAAACGCGGAAGTATGATACTGACTTTCTGTCAAGATTTCGAGCGGGAAACAGCGGGAAATTAAACTGATATAAAAAGAAACCACCAGATGGCGTACCCTACATTTTTAAATATAACTTGCAAATATTACCTGACAATTTAGCAAACATTTAGCGGAACAGTGAAGTTGCGCAAGCGGGACGGAGTTTAAAATGTTTGAACCTGCAGAAAATACCACACAGGTATACTTCTGATCAATAAAACTATTTACCTTAGTGCTTGCCTGGTGGCTTAACTTTGATAACTCTTTTTTGACGTTATAGCTTCTAATTCGTTGGAATAAAACTCGAACATAGAATCCAGTCGAAACTGGAAATCTAAATTCCCTAGAAAACCATTTTCAAATGTTTACGAGCTAACTGTTAATCGGAATGTTCATAAGCAACATTAATATTAAGGAAATAAACCCCTTAAAAAACAAGAAACATGAATAAAAATTCGTATTGAAAACCTGACTTTGTTAAAGGAAGAAAGCTTTAAAGCCACTCTAAGCAGTTTTTAGTACAATTTTCATGGAAAAGACTTTTCCAACAGTTGAATCTATTGAATTTGGATAAACTTAAGGTGCATTTCAATACTTTCATTGTTGAACAACACATCAGGCATTTGTATGTCACTGCAGATAAAGATAACATGCTGAGCTGTATCAGCAAAATCTGACAACTAACTGTCTACCATTTCGGTTTCTAAGCATGTGTGTGGAATTTTGATGGGTGTGATGTGTGTGGCACTCTGTTAAGTGTCGGTATTGTGTGTGTTTATATTTTATTTGACTCTTCTTAGGCGCCAGCGCCAGATTAGGGATATGACATCAGAAATCTGTCTTGAACTGTTTTATCTGTTTATTCTCATCCCTAGGGATAACATGGAAGCATTGACGTATTTATGCTGGTTATAGTTTAATATCATGTAGGGAAACTGATATTATTTATAAAAAAAATTGAGGCGAAATATATCTTTTTGAAGCTGTTTCACAAAATCATTGATTTATCTGCTTAGACGATTGATATGTGATACTTTGAACCGAATGGGATTTATACAGGATAAGTGCAGCATCTCAGTATTAAGAAAGCGGGAATTTTATTAATTTGAAGCAAGAATTTACATTACATTACATTTTACACTACTCCGTAGATAAATCTACGAAGTAGAGACACTGAAAAGCACTGGCAACTGAGGCCATCGGCTTTAGACAATACAACAGAGAGAGACACACAGAAAGAAAGAACAACAGAAGAAACACATGTCAACAGCACACGGTTGGTATTTGAACGGTCCCCCATCTAAGTACTAACCGCGCGCAATGATGCTTGATTTCGCTGATCGATGGGAAGCGATGCTTTTTTTTTTTTTTTTTTTTTTTTAATTCATTTTTATTCAATTCAAGCTTATAACTATCTTAATGCTAGACAAAAATTCATAAAACTAGCCTACTTATCAATAACTTACAACTAACTTACTGGCCCCATGCGGGCACTCTAAGTTAAACTATATACTTATAACTACTGCCTTTCGGCCTAAAAAAACTATTTGGAATTCAATAACTATATCTATTTTTTTTTTGTTTTCTCGAGAAAATTTAAAAAACTCGGATTCTTTATCATTTTAACTTTTTTATATAAAACTTACAAACTAAAATTAAACTAATTAAAACTACCTAAAACCACTTAAACTACTTAAAATAAACTAAAACTAAAATAAAACTACCTATAACCACTTAAACTACTTAAAATAAACTAAAACTACTTAAAAACTAGAACAACCACAGCGGATTTTTTTTTTTTTTTTTTTTTTTTTTTTTTTTTTTTTTTTTTTTTTTTTTTTTGTGTACATTTGAAGAATGTAGATTTTTTTTTTTTTTTTTTTTGTACATTTGAAGAATGTAGGTTTTTTTTTTTTTTTTTTTTTTTTTTTTTTTTTGCCACTGTGCCTATTCTTTGTAAAACTAAACCTGTGACGAAAAAACAGGTATGCAAGCCGGCCACGGCTCTCACACCCCACCCCGACTACCCATTATCAAATACCGATTGAAGCCACCAAAACTGGTTCTCCTGCTTCACCCTATCAGTTCTGTCCCGTTCGGACACAGCCCTACTGAACCGTAGGAGCTCTTCTCCGTCTTGTGCCAGGACGTCCCGAGTGTAAAGGAGCCGCCGGTCCACGGTTCTTCGTCTGACGTGGTAGATTAGCGGTATTGCCAATCTATCCTGTATCAGACCGCATCTATCTAAATAGAGGAATGCCTCTGGAGGAATGAAGCCACTCAAGCGTGCATTTTCAAAATATTCGTCATTTGGGTAGAACGCCCCGAAAATCAAATTATTGGTCGAAGTCATAGCCCTCGCAATGTGACCCCGAATTAGTTTTATCACGAAATTGTCAACTCTGTTGATCCGAGCCCCGTTGTATAGAGCCCCGTTCGGATAATAGTGAACATAAGAAGATTCGGGTGTCCGATGCAAACCAGTACAGCGTCGAAGACACTGCCGCTCGAACACCCGAATTCTCTCCATCTGAGATGGAGCAACGTTGAACCACACTGGACAACCATAAACGATCATCGGCCGTATGAGGGCCATGTAGCAAATGACCTTCACTCTGGGGTCAAGCCGACTGCTGTAAAACAGTCGTTTCGTCAGAGCTAAGGCTCCTCTGGCCCTGGCCAGCGCAGCATCTATATGTCTGTCGAAATACAGATACTGATCCAACCAGATACCGAGGTACTTCACTACACTTTTGCTCGTTAACCGCTGCCCGTGAGGATCAACGATGACCATCTTGCGCCAATTCTTGCGCGTATCCCGCGGGGCTCCAGCCAACGGAGTCCGGAACAAAATTGTTTCCGATTTCTGGACATTTATTTTCAGTTTCCAGTCATCGCAATATCGCTGAATCTTCTCAAAGTCACGCTGCAAGAGAATTCTAATAACCTCAACCTTTCGGGCCGTTCTGTACGCAATTAGATCGTCGGCATACGCTATTGATTGCGGAAGACTACCTATCAGATCGCTGGTGTAAATGCTGAAGAGAATTGGCGAATTAACCGCTCCCTGTTGTAGACCATTTTTAATTTCAAAAGTTGTGGTAGAAGTTACATTGCCACTTTTGACAACAAACTTTCTACCGTTAAGCATATCATAAAGCATATACATCAATGGTTTGCTAATGCCAAGTCTGTTCAGTTTCAGATAAAGACCCTCTAACCATACGGTGTCGAAGGCCTTTTCTAAATCCACCAAAACAGCACCCGTACATTGTTGTTTTGACTTATTCCATTGGATATCAGAAACGAGCTTAGCCGCGGCATGAATTGTGTCATGTCCCGCCTTGAACCCAAACTGGTTATCCGGAATTATTGTGTTGTCCGCAGCCCATTTAATCAGAGCCCTATTGATGATCTTTTCGAAAACCTTGCTGATGCTCGGAAGAAGACTTATCGACCGAAGATTGGACGGATTGGAGTTGTCCTTTCCCTTTTTCGGGAGAGGATGTACCACAGCTGTCTTCCAATGCACTGGATAATATGCATTATTCAGCGCATTGTTGAAGAGTGTGGTGTAAATGTCAATTGCCTCATTCGGTAAATGTCTTAGTACAACGTTAGATATACCATCGACACCCGCTGACTTCTTATTCTTAATAGAACTGAAGATGAGCTGGAGATCCATCTTCGTCACTAACAAGGGACTTGTCCCTATTCGCTCGGCGATTGTGGCATTTGCCAAAAGATCGTCATTGAACCTCAGGAAACCAGGGTTCTCAGATCGCCATTGCGTTATTTCATTTCGAAGATAGAAGTGATGCAGTAGTGCTCTGTTTTCCAGGTCGTGGTTCGGGCGAATGCAAGCATTCACCTTGTACACTTGCTGAAACGCAGCCCCCACTGCCTCCACCTTCTCCCTCTGATCCTCAACTATGAAGAAGTCATCGTCCAAGACGGCTTCCTCTGGATCAATTTGCGCTGTCAGGAGTACGTCTGTGTTCTCTACTGTTCTCTGGAGTTTAAGACACGGAAGGTCATTTTGATTGTTTTTCCTAAATATCTTATTAATTTCAGGAAACATACTAGGGTCGCTGGAATTTACAGAACGAATTCTGTTGTCCCAGAACCTGTTAATAGATAACCTGTAGTTATCCTTAATCAATATATTGATAATCTTTATTGACGACTTCAGTGTCCTAACCTCCAGGTCGTGCGGGTCTGTGAATCGTCTGTATAAGTTTTTAAGTCTTGTCAGTAAGCCACTCTTATGTCTGTGTAGTGCGTCTATGGTCGCGTTTCTGTAGACGTCCATTTGGTCGCGTTCTTTGTACTTGGGTATTGTCCGTTCCATTGTTCGTTTAATCGTTTCGTCCATCTGTTGTAGATGTTGGTCGATTTCTGTATTTGTCAGGTTTCTGTTATTTGGTGGGGCTATGTCACTCGAACGAATTTCTTTCGCTAAGGCGTTGGTGAAACGAGGCCAACGCATCTTACTGTAATTGTAAGAATGCGTTGCAACGTATTCCTCCAACTCCACGCGTTCGTTCGGAATCTGAATTACAGCAGCCAGTCCGCAGTGATCACTGTCGTACTCGATTGTCTGTAAGCAGTTTCGAGGGTGATTACCCACTTTGTCTGTAACTGTCAGTCTGGTATCGTACAGCAAAAGGTCCAGAAAGGAACCGCTCCTTGGATACGACGGCCTTTCAGTAGTCAGCAGGTCAATACCATATTCAACGCTGTAAAGATTCATCAAATTAAAAAGATGATTACCTCTGAGATTATTTGTTTGGTTTCCCCAATCTTCATGTTTTGCGTTCAAATCACCGGCCATAATATAGTAGTTTTCTTCCAAGCTCAGTTTAAGTGTTCTAAAAAGAATCTCAAGCTCTGAGTCAAAAGTAATAGCCTGCGGAGCTTCAGCCGCATAGGCCGCAATCACATACATCCGCTTCCCTTGAGTGAAAGAGATGCATATGACGCAAACCTCTAGCGTCTGGAGCTTTCGAAGATCATTGTTGTATATGACTTTATAATTAATGCCTTTTCGTATGAAGATGGCGACACCGCCTCCTTGAGTAGAGTCGGGTCGATCTCTTCTTACGATATTGTAATTTTTATGAGTCAATTTATGTTTTAGGTTTAGCTTGGTTTCGCTAGCCAAAAACACATCTGGACTGAGGTCTTTCAACAATTGGAACAAATTAGCTCTACGTTCAATCCTAATCAGTGAATTTACATTCACAGCCAGGATTTTTAAGCGCGTCTCCGGTAGCGCGCCCATTATGGTCTATTTTGCACTAGGCCAGGCAACAAAGAGTAGAGATGGTCTACCCTTTTGCCTTGCTCCTTTAACTGACTTTGCAGTCCTGCTAGCTGGCCTTGAATGCTCAGTAACAAAGCTACAATGTCGGCCTGCACCTCTGGCGCCTTAGGCACGGGGGCCTTTGGGGCAACCGTTGGTGGGGCCTGTCTCGTAATCCTATCTCTTGACGCCATTTGGGCGTAAGAGAAGTTAGGAACCACGAATTTTGTTGTTGGAGCCTGTCGAACTTCGGCTTTTTGACTGGCCTGTTGTTGTTTTATTTGCTGAACCTTAGGGCAGCCCCTATAATTAGCGGGGTGCCCCTCGTTTCCGCAGATGACACACTTCAGCTGGGTTAAATCTTCAACCCGCTCAATCCCTAACTGACATTCACCCCTTATGTGGGTTTCTGCGCACTTGACACAGCGCATCCGCATATCGCAGTTGGCTGCGACATGGCCGAACCTCTGACAACGCATGCACTGAAGCATGTCGTTGTTTCTTTTTAGTGTTTCCCAACGTACAGCCTGGAAGTCGAGGCGGGAAATACTCCTCAGACTTTCAACCTTGCTCTGGGGCGATAATGTTACGAGGAACATTGGCAATCCGTAACCCCCTCGTCTTGACTTCACCGTGGTGAAAGGCTTGACCCCGATAAACTCGAGATCGTCGCTGGCTTTTTGACGGAGCTCATCTAAGAGCGCCTCCGGTTCCGTGCAGGAACTTATGCCCTTCAAGAGGACTGTTTTCAATTTTTCACTTTTAGGGGTGAAGCTGAAGAATTCAGCTGTTACTTCTCTTAATAGCTCTTTAGCTGTTTTATATTCGGCCAGTGAGAAGCACTGTACCGAGTACCGTTTTTCTTTGTCATTAATTATTTTGATAAGGAAGTGGCCGTTTGTGGCCCGCTTACATACCTGTTTTATGTCCTTTAGGTCGAGCTTGAATGTCCTAATTGGTGGCACTTTTTCCGTTTTCGGCTGTGGCTGCTTCTGGTGTTGCTGCTGCATCTGTCGTTGTTCTGGCTGCTGCTGCTGTTGCTGTTGCTGTTGCTGTTGCTGTTGCTGTTGCTGTTGCTGTTGCTGTTGCTGTTGCTGTTGCTGTTGCTGTTGCTGTTGCTGTTGCTGTTGCTGTTGCTGTTGCTGTTGCTGTTGCTGTTGCTGTTGCTGTTGCAGTTTCTCCTGTTGCTGCTTCTGTTGTTGTCTTGCTGCTGCTGACGTTGTTGGGCCCTCAGTATATGGGCCTATTGCTTTCGTTAATTTTTGGGCGCCTTGCTCCGCTTCTGTGTTTTTCCTTGCGGGCTTTGGTTGCTGTTGTTGTTGCACTTGTTGCTGTGGTTGTTGCGGTGTTTTTCTTGTACCCTGCACCGCCTGCTGGTCCGTTGTTAGTTGGACTTTTTGCTGCTGTTGCTGCTGTTGTTGTTGCTGCCGCTCTGCTGCTCTCTTAGCTTTCAGCTGTTTCTGGGCCAGCTTTTCCTCTGCTTCTTTTTGGCGGAGCGCTTCCATCTTCTTTCGGATCTGGCTGAGAAGGGGCTTCATTTCCTCCTTCAGCTTATCTAGGTGCTGCTGGTACCTGTCGACCTCAGCTTTCTTTGCCTGGAGGGCCTCCTCCAGCTCGCTAACTAGGATTTCTTCATGGGGGTTTTGTGCCCCCTCCAACTCCCTGTCGGTAGACGGCTCTGGTTCCGACAGTAGGGCAAATTTGTTATTTCCAGGAGACCTGTAGCGCCCCTCTCCTTCCTCAGACAAGTATTCGGTGCCAGCCGAGTCACTGTACTCGTCTGTGTCACCAATTTGCTGTACCTTGCCAGCTGCATTTGATGTTGCTGCCCGCTCCTTGCATCCCACCCCAGCTGGCAGCTTACCTGGGGTGGCTCTCGGTGCATTGAGATTCGGTTGCGGTCTCAACGTCCTCCTGCGCTTCTTCGTAGGCTGGGTGGCTATTGCTTTCGTGTTCGGATGTACCGATGCTGCTGCCACAACTGCAACATCATCCGATTTTGCGGAGGAATCTTTCGATCCCCCCGCCCTTTTCTCCTTCTCCATCTGCTTCTTTTCCCAATATATAATATCGCTCACTTCACTATTGTGAAAAAAAGCTTCCAAAAATTTCGTCTGTTCCGAGCGGGATTTGAACCCACGACCCTGAGATTCACCAGCCGACGCCACTACCCCTAGGCTATCGAACACTTGGTGGAATGTGTGTCAAACTGCTAACTTCACTACTATATTTGATTTTACAACACTTTAAAAGTAACTTGGCGCACACTGTAGTCTTTCCTGAGCGAAAGTCAAAGATCGACTGTGGGAAGCGATGCTTTCATCAAAGCCAAGGCCGTTGACTGAAAGAAGCAAGAATATTTAAAAATATTGGTTGTAAATATCTCTATATCGTAACGGGAGAGGTAGGTAAGACATCATTCCACATTCATGTAGTTCGGCTAAAGAAAGAAGCTCATCATCATTTTAGAATATGTCTACAGTTAAGCTTAAGGGTCAACTAATGGGCATTCCCTGCAGCCCGATAATTGTGGTTGAGTTGGTTTAGGGGAGGATTGCAACTAGAACACTGTTTAGAAAAACAACGATAAAATAATGATAGACAAGAAACATTCAGTCGGTGTTCTATCACCTATAATTTTTAAAGCTCTTTTGGATTGTAGCCAAGAGACTCACGTGAGTTATTGAAGCACCTTTTTTTTTTTTTTTTTTTTTTTTTTTATAATCTACCCGCGCTCAAGGGATTATGATTACCCTTTAAATGTTTCAACACAGCGCGGGCGTGAAGTTACGGAAGCGAAAGAAGGATAGGAAAGATGTGTGGCACGATGTTCTAAGACTAAACGTTGTTGTCTCAGATATTTTATCTCCAGGGATGGCGGCTGAACTAAAGCGGAGAATGCCGTGTCTTATTTCTATGTCGCTTATAATTCACATTATTTTATTCGTGTTCATCCTTGTTGGGCATATTAGTTTAACTCAATTACATGTTGTTAGTGTTATGCCTGAACAACATGTAATGAGTAAACCAGCAACCCATTGATGACAATTTTTAGAAGGTTTTTAATGGAATTAAAACGACATAGACGACGGCAGGGATCGAACCTGTGATCATGAGGTTCACAGGCGAGCACACATCCATCGCGCCACGGCCACCTGTACAAATATGGGAATAGTACTCGAGCTTTGGACAAATATCGGCCTTGTAGATTGCAGCCGTAGTACCCCTTGGCATAATGGTTAGTGCGTTGGACTGTCATGCGGAAGGTCTTGAGTTCGATTCTCAGCCGCTGCAAGAAAGTTTTTTTCCGGGGTGTACTGCCTCTTGCGAGAAATTGACGTATTCTCCAAGAGTATCTCTTGTCATGGAAAGCTGCTCATTAGCCGTTCGGAAATGGCAGAAAAATGTAGGTCCCCTCCGTTCCTGGTAACACGCACACAGGAATGGTTGAGAGTTGTAAGTCACTAGGTCCTGGTTCACTCCGAGCTGTTGCACCACCAATTTTTTTTTTTTTTATTAGATTGCAGCCGGATCAGAAGGAATGAAAATTTCATGCAAAGTCGCGTCGAATGAGACCTTAAAACTAAGTAGCGTTCTACCGAATGTCGAATATAGTCGATATGGTTAATTCAAACAAGGTGGTCTGTTATGCCGAGAACAGAAAGCTGTTCGTTTTCATCAATGCAAGTGCCGATCATGGGGGTGAGTTCCGCATTAACGACAGGAAGCTGAATTGCGTTGTTAAAGCATAAAATTCAACGCAGTTTTTGGTTTACCATTTGCCAATATTATCGAGATCAGGATTTAATGAGCTTTTAATACGCAGCTGTTCTAGATCCACATGTGAAAAGGAAATGAATTTCAGAAGCTTAGAGTTTTATCATCAGCAAACCAATTCAAGAGATTAGAAATTTTAGACAAAAGATCATTGATAATTATGAGAAAAAGTTTCTATGACAAAATAGACCCCTGTGCTACACCAGCATTTGTTTTATGAATTTCAGACTTGAAACAGCCCAATATATCTTGTTCAAACTGTAGTTCCCAGGCCACCGAAGAAGATATCTATCAATACCATATGTACGCATTTTCTATAAGAAAGCTTGATACCAACCTCAATTAAATGCTTTTGAAATATCAAATCTTTCTTTCCAAAACGATGTAAAGGTTCATTCCACTATTATGTACTATCAGGATCAGATCACCTATGGGCCTACTTCAGTGTCATTGAGAGTGTTTCGTTATTCGTTCTTTGAAATATTTCTTGAGCTATGATCATTTAATAGCGTTTCCATGACCTAGGAAAGAAGGGACGTAAGTGGAATTGTACGTGGGTATTAGTGGTGGAATATCAGTGTGGTTTCATTCCAGGCAAATCAACAACTGATGAGATCTTTACCCTTAGGCAGGAAAAATGTCTAGAATTTAACATCCCAACATACCATCTGCTTATAGACTATAAGGCCGCCTATGATACGAGTAGCATAGCCAGGGTAGAACTTTACAAAGCCATGAGAGAAGTCGGCATCCAAAATAAACTCAAGACCGGGATAGGTGGAAAAACTTGTTGAAAGAGGCCAGGACCGGAACCCGGTTGTCGAGCCGATGATGATGATGATGATGATGATGATTAGTGGTGGAAAAAGATTCTCCTCTTTAAAGGACAGGCTGGACAAATACTCTTTTCCATCGACTCGGTAAAAGACCAGGAGAATAGGAAAGATAAAAAAGCTTACACAGTAATTTTTTCAGCGTTGAAGAACTAATCTTTAAAACAACGGGACGGATACTATGTGCGCCAGAAGATCTGTGTGTAGCATGATCTTTCAGCACACTTTTAACTGTTATTGTGCGAAAGCATATTTGTCCGATGAAAACGTTTCTACTTTTCAAGTACAGGAGAACCCTTTCTGCGAACCGGATTGACAGAAAACTGTGCAGCAAGCAAACTGTTTTTTTCTTGTTTGCTGACAAAAGGAGTGTCATTGATTTATTTGCAAATGACCAAATAGTTTGAATACTTTTGGGACATTGGTGATATTTTTTTGGCCTAAATTGTTAGTCATATGCAGACATTTGGTTTGTCGATTAATATCACTTCAGGTCTTTCTGGATTCGTTGAACTTTTTACGGTTTGCGTTGGTTTAGTTCCTATGGTCAGTTGGAATGGTGGAGCATTGTCGTAGACTTTATATTTGCTATAACTCCAAAGATTACCTACTAAGTGGAAGTATAAAATGGCACGATCTAGGCAGCCAATGATGTATCCATTTTCAGAAATCACTCTTGCAAGAAACTTAATACACTCAATAAAACCCTCGAGTATCATCACTTTCGAAGAAATTTGTCACACTGACACCTGAATCCCAAAAAACGAATATTCATTGTGTTCTTACGACTATATGTGTACATATAAAACTATCGTAAAGGTGATTGGAACTAGTTAGACATTACTGTATTGAATTTTTTAAATTATTATTTCGTTTCTATTTAATAAAAGTTCCATAGAGAAGACTTTTTTTAAGACTTATAAAATTACATTTTTACAGTATGAATTTATGCCAACAAAGTTTAAAAATTTACATTATTAAAATAATTTTGTTATAAAGGATGTTCCTTAATTCATTAGGGCGTGATTTTTGGTATATTCTTGTTATCTCAGTCTTGTAGTGGTCATGCGCAGCTCAAGTGTCAACTCCGACTTAATCTTATAGCTTCATATTCTAAACACCAGGAGTGCGCGTGAAGAAGAGCGAAGAGTTCAGTCATATATTCATTTTATATTTCCAAATCAGATATATTAATAAATTATCAAATATTTTATATTGTATACCATTGTAACTTTAGACACGTAAGAAGAAACTCTTACAATAAAATTGTACTTGAGTGTCATTAAAAGAATTTATTTATTTCGTGTACGGAAGTTACAATAGTCTTGAGATAATCAGATTATCTATATGACGGTTTTTATAATACAAATTCTATATACTACTGAAATAAATCAGCCAAGTAGAAGACTTAGCACTATTAATGGACTTGTTGAATTATTCATTCAAAATAGCTTTTTTGGACTTTAGTCCACTGAATTTAACAAAAATTGCGTATTGACAAGGTCCTCCAACTGATGAGTCCATGTGAGATCGCCGGGACGAAACGCCAATTTTTGTGGATTAAAGGCCAAAAAAGCTATTTATAATCAGTAGCATATTCCGTTTTTCCTGCCCATGCCAATTTTTTTGACTTTGGGCTCAATTTTCTCCAGAAAATGCGTAATAAGCATAACGTTTTACTATTTTATGTGAATGAACGTAACAAACAAACGTAACAAGTTTTCAGAAAAACCCATAGATTTTATGATACTTGCGAAAACCTGGAACATGTAAAATTAAAATAAAATGTACGACTGGGTTGCACGAACTGCTTTTATGTAAAAGGCTTAGCATTTCAAAAATTAATATTATTAGAGAAAAACTGTTCATAAGCTTTAAATTTATTTTTTATAAATGACTAAAACAACTTCTTTAGTAGTTGGACAGGATGCCATGTGATTCAAGAAAATATTAGTTTATGCAAGAACAAAAATTATACATATAAGTCGTTGTAGTGGTTTCTTAAAAAAATAAGCTTTTATATACATTTTTTTTTAAATATTTTTAAGAAAAAAAATTTGGTACGCCAACTTTAAGTTTTTATAACTTTACGAATCAGACCGAAATTTCCAAACAAAATACTAAGCCGTTTTCGAGATATCGATTTTTCAAAAAAAAAAAGATTTTTTTTTTTTAATTCAAAACATATTTTTTTTTAAAGTTTTGAAATGCAATGTTTTTCAAACTTTTTAAATCTTCTCTATTAAAAAATTCATTAAAATCCGTTATGCGGATAATGAGCAATTCGAAAAAATAGACCTATGGGGTAGGTACAGTCAGTAATACTTTTCGAAAAACATTTTTTTACATTTTTGTATGGTGGGTACCATTATTTTTAGGTAAAATAATTTTTTTTATCACATCTTTTAGAAGAAGAAACTTTTATTTATAAATTTTGAAAAAAATTGAAATATTGAGTTTTGAAAATAAAATGCAGATAATTTTATTTTAAATCAAAAAAAATTTTCAACCATTACTTAGCTTTAGCTAAATGATTTTTTTTTTAAATCTGTGGGACAGTTTTTGAGAAATTTTTTTTTTAAATTACGAAAAAAATTCGGTACAATTATTTTTGGTCTTAGAAAAAGAAGAAAAAAAAACGTGTGGGTGGAAAATCTAAAAACGATGTCTAGCAAGGTTAACTAAAATCGGCCGAGCCATTTAGGCTGTAATCGAACATACACATAGGCAGAATTTCGAGACCCCCATTTTTTGTCTTCACTATCATCGCAATGTTAATTTTGATCAAAATCTCGAGTTTTTTCCAAATACAGAACTTGCCCTGTATAACCTATACAATACAACAATAGCATTATTATTTAAAAATTCACGATCAAAACGGTTAAGCACGGAGGTTTAAGCATAATGGAATGGAATTGTGCCTGTACCATCATGGATCAACTCTTCTATATTGATATTCTACAAGAAGTGATGATGCCTTATGCTGAAAAACAAATGCTATAATTATGGATTTTCCAGCAAGACAATATTCACAAACATACCAGCAAGAAAGCTGAGAAGCGTTTTGGGAAACATTCGGTCAATGTCATGGAGTGGCGAGCGCATTATTAAACCGACCAGCAATGGAATACTTACGGCTGCAGTGAAAGACTCCTGGGACGAAATTCCAATCAAGAGGTGCCAGGATGACAAGACGTTGTAAAACCTTAATTGCTAACAAAAAAAAATACGACAAAATACTAGTTTTAATGCATAATACTATACTGTCTGCTTATTAATTCCCTTATGAAAAAACGACATGTAGCATATAAGCGTTGGAAAATGTTCTATATAAGCAGTTTTCATCGCAATTATGTAGTTCTTCGTAACCAAACTGTTTGAGAAATACGAAAAGCTAAAGCTCATATGTATTCAATACGCATCAACATTTCACTTGGAAGTAAGCAAATTTGGAAGAACTTAGAAAAAATCGGTCTTGGAAAGGTATGTGGTGGATTACCTGAAGACTTAGATTTAAACGCTCTCAATAAAACTTTCGTTTCAAACTCGTCAATCACCACAAATTTGGCAGAACACGAACTTTTTTCAGGAAGTCTTTCTTCAACCCAAAGCTCAAATTCGGTCCGCTCTAAATTAAATTCTTTCCGTTAAATCAAATGCCATAGGACTCGATAACCTGCACCCTTTCTGATTGTGAAAACATGTGAATTCCCTTCGCAATGAAAGAGTGCAAAGGTAATTCATATACCAAAAACAGCGAAAGGAGATGAATTTAGACCAATTTCAATATTACCATTTTTGTCAAAAGTTTTCGAGAAAGTAATTAAAAAACAAATGCACGTATTTCTTAATCGGTTCGAATTACTGACACCCAAACAATCAGGCTTTCGAAAGAAAAACAGCTGCTTGACTTCATTATTAAGTGTTTCAGAGAACATAAAAACAGAAATCGATTTGCTTAGTACTTCTTGACTTCTCGAAAGCCTTTGATATGGTAACCACGCCATTCTTTGCTAAAAGTTCTTATATCAATTTAACTTTTCTTACTCTGCAGTCAAACTTTTGTCCTCATATCTAACAAGTCGAGAACAATCTGTATGGAATTCAACAAACAAAAGTCAGAATTTCTGCCGGTAAAGAGTGGTGTACCACAAGGGTGTATCCTTGGGCCTTAGTTTTTCTCAATTTACGTTAGCGAATTGCCTGAGTTAGTCTCACATTGTTCTGTTCGCATGTATGCCGATGACACACAATTATACCTAAGTTGTCCTTTAGGGCTAATCGAACATTCGGTAGCATGTTTGAATGAAGACTTGGAAATGATTGATCGATGGTCTATTGATGTCGGTGTAGTATTTAACCGGGCTCTAACTTGGGAGCTTCATATAATAATACGGTTGCTAAAGCTTACTGTGTCCAACACATAATTCCAATGAAAGCCAGGAATCTGTTAGTGAAAACGTAGTTTCTTCCTCTCCTTACTTATGGTTGTGAAATTTTTTGTAATTTGAATTATGAGAGAAAGCTAACTGTCGTATTCAACAGTGCAGTGCGTTATATGTCTACGGGCTTCGTTTTTTGATAGAATCTCGCAATATGCTTCACAATTTCTGGGCTTGACCTTAGTAAACTTTTTGAAATATCGTTCATCTGATATACTCATAACCCGCCAACCTGTGAATTTTATAATGAAATCAGTCTTTTAAATTCTAATCGTTCGTTAAATGTCTTGACTCCGCACTTTAGTTGTACGACATCCGAACGTCATTTTTGTAAGCTCTGCACGAATTTGGAATTCTCTGCCGCGTGAAATCAAAGGTTTGAGTTGCACAAAAAGATAGAAAAGGAATTGAAGAAACATTTTGGTAACTTATAATTAGTGGCATCAGGTTATAGGACCGACACGCAAGCTCTTCGAAACAGCGAAGGGAACCTAGTAACCGAAGCACAGGGAATTATAGACGTGTTTAAACAGCATTTCCAGCAGCTGCTTAATGGGCATTATTTAGACGAAAACACAGGGGAGCATAAGACCAGTCAATGAAGATCCAGTCCCACTACCCAGTACTGAAGAGGTTAAGAAAGCCATACGCAAGCTTAAGAATAACAAATCCGCAGGCTCGGATGGCCTACCTGCGGAACTCTTTAAGTATGGAGGAGATGTCCTGATAGGGTGCATGCATCAGCTCATCAACCAAGTGTGGGAGGAGGAAAGCATGCCCGACGACTGGTCAAAAAGCTCCATATGCCCAATCTACAAAAAAGGCGATCCTATGTCCTGTAAAAACTACAGGGGCATATCCCTGCCTAATGTTGCCTACAAGATCCTATTCACCGTACTATGTGAGCGTCTAAAACCTTTCTGCAACACTATAATCGGCACGTACCAGTGTGGCTTCAGGCCAGGCAGATCAATGATAGACCAAATCTTCACATTGAGGCAAATCCTGGAAAAGACTAAAGAATTTCAAGTCGAGACCCACCATCTTTTCATCGACTTTAAGGCCACGTATGATAGCATAAGTCGCCAAGAGCTTCTATTGGCAATGTCGGAACTCGGGATCCCGAAAAAACTGATCCAGCTATGCTGCATGACGTTACAAAATACGCGGTGCAACGTGCAAATGGGTAACAGCTCATCCGAGCTATTCCAGACGTTCACAGGGTTCAGACAAGGAGATGCGCTATCATGTGATTTCTTCAACCTAGTCCTGGAGCAGATAGTGCGTATTATGATTTTATGGGTTCAATAAAACAGACTTGAATTTTTTAAAGAGTAAATTCATATAAAGTTTATTAATTAAGTTTAACAATATTCGCAAAGTAAGTTTTAATATTAAAATATATGTAATGTATTTAGGTTGAGGTTGAGGACGACTGGCCACGTTGTCGGCTGGTTAAAAAGAGGGCTAACCTTTATATCGTGTGGCCGGAAATTGACTTGACATAAAGTTGTCATTCTAGAAACTGTCAAGTTGACTACTTCGTAGAATTGTCAAACTCAACAGTGCGCAAGAGTGGTGTTAACCTGGAAGGCACTATTTTCAACAGGTCTTGCCAACTGCTTGGATATGCGGACGACATCGATATCATCGGCCGTTCCAAGCGAGCTGTACTAGAAGCGTTCACAGCTATTGACGAACAGGCGAAACGCGTTGGTCTTGAAGTTAATGAGGACAAAACAAAGTATATTCTATCAACAAACTAAGCCGCATCTGTCCATCGCCTAGGACAAAACGTCACTGTTGGTAGCAGTAATTTCGAGGTAGTCAAGGAGTTCACCTACCTCGGAACGAACATCAATCCCACCAATGACACCTTAGTGGAAATTCGACGAAGAATTACCCTAGCAAACCGCTGCTACTTCGGTTTGGCCAAACAAATGGGTTGAAAACTCCTTTCTCGAAAGACAAAGTGCACGATATACAAAACGCTAATTTTACCAGTTCTACTCTACAGCGCCGAGTGCTGGACGATAAGTAAAAAAGGGGAATTGATACTGGGCACTTTCGAGAGAAAAATTCTTCGGCGGATATTTGGTCCTATATGCGAAGAGGGCGAATGGAGAAGATTCAATCGTAAATTATACGAGCTGTACCAAGATGTGGATGTAGTCCAAAAAGCCAAAACACGTCGACTACACTGGCTCGGTCACATCGAGCGAATGGACAACAACGCTCCAGCCAAGAAAATCTTCGAATCCCAGCCCCCAGGTTCGAGTTGACGAGGAAGACCGAATCACCGGTACAGGGACCAGGCGGTTATAGACGCAAGAGCGCTTGGTCCCGACGACTGGAGGGAGCTCGCGAGGGATCGCAACCGATGGAAGACCGCAATAACTCACTCAGAGACCCTCCATGGATCGGAAGCCGGTTAAGTAAGTAAGGAAGTAAGTATAATTAGTTTGAATACTAAATTGAAATAACTTTATTATTGTAGTTTTGCTTAAATATGAAACAACCAATTTTGTAAATCTTTTAACGTACCTAACTGTTTTTGCATTTAAAAACTTTATTATAAATAAAAAAATTTTACTTTAAAGCTATGTTATCATGAATAAATGAAACACTAAATACTAATACTAAATTATAGATATAAAAAGAAATCTTTAATTTTGCCCAATTCTAATTCCACAATATAATTATTGTACTGACAAATTACGAGTATCAATATTTTTCAAATTAATAAATGAATCTTGCAATTCTTTTTCTTAATACCTACTTTGGAGATCAAAAATGTTTATAAAATTTTTTTTAAAAAATGAGAAGCAGTGTTGTCTGTAAAGTGCAGAAATTTTTTTCTTTTGAAGATACATTTTTTATTTTTATAATTCACATGTTGTGAAAATATTATAATTTTGGACATACAAAGCACGAGCGACGGGTAAATGAGGGGAGGAGAACGAAGTCACTCAATCATAGTTACTATCCAGTTTTCCATTTCCAATATATTGCTTCCTGTTCGATGTAGCTTGGAACTAAAAAATACCGCTGCCAAAATTGACATATTTAATTCTGCTTCGGTATCCTTCTAACAGAAAATGGGTTATCATTTGAAGGCGAAATTCCGGCCAGGAATCTCCGCCCAAGAGAAACTTAAGACCACACAATTTAAATGATCAATTTCCGTACAAGAAAATTATGTTCACTTAAGGGAAGTGTCTGCAGAAGGAGATTACACTGTATGTTTAATTTTTTTTTTTTTCAATTTTAGCTACCGCATGTTTGGCTTTTTTATTTTTTCGTTTTGTCATACTTCACATATCTATCAATTATTTTTTTTATACGAAAAATAGCACAAAGGAACACGCACCTAATATCCCAGGGAGATGTTAATATTTTGCTTATAAGCGAAGACTACATTTATTACGAGTATATCTTTCAATTAGAGAGTCACAAATGCACATTTTTATATCTACCTATTCGATTTTTAAACTTTTATTAAATAACTTTTTCCCTAATTTTTCATTTTAAATTTTCAAAGCATTTATTAAAAAGTTTGCTAGAAACGACGGAATCCTTACATTTGTACACCCACATCCTCGACACGCACACATTGTTCTTTTGGAATTTTCTTGAAAATAATTCTATTAATTATTTTTATTTTTATCTTTGTTGGCTTCGGTACAAAGAACATTGTGGAAGAACAGATTTTGTTTTCATGAAATAATGTTTAATTTGGAATTGGAAGACGACACGAGGTAGATAGATCATTGAAGGTTATCATAGGTATCTTTGTAGTCGAATGTCTTCGATAAATTTGGTTTACTCAGAAAATACTTTGAGTTTTTGTTCCGGAAGAATTGATTGAAATCATAGAACGGGTATGAAATCACCGAAGCACCTTTAAAAATAAATAGAACATTTTGTTAAATAAAAAACCCTCTTAAGCTATATTTAAAAGATGAATTTTTGAAAAGCAGAACTTATCACTTCTTAAATTCCTATCACCTGGGCCAATTTATCTTCAAACAAGTGGTTGAATTTCATTTTCTAGAATACTCGTACCGAATTAAATGGCCAAACCACATGGAGCAATTTACTTTTCAAACCAAATACCTACCTACAAAAAAAAATGAGGGAAAAAACCCAAAAGACCACTCAAAGGTAGCGCGAGAACCTTTCAGAACAAAAACCACAACCTGGAAATGAGCAAAGGAAAATAAAATAGCAAAGGATGATACAAAACAACCTTTTGGTATAAACTGTGTGCTGCAGAGGGGGCTATATAGATATAATGTATATCGTAGGAAGGTCCTCGAAGCCATATAAGAGGCAGATGGACTAAAAGATTTTTTATGTTCAGAGCCATCCGCGTGGCTGATGTGTGATACAAACAAAGACCACTCAAATTATCGAACACAAAAACATCTGCTTTTGAGTTTTTAAGTTTATTTTTCATCCAACGTCCTTAAGTTTTTTACTTGCCATAGGTACTATAATGTATGGTACGTTTTGCATTCGTAAAAAATCAAACTCGAGATTTTGATCAGATTTGACATTGCGATGATATAGGGAACACAAAAAAGGGGCCTGGTTGTCTGTTCGACTACAGCCTAAGCTGTTCGATTTTTTCTAAGATTGATAGATAAACGTTTAGAAATTTGCCCTCCGAAAATACTGGTACCTGCCTTATTTACTTTACTTTAGATGGCGCTCACAGTCCAGGGTAGACTACGGCCTCAACCAACAAACCCCTCCCTAGCTAGCTGCCTCCAGTTACGCACTCCACGTTGGTTGAGGTCGCTCTCCACTTGTGCGCGCCACTTGAGGTGGGGTCTTCCTCTGCTGCGCAGACCATCAAGGGTGGGTTCGAAGATTCGACGGGCTGCTGCGTCGGTGTCCATACGCTCCACGTTTCCCAGTCATCTCAGCCGTTGTATTTTCAGATTCTTGACTAGGTCAACGTCACTGTAAATCCCGTATAGCTCGTTGATGAACCTTCTCCTCCATACTCCATCGATACAGACTGGACCGAAGATCAAACGAGGAACTTTTCTTTCAAAGCACCCAAGCAGACTTTCATCCGTTTTAGACAGTGTCCATGCTACTGCCCCATACAGCAGGACCGGGATGATGAGGGTCTTATACAAGGTCTCCTTGGTTCTTGAAGATAGGGCTTTATTATTCAAATGCCTTCAAAGCCAAAAGAAACAGCGGTTGGCAAGAGTAATTATTCGCTTGATCTCTGCACTGATGTCGTTTTGCGACGTTATTGTGGAGCCCAGGTAGACAAAGTCTTTGACGACTTCAAAGTTATACGTATCCATCGTTACGTTTTGCCCGAGTCGACGATGTTGAGATTCCTTTCTCGATGTTAGCATATACTTCGTCTTGTCCTCATTAACAGTCAAACCCAGTTCAATACTAACAAACGCACCGGTAACAGCTCGCTTCGTCCTCCCAATGATATCAATATCATCCGCATAAGCAAGCAGTTGAACTGACATTTGAAAAATTGTACCTCTATTGTTGACGTTTGAGTTTCGTACAATTGCTTCAAGAGCCATGTTAAATAGGTTGCATGATAGCGCGTCGCCTTGCCTCAGACCTTTCTCGACATCAAAGGGTTCAGTGGTGTTTTTACCGACTTTGACGGAGCAGCGAGATTTCTTCATCGTCATCCTGTACAAGCGAACGAGCTTGGCCGGGATTCCGAGATGAGCCATGGCTCTATATACTCGTAGTTGTTCTCTGTCCACGCTATTATACGCGACTTTGAAATCGATAAAAAGGTGGTGTGTATCGATTTGGAACTCCTGGGTTTTTTCCAAAATCTGTCGAAGTGTGAACATCTGATGCAGGGTAGATTTGCCGGGCCTAAAACCACACTGATAGGGGCCGATCAGCTCGTTGACAAACGGTTTTAGGTGTTCACACAGTACAGATGACAGGATTTTGTATGCGACGTTGAAAAGACTTATACCTCTGAAATTCGCACACGTCAGAGCATCTCCTTTCTTGTGGATGGGGCACACTATGCCGAGGTTCCATTCATTGGGCATACTTTCATCCGACCAAATTTTTGAGATGAGTTGGTGCATGCTCCCTACCAAGTCATCCCCACCTGCTTTGAATAGCTCAGCTGGCAAGCAATCCGCGCCAGCAGCTTTGTACGCTTTCAGCTTGGCTATCGCTGACCGCAATTCATTTAGGTCGGGTGGACGGAAATTTTGACCATCATCGTCCAGGTTGAATGGAATGTTCCGCCTAGCTGCGGTATTTTGGCCTTCCTCGCCGTTCAGCAGTCTGGAAAAGTGTTGTTTCTAGATCGTCAGCACGGACTGTGTGTCCACTACCATATTCCCACTCTCATTCCGACAGGCTTCCGTTCTAGCTTTGTAGCCCTAGGTGAATTGCCTCACCCTTTGGTAAAACTTTCGAACATCCCCTCTGCCGGTACAGTCCTCAATAGACTCGACCGCCCACTTCGCATTCTCTCTCTTTTACCTCCTTAGAAGTCGGCGTTCCTCCCTTCATCTTTGCCCGTAGAGCCCTCGAGCATCTCTCTCAGCAGCTCTGGTTCTTGCCTGCAGCAGTAATTGGTAGGCCTCGTTCTTTGCTACAGGCGCCAACCTGCATTCTTCGTCAAACCAGGGGTTTCGTTGTGGTGGCCTTGTGAAACCCAGCACATCAGTGGCGGCACTACTGATGGCATTCTGGCAGTACTTCCACAGGTCCTCCGCAGATGAAGTTGGAGGTGGGCTTGCTGAGAGATTAAGGGAGACTCGGTCTGCAAAAGTTCTGGCGACCTCCTGCGATTTTAACCTCGCGACATTGAATCTTTTCACAGCATCCGTCCGTCGTTGTGGCATCATGGATATCCTCATCCGTACGTGGGTACATACAATTTTATTTCGAAATTTTAGAAAATATTTGTTTCTCAAAAACTATTGAACAAACATTATATTAACCTAAATGTTACTCTTATCCGGCTTCCGGGTAACATTGGATTTGAGGGAAATGAACGGGTTGACGAGCTAGGCAGACAGGGATCAGTTCTTCATAGCTAACTTGCAGAAAGAGTTATCATTCCTTTTGGTGGCATGAAGCACCCCTTGGCTTAAGTTAGTGCGTTGGACTGTCATGCAGAAGGTCTTGGGTTCATTTTTCAGTCGCTGCAAGAAAAATTTTCAGGGAAGTTCTGCCTCTTTCGAAGAATTAACAAATTCTTGTCATGAGAAGTGCTGCTTGTGGCGATCCATTAATCCATTAACTTACTTTAAGTATTTCCACTTAGTTTTAAAAATAATAATATTTTATTTTATTTATAAGAACAATTCATCAATAATAAATTCATTGTAATGACTTATTTAGTTTGTTTATCGAAAGTAAACAAACTTTTAGTATAAATAGTGCTTTGTAAAAAAATATAAATCAGTTTTAATTAACAATTCAAGGAGTTGAGTTCTTACCTTCAAGAATTAACTACATTGGTGACCCCGAGATAAAACACTTAAACAGGTATCACCAGATACCACACTAACACAATTTACAAGGTATCCCCCGACCCACGGTAAAGTACCTCACAACTCACATTCACATACAGTTAAGAAGGTATCCCCCGACCCACGGTAAGGTTCCAATAACCTACACGACACAGGACATCTCAGACCAACACAATGCCCGACTCAAAAGATAAGGACGCAGAAGGAGTAATTGCCAAAGTATCAATAAAAGTGAAACCACTCTGGAAGCGAAGCCCTGACTTGTGGTTCCCCCAGCTTGAGGCTCAGTTCCATACCAGTGGAATCATTTCGGATACCACGAAGTACTATACTCTGGTTGGAAACCTATAGGAGCTGATAAGCTGGCCCAAGTCCGAGACGTGGTTGCCAGTCCCCCTTCCACGGAAAAATACAATTGTCTGAAGACTCGAATTCTGTCAGCATTCCACGAATCGGAACAAAAGAGACTCCAGACACTTCTCAGCGGCATCAGTCTTGATGGAAGACGACCAACTCAGCTGCTTACAAAGATGAGAGAGCTTGCATCACCCACTACATCACAAGGCATTCTCAAAACCTTATGGATGAAGCAACTACCTAACACGACCCAGTCCATCCTATCGTGTAGTGAAAATCAAGATCTCAAAACTTTGATAGATAAAATCTCTGACGTCTACACCAATTCAAAAGTTTCAGCTGCTTCAACGCCACAGTCCAGTGTTGCTGTTTTATTTTTTAATTGCGAAATCAGATTGCTGCTCTACAAGAACAAATAAAGCAACTTCAAGTACCTAGAGGCCGAAGTTCTTCACGTTCAAAGAATTCCTTCAGGAAGAGATCGAAGTCCAAAAGTTCTACCATCTGCTAGTACCACCGAAAATATGTCAAAAAAGAGAGGAAGTGCCAAGAACCTTGTCAGTTTGAGACGGGAAACTAATTTGCGGACAGTCGCCTTTATGTCAATGAGAAATCTTCCCAAAAATGTTTTCTCATAGACACTGGAACTACAATTTCAGTCATTCCACCTACAAGTATAGATAAACGGAACAGCCAATCAAACAGAGTTCTCTACGCAGAAAATGGCTCTGAAATTCGAACTTATGGGGAACCACTGATTTCACTCAACCTCGGTCTTCGCAGAAACTTTAACTGGCCTTTTTTCATTGCCCAAGTCACCGAGCCGATCATTGGATCTGATTTTTTTTATCATTTTTCGATCTTTTAGTTGACGTTAAAAACAAGAAACTAATTGATCGAAAACACATGGTTTTGGTGCAACAACTTCAACAAGTACAGCAAATATTCAAACAATTAATCCGTCATCCTTCATTTACGATTTATTGAAAGAATTTTAAGACATCACAAAGTCAAACCTACTGTCTAAAACCAAGCACAAAGTAACGCACCACATTCAAACGAAAGGACCTCCTGTGTACTCCAAAGCCAGACGTCTGTCTGCTGAACAACTCAAAACCACAAAGCAAGAATTCGAGTACATGATCAACCAAGGGATTTTTCGACCTTCAAAGAGCAGTTGGGCGAGTTTTCTTTATACATATGGTTAAGAAGAAAAATGGTGACTGGCGACCTTGTGGCGACTATAGACGATTAAATGCTATCACCATCTCAGATCGATATCCCATGCATCCTATTGGAGATTTCGCTCAACATCTGAATTGCAAGAAAGTGTTATGCGTTATAGATCTGACACGAGCATACCATCAAATCCCTGTTGAACCAGAAGACATCCCAAAAACAGCTATCATCACTCCTTTTGGGCTGTTTGAGTTCATGGTGATGACTTTTGGTCTGTACAATGCTGCGCAAACCTTCTATCGATCTGTTTTCCATATATTGATGACTTTCTTATCGCATCAAACTCAGTTGAAGATCATCGAGATCATCTCAAACAGCTTTTTCAGCGATTTCGAAAGTATTGACTTACCATAAATCCTTCAAAATACATACACTTTCGAATCATCATCTGTAAGTTTCTTAGGTTATCTTGTCACTGAAGAAGGAATCAAACCATTGTCATCTAAAGTCGACACCATTATCTCCTACAAGAAGCCATCAACAGTTCAAGAGCTGCGAAGATTTTTGGGAATGCTAAATTTCTACAGACGTTTTGTTCCCAAAGCTGCTCAGATCCAAGCTCCTCTTCATGCATATCCATGCGGCAACAAGGAGAATGATAAAACTCTTATCAATTGGACCCCCTTCAAATTGTAGGTCCCTTTCATTCCTAATAACACGCACACAGGAATTGTTGAGAGTTGGAAGTCACTAAGTAAGGCTCCCAACGAGTCGTAATGTCGTCCTATTTTTTATTTAACTACTAAAATAAAGTTTTCTGGGAATGTTAAATATTGACTTAAATATAATAAAAATGGGCGTGGTAGCGGGCAGATTTTCAAGAAAATTTTATACATAGGTACAATAAATTGGGTTTAAGATAGCTTACATGTTTACGAAATTTTATTTTAAGCGACCTTAATAAAGCATCTTTAAAATAGAAAAGTTAGGCATGGCAGTAGGCGCCAACAATTAAAAGCCAAAGATATTTGCGTACATAAAACACAGTATGTAATGGCTTTTTCTTAGGCATATGATTAGAGCAGGTTCTTGCGACATAGTGATGCATTTTAGTTCGTATTTCATGTAGGTGTAAACAATGGACATCTCATCAAACAGATTGTTTGAATGATTTTCGTGCTCAGCTTTTGTTTGAAATTTCTTTTGTTCTATTATGATAAATATAATGAAAGGGGTGGTATAGCTTTATTAAAAGGGAACCCCTCTACACTATTCAACAGAAATAGAAAAGAACATTCCTGAATAGATTTTCCATTTTGTTTGCCTTATGATAATATTTGGTAAACGTCAGAAAATTTCTAGGTTCATTGTATTGAATACGAAAGTATGTAAACGACGACGCTTCATATTATTACTCTCAAGAAAAACAAAATTCAAGAATATTTGGACTTTTATAGAAACGAAACCATTCTCTGAATTTTCTACAAAATTCGTATTAATTAATTAGTTTACCCTCGATATCAGTCACTTCAATTGCGTATAAAATTTTGAAAATTTCTAAAAACCCATAATGCTGAAATTGGGAACGTAGAATTCCATAGAGAGAAAAGACGAGTAAGGGAAACATGATGAATGTAACGGAACAATTGTTGACTTCTGCATGGCTCGTGATTTAGGGGATTTTTCTATACAAACAGTCGAATCAAGGTAGAATAGTTCAGAATTTAAGTTTAATGTGCTAGGTTGTTTTTTGAATGTCTGAACATTGCAGTAAGAGCAATATATTGACCCGGGTAAGGCCATGACCTTATTACTTGGGGCTAAGAAATCGTGGAATTAAGATCGCAAGTGCGTGCATGCCCATTTTTCTTTACAATTACGATTTTTTTTTGCGATTAAAAAACCGCGCGATTGAAATCGCAAGTGCGTTCCTAGCCTAAAGCATTTTACATTCGTGATGTGTCCAGGGGTAAGCTAATAGGCAGTTCTGGAAGTATTACTCTTAAATCGCGGTAAGAATCCACTTCACCCGCAAGAGACAGCGTTGAGCTTTTGAAGTGTTAAATTCTATTTGATTTTGAATTCCTCATTGGGCAATATTTCAAGATCACAATTTTATACCCTTATCATATGCTGCCGTTCGAGATCCACATCCAAAGGACAAGGACGTGAATCTGGAAACGAATATAAGAATCTTAGGGGACTTTCTTCAGGAAAAAACAATTTCATGGATTTGAAGTTTCAGACAGAAGATTATTGATGAATATGATAAAGAGAATCGGCGACAAAACGGAGCCCTGTGGAACACCAGCATTTATTTTTTTAAATATCGGGTTCTAATTTAACGAAGTGGGTATTTATTTATATTGAATGCATGCATTTTCTTTTGAAATCAAATGCACGATTGTTTCGCCAGAACTAGCTCTTATGTAAAAGACTAGGAATTCCAAAAATTAATATTATCAGAGAAAAACTGTCTTTTAAGCATAAAATTAATTTTTAAATGACTAAAACAATTCCTTTAGTAGAAGGAGCTCTGAACAGGATACCATGTGATTCAAACAACTATTAGTTTATGCAAGAATACAAATTATACGTCCTTATAGTGGTTGTTCATGCAAATTTTGTCGGCACTCCGCAGTCAGTCCAACGTGCGAAATCCGCATTTGGGCGGAATGCTGAGGGCCAACAATTGCAGTATGCATGAACACATCTCACTCTTTTATTAATACCTCCACGGTTGAACGCATCCCATTTTCCCAGTATTTACAAAATACCGGTTATTGGTGCCTTCAACCGTGGAGGACATTTTGTGCTTTTGCACATTTTTCATTTTTCATTCTTGTCAAACCATTCGCCGAGGTCGGTCATTCATTTTCATTTATAAAAAGTTAAGAAAATTGAAGTAAAATTTATAAAATCAAAAAATGTAATAAAAGTTAAAGAAAATCAAAAATAAAGCTTTTAATTGCTGCCGAAACAGTGGTTTCTTAAAAAAATAAGCTTTTATATAAAAAACATTTTTAAGAAAAAATTTGATAAGCCTACTTAAAGTTTTTATTATTGTACGAATAAAAAATAAATTTCCAAAAAAAAATAACGAACCGTTTTTTAGATATCGAATTTTCGAAAAAAAAAATAATTTTTTTTTTTTGAAATTATTTTTTTTTTTTACTTTTGAAATACATACATACAATGTTTTTCAATGTTACACAGTAATATTCAATTTTTTGGGCAGCTTTAGCATAAACAAATAATCAAAATCGGTTGTACCGTTTTTGAGAAATCAAAAACAGAACAAATGATTCCAAGGGGGGTATACAATTAATATCAATTTTTCGGAAAATTGTTTTAAACCATTATTATCTATCGTTAACAAAATGAAATTTGTAAATTTTTTTTTTTTAAATCTTTGGGACAGTTTTTGAGAAAAAAAATATTCATGTAGATAAGTAATTTCGAAAAAAAATCGTAGGATAGTACCGTTATTTTTGTCTTAAAAAAGCCTCTTTGTTTTAAAAATTATTGTAGAAATCTACAGAATTCTTCAGTATTTAGTGGACAAGTTATTGCACGAAATCTTGTTTTCAATCAGCCTGCCTAGCAAACAACACAATCCTACAATATTGAAAATTGGATAGAAACACCTCCAATTCCAAACCCAGGGCCTCAACCTGTGTGTAGTGAGACAGGGTGGGTTGTGTCTGCCTGATTAAGATTAAGTACTGATCCTATTCTTGCCAGCTCGTCAGCGCTTTCATTACCTGGCCTTATGTTGTGCTTAGTACTAAGAACCCTTAGCTCTTCGCGACAGCAAGTTACAAGCTTCGATTTGGTTTTAATGCCAGAAATCGATTTTATTGCCGCTTGGCTATCAATTAAAAAGGTGATATCAGCTTGTGGTATTGCCATCATTGAGACTTATCCTAAAAGACAATGCTGTCTAAGTGAGCTGGCTAGTCCAAGGGTTTCTGAAAAGAACCCTGCACAAAGACCAGTTTCCATCTCGGAAGCGTCGGTATCATCGATTCGCAGATTGATGGTTTGTTGATTTGCCAGTCCGTTTTGCTAGGAAAGGCGGCCTTGAGCTTGTAAAAGTCTTAGAGGGGTGATATGAAATAAAGTATATTTCATGTACATTTCTATAGAATCTATGCTACCAGTTTGGTCAGTAGTTTCCTTTAGTTCGTAAAAGCTTCGCTAAACCGTAGATCTTAGTCCATGTTTTCTCTATATGTTCGCTAATTGTGGAGGCAAATTTACCTAGTCGATAATAATGCTAGCATATGCAACTACTTCGACTCCACTGTATTTAAGTCTCATTAGAACTGCTTTCATCAGGAGTGTCCAGAGTAGCGGACACTCCTAGCTCCGAGTTGATCTACTTGATCTCTTTTGTCGAAGAGCATTACTTAACAGCCATTGCCTATTCGACTTCCACTTTGTCAACTCAAAGCCAGCTGTTTCTTGAAACTGGAGAGCTGGAGTGAACAACCTTAAGGAGACTATGGGAAAAATAGAAACAGGTTATACATGGAACTGTACAAAGTCACTAAGTACTTGGGATGCACATCGCACTAACACGAAACGTCCCATGTTTTGGACCGGAACGAGTTTCAAAAAGATCATCTGCAAAGGTTGGAAGAATCTACTTGTACACTAATCAAAAATATTCATGCGATATAATATGCGAATATGAATGAATGCGATATATGTATATGCGAATATGAATTCTCTACTCCTTCGCAAGGGCAGGTATTCCCGGGATATTGATAATAAGGATTCATCCTGAAAGCAAACATAGCAGCTGAAAGAATACCTCTCGAGTTCCTTAAGGCAGATGCTTATTCAGTTTCGTATGGACAATTTTTGGAGTACCATCTTCGTTAAAGAACTTCAATTCTAGTCGTTACAGCTGAAACCTATGCCAATGTTCAGAAATTATCCATAATTCTTCTACAATAATCGACGGAAGAGTGCCCTGTAGTGAAGAATTACCTTAAACCTTTAAGATTAAAGATAAGTATTATAAACGCTGTTTTATTTTTGCAGAAATCTGTCCCATTTCCTGAAAAATACCTCCAGATTTTTAATTGTTTGTTTTATTTTTCTGTTGAGTAATTGAAGAAAACAATTTCACTACACTATTTCCTAATTAGCACCATCTGTAGATATCCTATAAAACTAATTGCACGTAATCAACATTTCAAATAGAAACTCGCACACTTTATAGGTAGGTACCTATCCGCATACCTATAGTTATTCCCTTTGCAACCTTTGAAGTTTAAATATATCGTTTGACGTGTATATACACGAGAGTAGCTCTGTACATACGTACATAACACCCTCTGTACCCTCCCAACACAACGTCGCATTCTGCATGATAGTCACGATATTTTATGGCAACGGCAAATATTTACTCTTAAACAACCCGAGGACACTCTAAAGCAAACAGGAAATGTTTTCTTAAACAAAACATTGTCACGTAGAGTCTTCATGGCGTTGGAGCTGAGCTGGTGCTGCTACTATTGCTGTTGCTGGCTGCCTGCACAGCTTCATTCCGAGTGGTTTCCTCTCTGACAGGCAGCTTTACCGTCAACATCTTCGTGCTTATGAATTTCTAAATAACTGCACACTAAATGAACCCTTTTTGCTTTAGCGACAGCGAGGAACAAGCATACTAACCACCCATCTCAGACCTCTGTGATTACCCTGCCACCTTCCGTATAAACAATCAAGCGAATACATAAACAATGGAAATTGAACATGCTCTGTGCTGTGCGGCTCCTACATAGAACACCAACAAAAAAGGAAACAACACAAACGCAAACACATCCACACGCTTCTGAACATTTCAGCCCTTAAATTGGCACCAATTGAATATTATTGACACCAACCATAACGCCCTGCACGCACTAGGTGTTGGTTGGTATTTGTATTCGCTAAGCAAACACGCAGTGACAACCCATCATAACATATATACTTCTCAGCTTGCTAACCCACAGGGTTCAAAATGAAGAAATTGTCTTTGAATATTTATGTATTATTCGACTTCTACGGGAAGGCTCTGAGATTTTTTTGAATGAAGCCTTTGACAGATTTCAAGTGGTAAACGCATCACATCCTTTGTCTGTGGAGCAATTACGCATTGTTTCTTAATTACAAACACGAACCGGTTTGCGGTGAATACAATACTGACAGTACCTAACCCACACCTTAACACTTTATTAAATTGGGCATAGGTAAAGGTGTACATATAGTTATTATGTATGACAAGTGAATATGCAGATAAACAGCCAATAGTCGAGAGCGGGGCTAGAAGGAACAGGGTTAAGAAGTAACAGCTAGGAAAAAACAGGGTTTCCCGGAAAATTGAACATCATGTGAAAAGAAAAATGAATATTTTCTCCAAAGCTACCGACTTATATTTTGTAAGGCTTGATGTGGAGGCCATTGAAGGAAGCTAAAAAATTAGCCGGTTTTTAATGGGAGAGTAACGAAATCTCGTCCCACAAAATCCCGAATCACGAAATCCCCTCGAAAATAAAAATAAAAATCCCGCCGACAGATATTTTTGGAAATATTTGGCGGGATTTTCAATACTATTTTAGTACTATTAATAAAATATTTTGTTTTGATTTATTTTTAAACAAATGGAAAGTATTTAAAGAACTGTTGGTTCGGGAAAAATTCAGTTCTTGTTAGAAATCTGAGGAGGTAAGACCTCTTAAGATAAGATGATTTTCAATGGTTTGGCCAATTATTTTTGGACATTTGACCAAAATATTTTTTTAACAAACTTTTTTTCAACAAATGTTCTATTTTCAAGAATTTTTTTTTAAGATATTTTGATTGTTGATAAATTTTTTTTTGGACATTTTTTTTTTTCAAAAATATTTTTTGACAAAAATTTGCCACCCAAGGTATTTTAATCAAAAAAACTGTTTACATTGACGTCTGCCAATAATGACTTAACATACCCAAAGTGGGGCGACGGAGCCGCGTGGGCGGGTGTGTCCCCGAAAAAGGGAGTTAAAATCCTTAAGTTCCGCGGAACCGGCCGCCCAAAGTACTGTTTGTTTATTAAACATAAACTGCAAGCACACCAATTATTGACATCATATATTATAAGAAAAACAAATTTTTATGTCACTAAAGTCGAATTTCTGGCAAAACTAAAAACCTATCAAAGTTTACACCTTTTTTTAATGTGATTTGTGGCTAAACCAAACATCCTAGAGAATTGAAAAGTACATATGTATTCGTGCACTAGTGAGTGCCACCTTTCAATCCACGTATCGCAGCTTGAAGCCAATCATAGCGAAATCTAAGCGGTCTTCTTCGTATTGAATATTCCAGTAAAATAGTAGAAAACTTCGTTCTCGTTGCTTCTCATTGATTCGAGTCATGAGATATCAAAATCCATACTAGGGATATTCACTAAACATCGATGTATCGAATCCATTCGATGTTCACCATACGAAACATCGGATTGATCCGATGTTTTGCCTAGTAAATTTTCTATTCGATGTATCGATGTTTTTTTTTTTAAATCGAAAAACTATGACAAAGAACATAAGACTTATTTTTATTAATTTCATTCAGGTCGGTGAATATGAGAATCGGCTCTTTTACGAGTTTGTCTTTGGATATTATGTATATGGAAATGACAGCCGAGCAACTGAGGTTACGCATATTTTTGCAAAAATGTGAGCATCGGCTTTTTCGAATTTGTAGAAATGACAACTAAGCAACCGAGATAACGCATACTTTTGCAAAAATGTGTGCATCAGCTCTTTTTTATCTTTTATTAGTTTCTTTGGTTTACTCTTTCATTTCATTTCATGGTCCTGCTTGAACTGTACTGCTTGAGCTTCATATACTTGCTCTTGCTCCCACTCATCTACAGTGTGATTTGTGCATCGAAATTTGCCTTCTTACGCTAATCTAAAACAATTACAGCCTTATTTATTATTTTTCACTAATACTGGGTTCAACCTCGGAATAGTTAAACCGAGCCGAAGCACTTACTTCGAGTTTATGCCACGTCAAACAAATCCTTATTTAATATATATTTTCTTAGCCGTATTAGCTACGCCTTCCTTATGTCAAATATACTAGGAATATACTGGGAAAAAAGTGACAAATCTAAAACTCTGGTTATTATACTCCTAAATCAAACCCCAGCTGATTTCCTTTTCCATTATTATTCATTTTATTAGCATTGTAGGCATATTGGAAATTGGATACATTTAAAATTGGATTATATTATAAAGTTCAAATCCAATAAATGAATGTACCAACCAAACCACCTTGCGTTCCCAATACCGTACAACTGTTAGAGCGGTTGGAAAATATAAATAATTTATTATTGCAAAATACGAGTATCTATCCTTTTTGTCTTAGTAAGAAACGAAAAAAAAGTTGCTTACACTCTTTTTTGTAAATTTTACAAGATGTCATCTCAAAATGACATTTAGATACTAAAACGGCCTTTAGCTTATTCCATTGCTATTCCTCGTGCATTTTCATTATAAATAAGGTTTTCAGGTTTGGAGCCGTTGTAAAGTCGAAGTACCATAACTTTACTCCATCGCTAAAACGAGTTAGTAAATAAGGCTGTTAAACAATTAAACTGATCAATTTTTTTGGAATTCTAAAATAACAGATAATACTTTTGCCAGCGTATATTGTAAGTTTCTATTTGTTGAAGTAAAAAATCATTAAATAAAGTATTCGATGTTGAAAAAACATCGATGTTTTTAAGCGATGTATCGAAAAACATCGATGCTGGTTTCCGATGTCTAACATCGAATAAAAGCATCGATGTTTTTCTTAAGTGGACACCAGCGTTACCACTTCCGGAAAAAAAGTCGAAGTACATTTGAAGAAAAGAGTGAAGTAAATTGAGAAAAATCGAAGTAGATTTTAAAATGACTTTTTACTTGCTTTTAGAAAAAAATGAACTCGAGACACACATCTGTTGACATTACAACACAAACAAGTAGTGAAAAAGTAGTAGTAGTGAGAAATTGAAGTGGTTTGTTTCTTAAGCTTGGTTTTCTACCTTACAGCAATTATGAAATATCATATTTATTTCGAAAACGGCTCTAATGATTTTGATAAACAAAATATGTGTGGAATATACCAACAATTCTATCTATATTTTAGTGAAAAAAGATGTTATAAACAGTACCTGTCGTAGAACCTTTTTCTTGATTTTCAACTTTCTCATTTGTGACTCTACCGATTTCGATCAAAATGTTTTCTTCTTTGATTTTTAAATAATATTGTATCGAAAAAATTTGTCCTTAAATGTAAATTATTAAATATACTTAAAATTAATTTTAAGACAATTTCGTACATAAGGATTCATTTATATAATTAAATAAAAAACACACACGTAAATAAGAAATTTTCATAGGATTCGTTTACACATGAGTGTGGTGAGTTTCTATGCTTTTTAAAATTACACATTTAGGTATTTGTATTGTGTTCACGTTCTTTTTTTTTCTTATGGTAATTATAAGGTTGCATACTACTTAGAATGAAATAGAGAAAAAGATGTAGATTTGGGTTCTTTTTGTAAAATTGAAGTAGTTTGAAATAGAGATTTTTAAAATGAAGTAGATTTTAGTTTTGTGCTGATGGTGCGAAGTAGGAAGTAGATCTTAAAATAATTTGGAAAAAAGAAGTAGATCTACTTCAATTGAAGTAAAGTGGTACCACTTGTGGACACCAGTGATCCATACTGTGCTGTCAATTTAGTATTGAAACGGCTAGATTTCGGGATTTTGTGAATCGGGATTTTGTGATGCGGGATTTCGTACCCAACCCGTTTTGTATAACCTTCGTTTTGTTCATAATTGTGTTCTTCATGTTAAATTTCATCGCGAGGCTAGTTGTAACATTTTTTTGAGGTAAGTTATGGCACGCTAGCCCCATTCCTTCTTTTCAAACTTGATTTCATATTTAGTTAAATAAATTTAACGATTGGTGTTTCTGTTAAAACACTTTTTTTATAATTCTTTGACAGTCAAAATCGAATACTTTTGCACCAAGTAAGGTGCTTATAAAAACGACTATCACTTTCTTGGGATGATTTTATTTAACAGCTATTTAGGTGTCGTTTTCATACTTTTTGTCATTTTCAATTGACTTTTTGACATGTATCTAATGTTTAGCTAATTGTTCCTATTGTTGCCTTTGGGTTATCCGTCCAGCGCTTGAGAAACCATTATAGGATTTTGCCAGCTCCAGATGTTCTTGCATGAATGCCTTGTATATAAATTAATAAGTTAATATACAAAGATGAATGTTGAAAGCTTAGCGATTTGTTTCTTTGTTGCATAAGACCTTAGAAAAAACTAAGTTATTTTAAAAAAGGACGCACGAAACCATTATTTCATATCTATGAATTGAATATACTTACATATTTTGATAAAAATATCCAAAACTTTGCAGGGACAATATTGTAAAATAAACTAAAAAACAAATTGAACAGAGAGCCAGAATGACATTTCATTCTAAAGAATTGTAAGTGATGCCAAAAGAATAACATATTTTTGTAATCAACTTACACAGAGCAACCGAAAGTTGATAATCAAAAACGACAATCAACAAAACGACATACAGTCAACTATCACCTTACACGATTCCACCCCAGCACGAATTTTTTTCATGCTTTATCTTCACATCGTTTCGGCCAAATTTCATGCACTTTTTTAGTAGATTTTGAACCTGAGACATAGTATATCTCTCCTAAAAGTCTCATTTAACCTACTATCCAATGTTCTATGTGGGGGTCTTAAATCGGGTTTGAAAATCAGACACGTTATCAGTGTGGTTTCAGGGCGAGGGTTCATGTTTAACAAAATTTTAATAGTTAGGCAAATTCTGCGAAAGACCGACGTATTTTTCACAGCCCAATTACGATAACACGACTCTTTAGCACCTTTTTATGAAAAGGACTCAACTCGATATCGCGTGAAGTCTGATATAGCTGTAGTGCTTGCATTGTGCAAATCCAATAGCTCTTCTGAAATATTCTAAATATATGGACTTATCCCTGTAAATTTTAACTTCTTGAGTTTGAAAAAAAACAAAAAAAAAATTAAGGCACGCATGTAAATTTGAGTTTTTCTTCAATTATAGACCACGAATAAATAAAAAACTTCAAAATAACTCATATGTATTGTTTGTTAAAGAGTATAAGGGTATAACGTATAGAAAAATGAATTTAAAATAATTTATTTTAAGCACCGAGTTAATTGATTTGGTTTTTATTTTTAATCTTCACAGCTTCTGTTTTCAAACTTATTTGTTTAAAACTTTTACCATTTTTTTTATAATATCTACAGTTTAAATTACGCTCATTGTAAGGGTAAAATCAAACAATGCTTTGGTGTGCTAGTAAAAAATGTGCCTTTTTTGAAACAGTTACGTTTTTTACCTTCGTTTTGTTAACTTCATAAAATTTGTACATAATGAAGCACGCATTGAAGCCAAAGATTTTTTTACTCTAGATAGCTTAAATAATGATGCAGACCATAAAAAAATGCCCCATGATCAATGTTAAAAAAATAGACACGAAAATTTGTGACAGTTAAAGATTTACGAAAAATCACGCATGGCAGTTTTTTCTAAAATTTATATCATATAGGATTATTTATAAGGAAGGCACGCACTCAAAATGAATGATTTCAATTAATTTTGACCTTCATTTATCTGAAAAAACAAAAGTTGTGCTAAGTAATCTTATGTTAAAAATTATTTTTGCAATAATACAAAACGTTAGTTATCCACGCACGCAGCCAAAAGTCTCAATATTCGATGATTTTTTCGATTTCAAACACTTTCGCACTATCTCGATGGTTCATTTTATAAATTGAATAGTTAAAACTCAATGATATATATAATATTATAAGTTCCAAAACCTGAATATTTAATACTAATGTCTATATATTTCGACGCATGGCAAAAGTTAAAATTTGCACGGATAAGCCCATATACACAAACACATGGTATCGCCGTATCGGCAAGGAAATTGGTTATCATGTGCCATCACCTTCTTGGAAGGAGCCCACATGGTCTGGATGGATCCAAAAAAAAGTTTACAGTTTGGTTCGGCTTTTGGCATTATAAAAAATGAACTGTGAGCGACTTAATATTCTCAAGTATAAAAGGACGATAACTGAGTTTTTGAGGTCAGAGTTCAAGAACATCGATAACAGGACGGAGGGCGTGCGTTACATGCCATACAAGTAAGGTAACGCTCGTGGTAGTTATTTATTTTCTCTGATAGTACGTCAAGTCTTTTGTCACCATTTTGAGAGTAACATTCGAGACGCTATTGCCGGAATAACGCTACGAATAATCAAAAATTGGACCCGTCTCTTGAATGGTATTCGATACATGCATACGAGTACCTTAGCGTTGATACTGGGATTTTTTCGAAAGAAAAATTCTTCGATGGCTTTTGGTCCATGTGCATATACATATGTGCAAGGAAGAAGATTGGAGAAAAAGATAACACCGCGAACTGTATGAAAGTGTAGATATAGTCTAGAAAGTCAAAATACTTCGACTACATTATCTCGGCCTCATTGAGAAATACTCCCAGTTGGAGGAAACGAGAAGAATCAAAACTTTAGTTTAAAGATCAAGTTGATAGACTGGAAGCAGCTTGTTCAGGATCGTACACTGAAAATAAAATCTAGGTATATATGACAAAAATATAGGTTAATCTGATAAAAATTTTGTCAATATACGTCCAACAAAAAGTTTTGTCAAATTGATAAAAATTACAGAATTTTGTTGAGGTAACAAAAAATATTTTGTTGTATCCACAAAATTATTTTGTTATGCTAACAGATTAATTTGTTGAAATAACAAAAATATTTTGTCAATATGACAAAATTTCGTAGAATTTACAAAATTAATTTGTCATATTAACAATTCTTTTGTTGTATTAACAATTTTTTTGTTAATGTTAAAAATTTGTTTTTTTTTTTTTATTACTATCGGATTAACAAATTTTTTTTGTTACATTGACAAAATTGTTTTGTTAAATTGACAAAATTGTTTTGTTAAATTAACAAAATTGTTTTGTTAAATTAACAAAAATTTCTTGTTATATTTTGTTAAATTAACAAAATATTTTGTCAATTCAACAAAATATTTTGTCAATTTTACAAATTTCTTTTGTTGAATCCACAAAATTATTTTGTCAAAAAAGTTTTTTTTTTGGGATTTAGTTCCACAAAAATTGGCGTTTCGTCCCTACCAACTCACATGCAACCATCTGTGAGGGCGTATGGACAATACTCAATTTTTGTTAAGTTCAGTTAATCTTACACCGATTTTTCGACAAAAACCAAATGTGAACTATATCATACACAAAAGAAATGTCATGATCAAAAAAATATACGCGCAGACTTTTTTGGTTTCCTTACAAAATAGTTTTATCTATCTGATAATATTATTTTATCAATATAACAAAATAATTCAACCCCAAAACAAAATATTTGTCATTTTAACAAAAATTTTTCATTTTTTGTTAAATTGACGAAAAAAAATTAACAAAAACTTTGTGATATTGACAAACAGATTTTTTGTAGATACAAAAAACATTTTGTAAACATCACAAAAAAGTTTGTCGATGTGACAAAAATCTCTGTTTTATTTTGTTATATTAACAAAATTGGTTTGTTAAACTGACAATATTATTTGTAATGTATATTTTGTTAAACTGACAAAAAGTCATGTTGAATTATAAAAATTTTGTGAAATCAACAAAATAATTCTTTCGTATTGACAAAAATTTAATCAAAACGATAAAATTGTTTTGTTAAAGGTCAACAAAACGTTTTTGTCAATATTACCTAGGAATTTATTTTCAGTGTAGTTGATTGAAACCTATTGTATCTCAGACCAAAATCTTTCACATGTAGGGAGTCTGCTAAGGAAGCAAGGTCTTAATAAACCTGATGTGTATGGTATACTATTCCTTAGTCATATATTATTGATGTGTTGATTTATGTATTGCGGTCAGCCATCAGACGAATAGGGGGAACAACATGTAGCATACGAAAACATGCACGTGCCGTAACTATTCGGGACTGGTGGAAGTGTGATCATAGCCTCTCCGCGGCGGCCGCTAGAAACAAGCCTTTTAAAAAAGGTTTGGCTAATATGATCAGGCTGGTTCCTCAGGTTGGCGACAGGTTAATTCCCTGTCCCGTAAAACTAAAAGAATTACGAGACCGACAACAAGCCTCGGAAACGGACTGATCTCACGACGACAACCCACGCAACGAAAACGGAAAAACGATTTACGAATTTTTTTATGGAACGTACGATCGCTCTATAGAGCTCGAGCTGCTCAGCAGCTAGCCGATGCCCTGTCAAAGTATAAAGCTGACATAACAGCTCTTCAAGAAATCAGATGGACAGGGAATGGTGTTTTACAGAAGAAAGAATATGATATATACTACAGCTGTCATACAAAACACCATGTGCTCGGGGTAGGCTTCCTAGTCAGCGAAAAAATGAAGTCTACTATCATCGGCTTTAACGCTATAAGCGAAAGGCTATGCACCCTTCGCGTGCGAGGCAAATTTACGAACATCAGCCTCATTAACGTTCACGGACCTACGGAGGAGTGCTCAGACGAAGAAAAAGAGACTTACTACGAACAAGTCGAGAGGGCCCTCAATGCCTGTCCAAGGTATGATGTTAAAATCATCCTTGGGGATTTGAACGCAAAAATAGGTCGGGAGCCGGTATTCAGGCATTACGCAGGCACCCATAGTTTGCATGAGAACACTAATGACAATGGACTTCGAGTCTTAGAATTGGCAGCATCGAAAAACATGGTCGTTGCGCGTACCAGGTTCCCGCGTAAAGATATCTACAAAGCCACCTGGGTATCACCTGATGGAGTCACTCGTAACCAAATAGACCACGTGTTGATAGACCGTCGCCACTACTCGAACTTGATGACGGTACGAACGTACCGAGGTGCCAATATCGACTCTTGTTGGTATGGTTTTCCGAGGGCGGATAGCCTTGCGAAGACGCATTGCATCCGCCGATCAGGTTCGAATCAACACGGCTGCCCTGCGCAATGAAAACACCAGTAACACCTTTAGTAATGCGTTAGGACTCGCCCTAGAAACACCTGACTTAGGGAGAGTAAGTCCTGGAGCCAGTATGCTGGGCGTAAATGAAAAGTGGACACGTCTTAAAAATACTGTCATTAGTACTGCCAACTCCATCTTAGGCAGCAGTCGTAAAAATCGGAACGACTGGTTTGATGATGAATGCAAGCTAGCGACTGAACGTAAGAATGTTGCGTACCGAGCAATGCAACAATCTCATAGAACGCGGGCACGCGAAGAGGAATATAAAGAGCTCAGAAGAACAGAAAAACGGCTTCACAGACAAAAGAAATCAGCCTTTGAGAAGAACCTAATCTCTGTGAAATAGAAAACAGCCGAGAGCGAAGTCCGCACCAGGCGCGGAAGTTCTACCAATCCGTCCGAAACATGACGCAGTACACACCACGCTGCACATACTGCAAGGACGGAGAGGGAAATCTGATCACCGATCCTGAAAGCATACTGGAGCGATGGGAAGTGTACTTCAATGAATTGCTAAATGGTCAGCTCACTGCAGAAGTGGAGGCTCCACTACTTCAAGAAGAATACCCTATGTTGCCGCCACCAAGCATAGAAGAGGTTGAGAAGGCTATAGGCCGGCTTAAACAGAACAAATCCCCGGGAGCCGATGGCATACCAGCCGAATTATTTCATCACGGCGGGCCAGCCTTACGTCAAGCAATTCATGATATTATAGTGCACGTATGGGAGCAGGAAAAAATGCCAGAAGACTGGCGAAAAGGCATAATATGCCCCATACATAAGAAGGGAGATGTCACAACGTGCAGCAATTATATAGGTATCACTTTGTTGACTACCGCCTATAAGATACTCTCCTCTATCCTACAAGACCGGATAACCCCATACGCTAAAACCGTCATCGGACAATATCAGTGTGGTTTCATTCCAGGCAAATCAACAACTGATCAGATCTTTACCCTTAGGCAGGCGATGGAAAAATGTCTAGAATTTAACATCCCAACATACCATCTGTTTATAGACTTTAAGGCCGCCTATGATAGCATAGCCAGGGTAGAACTTTACAAAGCCATGAGAGAATTCGGCATCCCAAATAAATTGACACGACTATGTAGGTTGACCATGACTAACGTAACAAGCCAAGTAAAAATAGCCGGATTGCTATCCAGACCAATCAAAATCTTTAATGGACTCCGACAAGGGGACGGTTTGGCCTGCCTCCTCTTCAACCTGGCGTTGGAGAAAGCAATCCGTGACTCTGGCACGGCAACAAGAGGGACCATCGTCAGCAGGTCCAGCCAGTTACTAGCTTACGCAGACGACATTGACATCATCGGAAGAACCGAACAAGCTGTACACGATTCCTTCATCCAGATCGAGCAGGCGGCACAAAATCTGGGGCTGCACATTAGTGAAGGTAAAACAAAGTACATGGTGGCGTCGAATGCGAGAGGAACAGTTGGTCAAACAATCAAGGTAGCGGAGCACGAATTTGAAGTGGTGCAATCCTTTAAATACCTTGGGTCAATAGTAGCAGCCGATAACAATATAGAAGAAGAAATACGCGGGCGGCTTCTCAAATCCAACAGAGCCTACTATAGTCTGTCAAAGCTTTTCAAATCCAGAAATCTCACCATAACTTCAAAACTGCTGCTGTACAGGACCATGGTCCTGCCAGTACTCACATATGGATCCGAGACTTGGGTGCTTAGCAAAAGGCACTCCGACCTCTTAGCTGCGTTCGAGAGAAAAGTCTTAAGGAGAATTGTTGGCCCCATATGTGAGGAAGGACGATTCCGGAGACGGTACAATCATGAATTGTACGCAATCTACCTAGAAGCAGATATCGTGACAAAAATTAAGCTCGGTAGACTCCGGTGGGAAGATGAACCTGCTCGGAAAGTTCTTTGTGGTACATTCTATGGTAGACGACAGCGTGGTAGACCATGCTTGCGCTGGAAAGATGGCGTAGACCAGGACGCCCGAAGCCTTGGGGTGCGCAACTGGATGGCGTCGGCTAGAGACCGGGATAGGTGGAGAGACTTGCTGAAAGAGGCCAGGACCGGAACCCGGTTGTCGAGCCGACGATGATGATGATGATTTATGTATAGATAACCATTTCCAGATCATCTCTAAGGTTCTTGGCCTCAGTAGCTTGGGTCACATTTAATTGACCGGTAAGTACTGCGGATTTTTAAACCACGTTTGCTTTTGTGCGACTGTTCGTTGAATCCAACTGAACTGTAATTTGAATCCAAGAACAAGATGATATTCCAACATCCACTTCTAATAAAACTCGAAGCACAAATCTCAAACACGCTTGAGTGCGTTTTGTCGGTCTCCTGGAATGTAGGGGATCTATTTCAATTTTCTGCGGAATCAAAACGGCTAAGATGTGAGTTAAGTCTTCTTTAGAAGAAATATTCATGGATGATTGATTTTTAAGAGAGACAATACACTTGCAAAAATCATTTTAAATTTGAAACGCTGGATTCGAACCCAGAGCTTTAGCATGACAATCCAATGCACTACCCATTATGCCATGTAAACTTTATTTACAAAAGTTAATTTTATATGAATTAACTTAACACAGTTAATTTCCGCATTACAATATTTTCTGACCCTCAAGTGATTGCTAATCTATTTGCTACTTTCTTCTGTGAATCTTAGAACATCGGTCAAAATCATCCTGATTTAGAATATCACAGATTTCTTGATCTTAGTTCGCACACCACTCTCCAGTCCATTGAAATAAGCCATCAGAATGTAGCTGGGGAAGATCATTTAATTGAAAGATGACTTTTCTTCTGGTCCTGGTGGTATCCCATCAATTTTTCTTAAAAAGTGTGTAATTACACTTTAACTACCCCTTACCGTCCTCTTTCGTCTTTCGCATGCACAAGTAATCATCCCCTCCCTTTGGAAAAGCTCCTTTATTTTTCTAATTTATAAAAAAAGCAGTAAAAACGAAATTTCTAACTATCGTCCGATAGCTAAGCTTTCTCTATCCCTAAAATCTTTTAAAGCGTACGACACCCTTTATTTTAATTAAAGCGATGTGATGCTGTGTCCAATCCGATCTTTGCCACCTCAGGTGTTCATCAGGGCAGTCACCTTGGACCTCTTTTCTTTTACATTACATTACATTTTACACTACTCAGTAGATAAATCCAAGAAGTAGAGACACTGAAAAGCACTGGCAACTGAGTCCATCGGCTTTTGGACCCCTTTTATTTGTAATAGCCATTGATGATGTATTGTAACCAACTCTCAGGAAGACTTAAATTCTTTTCTCACTTGGTGTGAAGAAAATTTCCTAGAGCTAAATATGAATAAATGTCAATTAATGACTTTTTCTCGCAAACTTCTGCCCTTACCTCAAAGAACTTACCACTTCTGCAGTACACTCATAGGTTAGGAGGGCTGACAGTTGATCTTGTTATCGTCACACTTAGATCAATGTAGATCCATTCTGATACCCTAGGGTTTGTGACCCCTTTTATTGAAACCTGTGATAATCCAATGTCGATCAAGCCCGTTAAGGGTATGGATGTGTTACAGCAAACTTTAGCCTGAAATTTCAGAGGGTATTTCTAAAGTGTTGAAATTTTTAACGTCACATAATAGCCTGGCTAGGGAGAGGTATACGCCTTCTCGGGGGTATTCCTTTCCTTTACCTTCACTTGAGTAGGCATTCCCCCCACCAGACCCGTAGGAGCATGTGGCTCCTTGCAACGCCTGGTAGATAAGTTTGAAAAGTCAGTTTTTGGTGTATATTTTCGTTTGTTTGGTCGTTAGTTAAGTAGAAGAGGCTGTTTCCATACCAAAGAGGATTTTACCAATCTTAGGTGGACGTGGCCCCATCGACCCACTGATGCTCGTGCTCAACGTAGGAGTGGCAACCGCAGGTGTATAGGCGAGGTGCACATTCTCCGTTGGTGCCGCTCTTACAAGAAACACGTGCGTCGTTGTCATTTATGTTCGTACTACACTGTCGTACTGTAGTTGAAGGAGGTTTTCATAGATCAGGAATTCTCAAGCCATTTGGTATCATTAACGAATTTTAATATGATTTTGCTTGGAATGTCAGAGAGAGAGTCTGTTTCTTAGATGATATAGCGCAGGGCAGTGACACAGGTAGTGAGGAGTGTCCTCATGTAACTCTTCGTCACAGTATCCTCTGCATAAGTCGTCCATACTGAGCTTCATCTTTTTCTTGTGGTAACCGAGTTGGTTGGGACCTGTGATAATGCTCACGAGAAGAGAGAGAGACTTTTTATTCAGTTGGATGATAATTTCTGTCTTTTGTTTACTGAAACTAGGCCATAATTTTCTCGTTGTAAAACAGGAATCGAGAGACATCCATCTCTTGTTTGCTAAGCCTAGAATTTTACTCTTGATTACCTGTTTAAGATTGCAGGGTGGGATTTTAACTGTTTTGTCTGCTTGATTAGGATCAAGTGTTGATCCTATTCTTGCCAGCTCGTTAGGGCTTTCATTTCCTGGAACACCACTGTGACCAGGAACCCAGCAGAGTCTAATGTTGTGCTGTGTACCAAGAACCCTAAGCTCTTCGCGACAGCAAGTTACAAGCTTCGATTTGACTTCAATGGCAGAAATCGCTTTTATTGCCGCTTGGCTATCAATGAAAAAGGTGATATCAGCTTGTGGTATTGCCATCATTGAGACTTGTTTCGCAGCTTTCGTCACTGCCAGGACCTCAGCTTGAAAGACACTGCTGTAATCAGGAAGTCTGAATGAGCTGGATAGTTCAAGGGTTTCTGAAAAGAATCCTGCACCAACACCAGTTACACGTCTGGCTTTTCTTGTGTAAATAGATCTAGGGGTTTTAGGTTGAGTATGGCTTCCAGCCCCGCTGTCAGGGTGGACCTCATTGCCCCAGTAATTCCAATACATGCCATTCTTTGTACCTTGGTCATAATTTTAAGGTTGGTAGGTTTGTCTAGTGTATTCCACCAGACTACGTTACCGTATGTCAGTACAGGTCTGACTATGGTCGTATACATCCACTTGATAATTTTAGGGCTTGGTCCCCAAGTTTTACCAAATATTATCTTGCAGGAGTAGAAAGCGAACATGTTGAGACTCCAGTTTAATTTCTTATCCAGGATCACGCCGAGATATTTAGCGTGATCGGAGATTTTGAGTTGGGTCCCTTCAATTAGGGGAATTTTAAAAGTCGGTAGTTTTCTTTTGTTCGTAAAAAGAACCAGTTCGGTTTTTTGCGAATTAACCGCTAGACCGCAGTTTTTAGTCCATGCATTCTCTATCTGTTCGCTAATTGTGGAGGGAAATTTACCTGTCGCTAGTAATGCTAGGTCATCAGCATAAACAATTACTTGGACTCCACTATATTTAAGTCTCATTAGAACTGCGTTCATCACGAGTGCACTCATACCCGTCGTTCCCTCAATTCGCGATCTTGGGATTGCATGTGATAAAGAGCTCAATTTTCGCACTCATATTGATCAAATTATCGCAAAAGTAAATTCCTTCCTGCGTTTTATTAATCTATTAATCGCCGCTCTTAAGAATTTTCCAATCCCTATGTCACCAAGACTTTTTGTGTCACTTTTGTACGCCCTATTCTCGAGTATGGCAGTCAGGTTTGGTCTCCATAACAAATTACCCATTCCTTTAGAATTGAAGCAGTGTAGAGAAGGTTCCTCCGCTTCGCCTTACGCCTGGTAATTTCAGAATATCAAATTCTATTCATTGAAGATAATTATTAATGTTCCTTTCTTTCGGATTGAAGCTGGCCTTTGAACACTTCAAATTCGCCTCAGCTTTTATAAGGTATTATCAGATTTTCCCTAATTGTTAAGACTTCAAACTTACCTCCGAAAAAAATGGAAAAGTTAAACCAACTAAACATCCATCCTGATTTTTGATTAAACTACGCAATCTGTACAAACAAAATAAGACACAATCCAGCCCCGATATAGCTTCTCGTTGAAACCGACCCCTTGTTATAATATCGAACCCTCAAAATCTCAAAATATATCAAGTGTCTGACCCTTAATTAAAAAAATCAAATTTCGTAAAATATAATTCAAAAGTGGGTCAGTGCTGCTTACAAGCAAAACTTTCTCAGCTCTCTAGGCTACTTCAAGTCTAATTTTAAAAATCCAAAAAGGTATCAAGTATCTGGCTTCCCCCCATATCTGAATAGGTTTCCTCTGGTTTCCTAAAATTGTTTCCCTTATCCCCATTACCGATTACAAATACCATAATAACTTCCTTTTGCGGGATAGGAAACACGATAAATACACCACTGAATAAAATATTTCCAAAAAAGCAAGAAACTTCTTTGTTGGAAGAAGATGTCACGTTGACTTGGGATGACCAGACCATGATACAATGGGACAATGGGAGTAGATGGATTTTTAATCTAATTACCGAGAGGGTGTTCGTGTTGTGAATGAAATTCAATATAGGTATACGAATTAAATAAAGTCCTGAGGTAGATATTATTGTGTGGTGTACATACCTACAACGAGCAAGTGTCATGGGAGCACCACACTTCTGAGCCATGTAGTACGTGCTCTGTAGTGTTTGGTCGTTCCAACGAAATTCAATTAACTTAAAATGTCATAAACATTCGCTGTATAAATCATTTCTTTTTTTTTTTGACAAAAAAAGTCACAGCGATTTGCGGTATGGCAGTGAAATGGTTGGATGACGATGGGGGGAATTTTTCTATCCTATACACCAACCAACCTACACCTACACCTGACATTCCAGAAATCCAATATAAATTTTGTTTCCTTGCTCATCCCCCTCCCCTGTCAGCAAAAAAAAAATATCAGTAAATATGATTCGGGGAATATGACAGAGGTTACGTTTCATTGCTACGTGTTATGCGGGATGAAGGTGGATTATTGACCAGGGGATGGGGCAGTTTTCAAATAACTTTATTATAAATTGAGTTGTTTAATGACGGTTAGAAGACTTCTGCTTCGTCTTGTTTGTCAACCGAGTTTCCAGGAAAAAGATTTCTTATTACTGTTGTCTGGTTTTATCTTTTTTTTCATATCAAAGAAGACGAAAGATGAAAATATCTTTCAAGTTTGTTGAAGTTTAAAAAAAAAACAACAACTATCCACTCCGTAATATTATAGCCATGCCATCGCATCCAACCCTTCGATGTCATTACTGTCACAATCATGACATAACACTACCACATGCATTTGAAATCAAGTCTCCCCATTGCTTTTCAAAACTTTGTCCTCTCTCTCCACACACACTGGAGATATTTTCAAGATGAAATAATAATATATTTTGTCCCCCCCTTGGAAATCGATTTCCTGTCGCATCGATTATATTTTATTTACCTTAGCCCGTTCAAGCAGCAATACCCATATAATACGTATCAAAAAAAAAAGAAAGAAAGGGTTTGAATTCCAGATGAACTGATGTTCGGTATCCTTCATATCGTTCATGCATGCCGGAGTCAGTAACATTCTTTGAATTCAAAAGATGATAAAATAGGATAGATGATTCGTCTTTTCGTTTTCAGATCTAACGCCACCTTTCAGCGCTTTATCCACACTGAAATCTGAAAGGGGTCGGTTTCTTTGCATAGGTAATTTATACGGTGAAAGGAATATTATTTGACGAGGAATAAATAAAATGCACGACCGGGTTGCAGGAACTTGTTCTTATAGCTAAGTTAAGCTAAGGGAGTGAGTCGGTTTCGAGATTTTGGAACCTCACTTGTAGAATCTGACAAAATAAAAAGTATCACATTTAAAAGGCCAGGAGGTTAACTAGATGCAGTAATTGGTCATTCAAAGAAATTATTGAATTTATTAATACTTTTTTTGAAAGGTGCATTAGAGATTGTTGGCACACCTAGACGATGGAATTTCGCAAATGAGTCATTAGAGGTCATTTAATTTCAGCAAATAAAAGGTCAACAGGACCTATTTTTATTTTTTTTAAAGTTTTTTTTTTTTTGTTTTTAAGTCTTAAGAGATCTTCGTTAATGATGGTTGACATTGACATTTAGTAACCTGTCAAATGGTATAATTTCTAATCATCTTTAAAAACTTTTAAATCTTGTTTTGACCTTAAAAAAAATACACCTGGACTGGGAAGCTTGAACTCTATCTTAAGCTTGAGAGACTTACCGTTCTTAAAACTGATTTTATTAGAGCTCAGACTAGAATGCAACACGAGCCAATTCATTTCCCTTTTTCCGCACCATCTTCTATTTCCATTGCGGCTATAAAATATTGGCAGAGTTTAGTGTGAACCTGGACAATCAGCAAGAGACCCACTCCTAAAGCATCTTTCACAAAAAAAAAAAAAAATTGCACGACTGGATCGCACGAACTTGCTCTTATGTGAAAGTACTTTGGGATTTAAAATACATTTTGTAAATACAACGCATGGAATTGCCGTCTGATTTCCGGAAAAGTATGAATTTACGCAAAGAAAGTTTAAAAATCGTTTTATCAAAGTAGTTTTTTGTATAACAAATTTCTTTAAAATTTTTCTAAAACAAAATTTGGGATGCCAATTTTAAGTGTTTAGTAATATAGATTTTAGGAAATAATTTCAAAAAATAATAATCGGTCATACGTTTTCAAGATACTGATTTTTCGAAAAATAAATTGGAATTTATTTTTTCAAAAACAAAATAAATATTCTTTTTTTCGAATATTTTTACATACAATATTATTTTAAACTTAAGGGGGCTCCTGTTGAAAATTTTTGGTTAAAATCGTTAGAGCCGTTAATGAGAAAGTCGAAAATAAAAAACCGGTTCTATGACAGGTACCATTAATAACATTTTACCCCAAAAATTTATTCTACAAAAATGAAGTCTACGTCCATAATATCAGACATAATTTTTACTTGCGACTTATAGGTACTATAAGGCAAGTTATGGATTCGTAAAAAAATTGAACTCGAGATTTTGATCAAAGTTGACATTACGATGATAGCGAAGACTGAAAAAGTCGGTCTGGCAATTCTGTCTGTCTGTCTGTCTGTCTGTCGCTTCGACTACAGCCTAAACGGCTCGGCCGATTTTCTTTAAACTTGGTAGATATGGGTTTTGATTTTTTACCCCCACACGTTTTTTCTTTTTTTTTTAAGACCAAAAATAACGGTACCTGCCATACGATTTTTTTCCGAAATTTTATAAATATTTTTTTTTCTCAAACACTGCTGAACAGATTTAAAAACTAAAAACACAAAAAAATTTCATTTAGTTAAATCTAGGTAATGCTTGAAAAAATTTTTCCGAAAAATGGTTATTGAGGGTACCCCCCATGAAACCATTTTTTTGTTTTTGATTTTCTCAAAAACGGTACCACCGATTTTGATCATTTTTTTTGCGAAGGCTCTTCAAAAATTTAAATAGAATTGTTTATTCAAATTTTCAAAAACAGTTTTTTTTGATTTTTAAAAAAACTTCAAAATTTTTTTTTCAAAACTCAATATTTCGAAAATCCCATGCTAGATTTTTTTTTTAAACTTGATAAATAAAAGTTTCTCAATATAATCTACAAAATGTGAGAAAAAAAATTTCATCTTACCTTAAAATAAAGGTACCCACCATACAAATGTTAAAAAATTTAAAAAAAATGGTTTTCAAAAATCGTACTTTTCTCGAAAACGGCACCTAGAATTTTGATAAAATTTTTTTTCTTTCAATTAATTTTTATGATCTTTAATTTAATAAAACAAATTTCGAAATTAAGATATTACAGCTTGTACCTACCATAGAATCATTTTCTCGAATTTTGAATTTCTCATTATCCACATAACGGTTCTAAATGAAATTTTTTATACAGAAGCTTCTAAAAAGTCTAAAACACATTGCATTTCAAAACTTTAAAATAAATATTTTTTGAATTTTTGAAAAAAAAAATTTATTTTTTTCTTTTTTTGAAAATTCGATATCTCAGAAAGGGCTCAATATTTTTTTTTTAATTTAATTTTTATTCGAACAATAATAAAAACTTTAAATTGGCGTACCAAAATTTTTTCTAAAAAATCTTTTAAAAATTTTTTATATAAAAGCTTTTTTTAAGAAACCACTAAAACGACTTTTAATTTTTGTTCTTGCATAAATTTATATTTGCATAGCATTCTGTTTTCGTCTCTTACTATTAAAAGAATTTAAAAAATTAATTTGATCCTTATGAACAGTTTTCTCTAATAACTTTCGTTTTTAAAATTCCTAGTCTATTACATAGGAGCAAGTTCGTGCGACCTAGTCGTGCATTTTATTTGTATCAAAATCGTTATAGCCGTTTTTGAGATAAATAAGATTTTGCAATACGGGTGTATGGGGCGTACCTTTAGTTTTGGAGATTAAAAAAAATTTCAATTTCCCCTTTAGGGAACCACCGAAGGCCCTTAGCTACCGGGATTAAAGAACATAGGTCTATTGGTTTAGGCTGTAGGGAGAGGTACAGACATACAAACACACTGAAACATATTTTTTGTGTACTAAATTTTCCTTAACATTTTTATAAAAAAAAGTGATATGCACATTATTAGCATTCAATAAAATACATCTTAAAACGTAATCTAAAAATTTAATCTTGTATCCGTTTTCAGGATATTGCATTTTCACAAAAAAATTTTTATTATTTTCTTAAAAATTCAAAAACTATTTTTTCGAAAAAAGTTTAGATTATATTTTGTCAAATGCAAAGCAGCTCTTGCATAAAAATGACAGGTACCCTTAATAACATTTCCCCCCACATTTTTACTTTCGGCTTATAGGGTCTCGCAATTCTGTCTGTCTGCCTGTTCGACTACAGCCTAAACACTTAAACAGCTCGGTCGAAGTTCTTCAAACTTGGTAGATATAATTTTTAATTTTTTCCCCCCACACATTTTTTTTTTTTTTTTTTTAAGACCAAAAATAACGGTACCTGCCATACGATTTTTTTTCGAAATTTTATAAATATTTTTTTTTTCTGAAAAATTGTTCGACAAATTTAAAAAACAAAGATACAAAAAAAAATTTATTTAGTTAAAGCTAGGTACTGGTTGAAAAAATATTTCGAAAAATGGTGATTGAGGGTACCCCCCAAAGAACCATTTTTTTGTTTTTGATTTTTTCAAAAACAGTACCTACCACCGATTTTGATCATTTTTTTTTTTGCTTAAGCTCCCCAAAAATTTGAATAGAATTGTGTATTCAAATTTTCAAAAACATTTTTTTTTTGATTTAAAAAAAAATTTCAAAATTTTTTTTTCAAAACTCAATATTTCGAAAACCCCATGCTAAATTTTTTTTAAATAAAAGTTTCTCAACATAATCTACAAGATGTATGAAAAAAAGTTTTATTTTACCTAAAAATAAAGGTACCCACCATACAAATGTTAAAAAATGTCAGAAAATTGTTTTCAAAAATCGTATTTTTCTCGAAAACGGCACCTAGAATTTTGATAAAATTTTTTTTTCTTTCAATTAATTTTAACGATCTTAAATTTAATAAAAAAAATTTGAAATTAAGATATTACAGCTTGTACCTACCATAGGACCATTTTTTAAATTTCGAATTACTCATTATTGACATAACGGATTTTAATGAAATTTTTTATAGAGTTGCTTCAAAAAATTCTAAGAAACATTGCATTTCAAAACTTTAAAAAAAATATTTTTTGAATTTTTGAAAAAAAAAATATTTTTTTTTTTTTTGAAAATTCGATATTTTAAAAATGGCTTCATATGTTTTTTGTAAATTTAATTTTCATTCGTACAGTAGTAACATCTTAAAGTTGGCATACTTTTTGTATATTTAAACTTTTTTTAAGAAACCACCACAACGACTTATTATATTTTGTTCTTGCATAAATTCATATTTTCATAGCATTCTGTTTTTGTATCTTACAACTAAAAGAATTTAGAAATATTTTTATCCTTATAAACATTTTTCTCCAATAACATTCGTTTTTAAAATTCCTATTCGATTACATAGGAGCAAGTTCGTGTGACCCAGACGTGCATTTTATTTTTTACTGAAATAAAGTCCATGTCCATAATATTACAGCTAATTTTTTTTTATCAAAATCTTTAGAGCGGTTTTCGAGATAAATAAGATTATGCATTTCGGATGTATGAAGGTACCGTTAGTTTTAGAGCTAAAAAAAATTTCAATTTTAGGCTGTAGTTCGAGGTACAGACGGAATTGTCGGACCCTCTTTATTCGTCTTCGCTATCATCGTAATGTCAACTTTGATCAAAACCTCGAGTTCGATTTTTTTCCAAATGCAGAACTTGCCCTATAGTACCTACATATATCGCAATTAAAAACCACATTTTAAACAATCTGTCACTTGAACTTATTTTATAAATAATTGTTTGACCAACCGGAGCTTCCTTTAAAAACACACAAAACTTCCTAATATTGTATTGGAAATTTTGTCCTTAGCCGCTATTTTCACATTTCTGAGTGTTCCGGGCAATACTGCTATAAAATTCTTCATCTAACATAGATTTGAGTGAAATTTGAATATTGTTTAATAAACCATACATATTCAATACTGGTTAATCCATGGATTCCAATTGAATGACCGCATTTCAGAAAATATAAGCCGCATTCAGTAAAAAGCTACGGTAAGCCTCCGCTTACTCTGAAGAGTACCATCATGTTTGAAAAATGTTTTATGAATGATAAATAAAAAGTGGGTCCGTGGTGATTCTAATTTCTATGCTATACCTATAATTTGAGCCGAATAACGTAGTTTTGCGAACCGTATTAGAATCCGAATGTGAAGTCGCCCATTCGTTTTTGACAACTTTTTCGGAGTAAGAATGGACTCGCTTGCTTGAGAGGTTGATTTCAGACACTGACAAGAAGCATTTGAAACAACATTGTGAAATGACATTCGGCGCACTTGGGTGATTTCTATAAAAGATATGCGTGTATTAATTCAGAGCAACAACTACAATTTTTAAAGATTTTTAAACGATAAATAATAAAAATGTAAGAATCGTTAAAAAACCGGGACATTTTTTATATTGGGAAATTATATCGAGATAGATTTAAATATCGGGACTGTCCCACCAAAATCGGGACGTCTAGCAGCCTTATCTTAATAGATTTCAGGTAACAAAAACAAACAAAAGATATTTTCTATAAGAAATTTGATGGACATCTGTGCCTTACTTACTCATTGGATAAATCACTACAAACTTTGTCAATTTATCTAGCGTTGAAATGGTTTTGTCCTTATATTATAAAACTCAATAGAAGAAATTATTTAAAAACTTGAAAAATTTGACCTTAGAGAAGAAAAATATTGTTGGTTTTTTTACTTTAATAGAGATCGCCAGAGTTGTGGAACAAACTTCTGTTGTATTTTTTGATCATATGTCTATGAATTAAATAAATAAATAAATTAGAAGCCAACGCTCATAAAAATCATAAACCTGTTGCATAACAATTTTTTGGCATGAATGGGGTAGATTTAAAATGTATCCGTCGAGTCCGAACGTCTAAAATGAGAAGTAGTTTTCATGACAAGAGATATGTATTCTTGGAGGATTTAATCAAACATGTATCAAATCAATGCATTTAGTTGGCATAGGCTTGGAATACATCTGCAGTATACACTGTTTGTATTCATTTGGCAGATAGAGTATATGGTAAGAAATATATCCATTTAGCTAGGTTGATTTTGGGGAAGATACAAAAAGTTCTACAAATACCTTTCGATCTTTATTTGGATTCAAATTTTTATTTTTCAAATAATACTCATGAATTATCATAGATGTCAAAGTACTGTGTAAGATGACAGCACATTTATCTGTATTGGAAGTCCTCTCGGTCTTTTCCTAAAAAATCATGCTACAGGTATATAAATAAATTTATCAAAAATTGTTTTGTTTTACCTTAGTCACAAATCTTCTTACGTGAGCAAAAATACCAAAGAGAATTCCATCTTACCTGCAAAGAAAAGAAAATGTTTCCAATTATATTAATTGCATTTGACAGTTCAAAAATCAACTTAATGAAAAAAGATATGTATATTCTTAATCTCTTCAAAATTGTTCGCTTAGCCTAAAATTACTCCAGCTTCACAAAGCAAATCAATGCAGCCTAATAGTTTTAAGTTCACATAAATTCTTAAATTAGAACATAATACCCATACTCACATACATAATAGCAATTTAAAAATAGGAACACGATCTTTTGATTGCCTTAGATATATAGTTTTTTCTATTTTTCATAAAACTTGTAAAACATTGTAAACAACCAGATTATCTCTTAAGTGCTTAATCTTCAAACACGAGAAGGTATGCTCCAATGATTTATAGCACATCATAAGGAGCTATAAATAAAATAGATTTTTTTCGAAGGCGGCTATTTATCAAAAAAGTAAAAAAAAAACACTAAATGATTTGTTGATCTTTAGGCAAGATCATGACATAATTCTTTCAGTCGAATGTCAAAAAAGATGTTTCGTTAATAAATTTAATTAAAATTTACTGCACAAATTTAAAATGATGTCTCATTTGTGTTTTGGACACACTTGAATTTGTTTATTTTTAGATATATGCATTTACCGACAATGTCATCACAGTCTTTTTCAACGTCAATCTTTCGACAGCAGAAATCACTGTAAATCAGTAAATACTCGTATTACAAAAACAAGTTTATAGAGTACCATTCAAACGCTAGTGAACAGTGGCGACTTGTCACCGACATTCTAAGCCATTATGACCATATGTAATATCAGCCAATTTCTAGTGTCCGGTTCATCTAGTTAAAGAAAACCATCCTACTAGGACCGTTTGGCAATACGAGACAACCAAATGGTACCGTCTGAGTAACTTTTACCAAATTTTAACTGGTCACTATGTTTCCTCAATAGCGACGTTGATGCCAGTGCTAATATGATTACAGAAGTGATTTTTCTTGGGATGCGTACTTTTATTCCTAACAAAATTAAGTGTGTAATACCTAAAAAAAAAAGCCTTAGTGCGATTCAAGCTGTAAAGAACCTATCACGTTGAGAGAAAAAAGTTTTCGCTCTTACAAAAGCTTAAAAAAATCAATAACCATTACAAGAACGTAAATTATTCCATAGGACAGGTACATTTCTGCACTAGACAGTTGGAAGAGCCCTTGGAAATCTTGATATAATCAAATGTTGTGCTTGCCTTGATGGTATATCCCCATTCTTCTGAAGAAGTGTTCTTCATCGCTGGCAAAACCATTGCTTATGCTTTTTCATCACTACTACTGTTCTGGAATCTTCCCTAAAAGATGAAAAACAGCATTTTACTAGCCTGTTCCTAAAAAAAACGACCCATTTTACCTCTCTTCCTATCGACCAATTGCACTAACGTCCCTTCTTTCAAAAATTAAGGAGCCGCTGATCAATCATCGATCGGCTCAAGAAATATCTCGACGATCATAAATTTCTGAATGACTGGCAATACGGCTTCCGCAGCAATCGTCCGACTGGAGATCTGGGAGATCTGATGGCGTATCTCACGGAAGAATGAAACAGATCCTTTAATTGTTTTGGAGAAAGTAAGTCATCTTCTCTTATAAATATTTCTCAACAACCGGTAGAGAAAGTACAGAGCTTCTAATACCGCTCACTCAAGAAGGAAGAAGAGCTGGACGACCGAGAAGCTCATGGAGAAGGACAGTCGAGGAGGAGTCAGCCCAACTAGGCAAGAGTTGGAGGGAGTTGCGACTCATATCCAGGAACCGAACACGATGGCGAGCTGGCGTTGTGGATGCCCTATGCCCCACTAGGGGTCCCCAACACATAAAAGGTTTGAAGACCTAAGTAGGTAAGTATCAACGAAAGCCTTGTTCTTAAGATTAGAAATTACCCTTTAGGTCGTTCAGTACATACATGTTGTATTCGACGATTTCAAATCTGATCTTCACAAAATAAATGCTGGTGTTACGCAGGGCTCCGTTTTGTCTACGACTCTCTTCCTCATTTTTATAATTGATCTCTTGTCTAAAACTTTTAATCCACTTTATTGTTTTGTCGTCGAATCGACCCTCAGCTTTTTATTCGCGTTCTAAAATTCAACTCAGTCTCCTTCGGAACTGGAATTGCAACGGTATTGTATAATAAGCACATAAAACTCCGATCTTTACACTATTGTTAAATGGGGTATACAAAATTGTGTGGAGTTTAATGCTTCTGAAAAGCTCTCAGTACTCGGTATGAGTTTCAGCGACAATCTTCGTTGGAATAACGACATTCTCTAGACCGCCATAAACAACGCTAAATGGTTAGAATTTCACTATCGCTGTAAGAAATTTGTCACTCCTTCTGAACTGACTGCAGTTTATGAAGCATTTATACGTCCAAAACTCGAGTATACTCACATCACCGGGCAGCTTATCTTATCTTATCTTATCTTATCTTATCTTATCTTATCTTATCTTATCTTATCTTATCTTATCTTATCTTATCTTATCTTATCTTATCTTATCTTATCTTATCTTATCTTATCTTATCTTATCTTATCTTATCTTATCTTATCTTATCTTATCTTATCTTATCTTATCTTATCTTATCTTATCTTATCTTATCTTATCTTATCTTATCTTATCTTATCTTATCTTATCTTATCTTATCTTATCTTATCTTATCTTATCTTATCTTATCTTATCTTATCTTATCTTATCTTATCTTATCTTATCTTATCTTATCTTATCTTATCTTATCTTATCTTATCTTATCTTATCTTATCTTATCTTATCTTATCTTATCTTATCTTATCTTATCTTATCTTATCTTATCTTATCTTATCTTATCTTATCTTATCTTATCTTATCTTATCTTATCTTATCTTATCTTATCTTATCTTATCTTATCTTATCTTATCTTATCTTATCTTATCTTATCTTATCTTATCTTATCTTATCTTATCTTATCTTATCTTATCTTATCTTATCTTATCTTATCTTATCTTATCTTATCTTATCTTATCTTATCTTATCTTATCTTATCTTATCTTATCTTATCTTATCTTATCTTATCTTATCTTATCTTATCTTATCTTATCTTATCTTATCTTATCTTATCTTATCTTATCTTATCATACCTTATCTTATCTTTTCTTTCACTTTTATCACTTTTCTGGTGGTTAACATGACGAAGTAACTCTGAGAGGAATTTCTTCAATAGGAACTTAAATCTGTCAAACAAGTTTATGGTATCAAACAAGACTACTCGTGGCCACCATTTGTACCTACCTAATTTTAAATGTAAATCCTTTAACTGATAATCCTCATGTACCTATCCCTATTATAAGCAGAATTTGCAAAAAAAAAAAAAATACAAAAAAGCCTCCAACGATTATCAAAAATGAATTAAATGAAGCACAAAGCATTATACTTTAAGAAAAGAATATTTTATCTACATAATGTGTATGTGTATGCAGCGTCGGCATAATTCTTGAACCACACAAACAAATATTTGCCAAGCAAGCAATATCTATGGAACATGAAAAAGAATATTTTCATATTAAACGATTACTATCATTCTAAAATGTTAATATGTTCCACAGAGATAGCAGGGGACTACACATTCAAATCCAACCTATGAACTCACCGATACGAGATATCCTTCAAGATAACCTATCAGCGGGCGTAGCTATATAGGAACCGTTTTTTATCGCTTTTTCACTTTCTCATCCTCGTTCGCGTCGTTGTCGTCGTTTGCGCTGAGAAGAACGTGATTTATACACATATAAATACAAATATGAGAAAGGATTCCTTTAAGTCCATGAATTTGAGTATCTCTCTCCCATTAGATAGCGCATATAAATTTTTGCTTTTTTTGTTCTTTTAAATTTTATTCATAACTTCTGTTAAAATTTTCTGCCGTATTTCATTCAGATTTGCACTCTGAACGTAATTATGTGCACGATAAAAAGCAAAAAGATACAAAGGATATAATATAATGTTGTTGTGTGAAGAAGAATGAAAATACCACAACTTATTATCCTGCCATAAAACCATTTAAAATATAAATCTTTTATAATTCCAGCTTGTGTGGTTGTGTCAAGAAACATCGTCGTGCTGATGTACAAGGTTGTTCTTTTCCAAGGTTTCTTATATGAATTTATAGATACAATTTTGTACAAAAAAAAGAAGAGAATAATGGGTGAGGTTATTCTTATGTAAGGATTTGTGTTTGAAGGACTTCTTAGAAGAAACAAAAATTCACCATTCTTTAATATTTACAGGGTGCGTTTTATGTTCCAGGTCGATGTTTTATTTCAGTAAATTTTGAATGGAGTACAATTGTTTTTTGGTCCCTCCCTGACTGTCCTTATTTAAAATCAACAATAAGTCTATGTAAGTCGGCCAAGACTTACAAATCATAGTCAACCTTTTATCAGATAATTACCGGAACTGTTTCTACTGTCTCACCTTATCTTACTGAGCCAAAGGTGCTCTGCTCCGTCTTGTGCGAGGAAGTCTCGACTATAAAGGAGCCGCCTATCCACAGTTCTATGGCTGACTTGGTAGATAAGCAGAATCGCCATTTCATCCTGAACCAGCCCTCAACTGTATATAAGTAGAGGAGTACATCAAGCGGGATGAAGCTTAGGTGTATACTCTCATAATACTCATCGTTGGGGTAGTATGCCCCAAAAATAAGGCTCTGGCAATCTGACCTCGAATCAGCAATCCAAGACACTGCCTTAACACACGAATCTTTTCCATTTGAGATGAGGCAACGTTGAGCCACAACGAGCTCCCATGGGAAATCATCATGTAACAAATCGCTTCTACGCTCCTATCAAGCCGGCTGCAGTATAACAACAGTTTCAAAGCAAAGGCAAAGGTTCCCCTAACACTGGCAGGAACAGAATTTATATGTCTTTCGAAATACAAATACTGACCCAACCAGATGCCAAGGTAATTTACTACACTTTTACTCGCTAGTGGATCACAAGCTTGAGCCAGATCTTTGTCATATTCCTTGGGGCTCCACGCATTTGAGACCTTCACAGAAAAGCTTCTGATTTGAAAGTTAATTTTTAACTTCCAGTCATCGCAATATGGCTGAATCTTGTGGAAGTCAAGCTGCAAATGAGTTCTGATGACCTAGACCTTTGGAGCTGTTCTGTAAGCAATAAGATCGTTGGCATATGCAATTGCCTGAATAAGACCACCTATCAAATCGCTCGTGTGAATGCTGAATAGAAGCGCCAGTTGACCGCTCCCCGCAGAAGAGAATTTTTAATATTGAAGATTGTGGTAGGAGTTAAGTTGCCACTTTTGACAACTACATAACTATCTACCATTGAGCATGTCATAAAAATAAGATATCTAATAGTGGTTTACTTATGCTGAGTCTGATGTAGATGAAACTACTCCAATTATATGAGTAAATGCACTCAAACTTCCTTATATTAGGGTGATTCTCCACTAAAAGCTCCTTTTCGTGGCCCCGACCAAAAATGGTAAAAAAACATCAAATATTTTAATGTCAATAGCAGCGTAAGCAACGTTCCTAACTGGCCCACTTCTCAATTTGAGATATTTGCAAATGTTTAATAAAAAAAAAGTAACATTAAACTGCCAAACGTCATTTCCGTAACGTGTCTCCTCCTCGTTTTAGCACAGAAAAAGTGTTTTATTTTATTTAATTTGATTGGATTCCCGCATCAAACAAATGTTGATAATTTCAATTGTCCTTAAAATAAGTTTTATTCATTTATAACAATTAACTTTCTGGAGATACAAACATGTGTCTCCAGGTATTTGCATCATTTCCGTACAAAATATTCAAATGTTTTTAAATTCCAATAAAAGACCGGCAGTTAATAAAATTCAAACTAAATGTAGAAAATAAATCATGTTTTTTTTGAAATATATTCAAGAACAGTGAAAATACAAAAGCTTCGTGTGAAATTTTCAAGTGAGTGTCTGTATTCATCTCGTGTTCCATTAATTACGTCATTTCCGTAAGTGAGTATAATTTTGTTAATTTATAGTAAACAAAAAATATTTTGTAATAATTTTGTGGCACTATGTTGCACAATTCTTCATACCAAATATCAAAAAAATACATTCTATTTTGAGTGACTAAAAAATTAAAAAACATCGATTTTCGTCATTTCCGTAGCGTCATTTCCGTATCCTATCGTTGAGTTACGGGAATGACGTGATGGTTACGGAAACGATTTCAATGCATTTTTCCAAACAAACTCGAGCGCAACAAGTACGTGAGCGTCGAAGGAAAATTCGAGAAAATCCTGTAAAAAGGGAAGAACAAAAACAAAAGGAACGTTTGCGATATTTGCGGAAAAAAGAAATGGCAGTTGCGAAATTTATAGGTCAAAAAACGAAGAGTGAACAACGGGTGAGAGGGAAAAATTGGAGGAAATACTCTAGGGGATACAGAAATCGACAAACAAATGCCATAGAAAGACAACAAAACGAGCAACTGTTTATTTCCCAAAATACGCCACCAGGATCAGATGAAGAGGAGCTGTTTGTAATTATTCAAGAGCAAGATCCACGGCCAGATCCGCAGCCGAATCCACAGCCAGATCCAGATCCAAATTTACATGGATACCCAGAACAAGAACAGCCACATCCCGTTCCAGATATCAGAAAAGAAGTGAAACTACTTAAAAAAAACAATCGGCACCTGCGCAAACCAGGTAACTGAATACTGAAACTTTAAAAACAAAAATAAAAGCATGTCAAAAAAACATAAGAAGACTAAAATCCAAAAAAAGAAATACCAACAACTGATCAACTGACACCCAAAACAAGGGTTCAGCAAATTTTTGACTCTAATCCTTCTACAAAAAGTCCTGAAGTAGTTAAAAGATTACTATTTGGTGAAGTTCTTAAGGACCAGTTGGTATTAAGCTATGACGTTTCGCAAACAAAAAAAAAAAAATATTATGCACGCTTTTGGCTGGACAAATATTAAAAAGATATAAATTTCAATCTTTTTGCCGTAAAAACATTTTAAAAAACATTTCTAAAAAATATTACAAGCTTCGCCCCAAGCTTACATAGATTACAAGCTGAAAAGAAAATGAAAATTTGCGTATTTTTGGAGGAAGACATAAATAGCCGTTTATGTCCTGGCAAAAAGGATTTTGTTTCAAAAGGCAAAAATAAACAAAACAAAAACGTTACTTGGTGTACACATAAAAAAACTTACATTCAAAATTTATTGAACAACATCCGAACTATACAAAGTAAGTTAAGCTCCTTTTCCGCTGACGGAATAGGAGCTGTTTGCAAAAGAACTGCTGATAAAATAGTAGGAGAGGGAAAGGATGTCCATAACTTCGTCACATTGATCCGAGTCCTTAAAGAAAACTGCAAAGCTGTCAACATATATCCTATTTTTGAAAAAGACATAATCAGTTTTGCAAAAACTGCCAACTTAGAACAATCAAAAACTTTTCTGGAACAATGAAGGTTCAACAGGTGACTATACTTTACTATACAGAGGCTGATAGATTTAATGGTCTTGTTTTCATATACATTTGTGTTAGGAAGCGCTTATAGAAGTACCTTGTGGTTACGGTCATTGAGTTGTTTTGAATGCCAAAAGTCATGCGTCCATTTTCATATGGGCGTCTTGAATTTTCTTAAAAGCACTTAAAACTCTGACGATGATGTCCCTTCAAGTAGCCTTAAGATGCCCAGAGCAAATTACAGTGAAATTTACTACTCTGACGAGAACCTACAATTTCCAAATAAAATTTTCTAAAAAGACATAAATTTCGGTACCAATATACTCATTTTATTAGAAGGATTAAGGCGCAAACAAAACTTTGTTGCTGTTTGCCAACGCGATATGGAGGGAAATGAGGTGGAAATTGTTTTCTACAAACGGTACAATAAAGGTAAAGTCGAACAACTTTATAAGCTTGATGAAACTGACAGCTCATACATTAACATCCAACAAATACAATCTATTTTGCCAACACCTAATATTGTATTACAAGGAAATCGACTATTTTATAAATTTTCCTTAATGCAATCAATAGATTAAAAATATTGACTTTTGATACCTATATATATCCCTATGTCAAATAGTAAGTACCTTAAATAAAAAAATATCTTATTGAATTGAAAATATACCATTTTTTCTTAATTTTAGCAGAAAAAGTCATTTCCGTATATAATAATTATCATTTCCGTAACGAAGTCGTCATTTCCGTAGCAAGACAAAATTCGTAAAAACGCTTTAAAACAAGTGGCCGCACTTTTAAATTATCAATTATTGCGTTATTTACGTCAACAATCAATTGGGCATAATTTTTTTCTCAAATTTAGGTAGGGGCCATTTTCGATGCCAAAAAGGAGCTTTTAACAGAGAATCACCCATTAACATAATATCATATTCTTCAGTAGTTAACAAAATCTGTTTGCTTAAGAATGACTTTTTTTCTAGCCCTTTTCAATTATCAATTTCTAGTGGTGTATTTCCTATACAATGGAAGGACTCGTTCATCATCCCTGTACACAAAAAAGGATGTTAGAATTATATAACTATACTATAAGTCTAGTGGCAAACTATTCTATATACCTAAACTTTTGAGGATACGCTTCTCCATTGTGAACAACTATACTCTCCAATTAACATACTCGTAGCTTTCTTAAAGGTAGATCAACGATCACAAATCTTACAGAATTTGTTTCCAAGACTTTATAGGCTCTGGAATCAAGCCATGAAGTGGCATTATTGTCTTAAAAGTTAAAGCATACTGTATCCTGGGTACAGTCCTACCTCGACAATCGTCAATATAAAGTAATTTTTAGATCATGCACTTCCAACCCCATATGTTCAAATTCAAGTGTCCCGCAAGGAAGTCACTTAGGGCCCCTAATTTTTCAATTAACTATAAATGATGTTAAACTTGTTCTTGCAGGATCTGATCTTGAGATCTACGCTGATGATATGCACATCTCTCCTTCTCAGTGGCGCAATCGTTACAAGTAGACCTTTTTTACCTGGTGTCAACTTAACTTTCTTGAGCTTAATGTAAGCAAATGGCAAGCCATTACTTAGTTTAGAGGCGGAAGCCCTTGTCACAACGTCAATACCTGATTAACAAATCAACCAATTTCCATAGGCACTTCCATTCGTCACCTGGATGTTATTTGGGATTGTAAGCTTAACTTTTGTGAACATACATATAAGCAAAATTATCAACAGAGCTGATTCCATATTTGGGTTCGTTATCGTTGATAATGCAGAAATTATTTGCATACACCAGCTCTTGAATGGTATCATCGATTATCCAGCTCTTTATGAAAAAATTAAATGGACCGTAAGCCATTGTCATTTAAGAACCACATCACTTTTATGTATTCTCTGAATAGGGCCAGAATGAGCCGATATGGCTAGAATGCTTCGGAAAGCTAACAGCTCAACCTTTTCCGGTCGTAATCTCTCCAAATCTTCCCTTCTACGCGCTCTCCTAACTTAAACCTTAGTCTGTCGTGTCCTTATTTCCTGGCTCCTTAGTTTAAATGCAGACTTAAGATTTTAATTGTTATCAAAGGGCACAGTAGTGCCCAGCCAAGTTCTGGCACTACACCCTTTTTCCAGGAACAAACTCAGGCGATTTTTGACCCCTCCCTATCTTCAGTACCAATGAAGTCAGAAGTCCGAATATTTGGTAAGCTCGTTAGGCACAGACGCCTCACTAAATTTCAATTTTCTAGTATAAGCGGTTCCTGAGATATAAGGCCTCAAAAATCACAAAAACCGTAACTGACTGACTGACAGATCATCAAAATTATCGAGCACTTCCCGACATCGTAGAATCTTGTAACTTCGCACAACGGTAGGTCTTGTTTTCCTTTCAGGGGCGTGGTATCCGCCTACTTCCTCAGAACTGATGTAAATTATATATGGCACACTTCCTATTGCAATAGAACAATGAAATTTGGTAGAACGGTAGGGCTCAAATTGCCAAAAATAAAAATTGGGGTTTTCCATTCAGGGGGCGTGGTATCCGCCCACTTTCTGAGAAAATGTTTAATTTATATGGAGTACTTCCGATTGCTGTAATTAAGGTGGGTATGTTAGTGTTAGGTATCTTGCCAGGACAAGAAGAAATAATTGAAGCGCAAATCAAAACAACCAATAACAAAAAGAAAATATACCAAAAGAAAATGGAAGCTAAAAACTAAATTGATTTTAGTAGGTAGGGTCCACCCTTCTATCTTTCGAGATTTTGACATGGCAAAATATTAAAATCTTTGCAAAAAGGAGTGAGATCAGACCAAAACCATGAATGTTAAAAAAAGCCAAGTTCTTCTATACAAAAACCTTTGTGTAACAAGTCAGCCGTGAAAATTACTGAGATCTAAAAGTACGCCAAGTTCATACTTCATGAAGGTTTAACACCGAATATTTAAAGTAGTATAATATTGAAACAGCTACAATGTAATAGAGAAATTTTATTATTTAATGATTACTGACTAAAATTTGATGGGCTTACTTGGCAAGTTTTTTTTTATGCCCAATTCGAAAGGTTTTAAAAACTTGACGAGTGAACCCATCAAATTTTAGTCAGTAATCATTAAATAATAAAAATTCTCTATTACATTGTAGCTGTTTCAATATTATTCTATTCATATTAAAATCAAGAACGTTACAAACTGAGTTTGCCTGCCTTAAACAACGTGTTATAGGCTCATTGTTACCATAATTAACCCTATGAAAAGTTAGCTGAAAAAGAAACTGAGGAGGAAGTTCACGCATAGGTGCATAAAAACATACCGATGCAAGCAAAAAAGGGCAATTAATTTTATAGTTAATGATGTCCCTAACAAACATTATCTCAAAATATGATCTTCTAGTTTCTAAAGATTGGATCTCTAATAACAAACATCTTGACTTATATGAAGGTACGAGTATATTACAACCCAAAGTTCTCATCGACATTCTAGTACAGCGTTTTTGGATCCTTTCTATACGAACAGAATGAACAGCATAGAAAAGGTTCCATACGATACAACAGTATTCCAAAACTGATCGAACAAAGCAGAAATAAAGTGATCTGAGGGTAAAAGGATTCGTAAAATCTTTTGAGTTACGATATCTACATAAAACCAAGCTAGCTTTAGAGACGACATAGTCAATGTGACTGAAGAAAGTCAATTTTATGTCGAAAATTATTCCAAGATCCATTTTTTCAATAACTCTAGCTAATGGAGTTAAACTAATGTTATATGAAATAAATTGCACGACTGTGTCGTACGAAATTGCTCCTATGTAATAGACTAAGAATTTCAAAAATGAATGTTGTTAGAGAAAAACTGTTCATAAGCATAAAATAAATTTTTAAAATGACTAAAACAACTTCTATAGTTAATGGAGGAAAAAATAGGATGCCATGTCATTCAAGCAAATATACGTTTATGCAAGAACAAAAATTATAAGTCTTTGTAGTGGTTTCTTAAAAAAAATCGTCGTCGTTCTATGAAAACTCCCTAAGTCCATTTAAAAAAAAAATGTGATGCAATTCTTATTTAATTCATTTCGGATAAACCATTTGCAAAAAATTTTATTGCACAATGCCTACGCCAAACAAATTCTACAATTGAAGCCTGAGATCATGCTATTCTGATAATTTTTGGATTTTTTTATATTAATTTCCAAGTTCAAATGCAAATATCTCAAAACACAAAAAATGGACTTAGGGAGTTTTCATAGAACGACGACGAAATAAGCTTTTATATAAAAAAATTTTAAAATATTTTTAAGAAAAAATTTTGGCAAGCTAATTTAAATTTTTTTATTATTGTTCGAACAGAAATTAAATTTACAAAAAAAAATATTGAGCCGTTTTCGAGATATTGAATTTTCCAAAAAAAAAATGATTGTTTTTTTTTTTTTAAATTAAAAAAAAATATTTTTCTTAAAGTTTGGAAATGCATTATTTTTCAAACTTTTAAGAAGCTTCTCTCTAAAAAATGTCAGTAAGATCCGTTATGCGGATAATGAGTAATTCAAAACTTTAAAAAAATCGTTCTATGGTAGGTACAGTCAGTAATATCTTGTTTCAAAATTTTTTTAATTAAATTATAGATCCTAAAAATTTATCGAAAGAAAAAAAATTCAAGTAAAATTCTCGGAACCGTTTTCGAGAAAAATACGATTTTCGAAAACCATTTTTTAACATTTTTATGGAGGGTACCGTTATTTTTAGGTAAAATAAACTTTTTTTCTTATATCTTATAATTTATATTAAAAAACTTTTATTTATCAAGTTTTAAGAAAATTGAGCATGGGGTTTTCGAAATATAGAGTTTTCAAAAAAAAAAATTGAAATTTTTTTAAAAATCCAAAAAAAAATTTATAAATTTGAATACACAATAATATTAAAACTGCTGGGGGGCCTTAACATACAAAACAACGATCAAAATCGGTAGTACCATTTTGAGAAAATCAAAAACAAAAAAAAATGGTTCCAAGGGGGCTACCAAAAATAACCACTTTTTGGATTTTTTTCAACCATTTCCTAGCTTTAACTACATGAATTTTTTTTTGAATTTTCTTTTTAAAAAATCTGTGGGACAGTTTTTGAGAAAAAAAAATATTCGAAAAAAATTCGTATTGCAGGTACCGTTATTTTTGTCCATAAAAAAAAAAGAAAAAAACGTGTGGGGGAAAAAATCAAAACCCATATCTACCAAGTTTGAAGAAAATCGGCCGAGCCGTTTAGGCTGTAGTCGAACCCATATAGACAGACAGATAGACAGAATTGCGAGACCCACTTTTTTGGTCTTCGCTATCATCGTAATGTCAACTTTGATCAATATCTCAAGTTAGATTTTTTTTACGAATGCATAACTTGCCTTATACCTAATACCTATAAGTCAAAAAATAAATGGAATGTAAGCAACGTCATTTAAGAACCATACCACTTTTATGTATTCTCTTCCAACGAACTGAATACGGCCAGAGTAAGCCGATGACTAGAATGCTTTGAACAGCTAACAGCTCAACCATTTTTTGAACCTTATCTCTCCAAATCCTCCCTTGTACGCGCTATCCTAACTTAATTCTTAGTTTCTTATGTCCTGATTTTCTGGATCCTTAGTTTTAATGTAGTCTTAAGAGTTTATTTGTTTTTCTAGTATTAAGTATGTGTAAGTGGCTTGCTAGTATTAAGCTTATAATAATAAGAACGTGGTCACTGGTCAGTTTTAGCTAGGGACCCTCTAACAATATGGTGTCAACAGCCTCCACCAAATCAACGAGTACCAGTACACAACATTTCAGTTTTGTTATATTGGATAACAGAGAACAGTTTAGACACGACATGCATTGTATCACATAACGAATTGTATCATATAAAGACCGGACTGAGTATCCGGTATGGGCTCTATTAATAACTTTTTCGGATACCATACTTACTTCGGAAGAAGACTTGTCGACCTGAGATTCGCCCGATTCGAGATTTTCTTCCCCTTTTTCAGAGAGGATGTGCCACAGCTGTTTTCCATTTCATTGTATAATTTGCATTATTCAGTGCATTGCTTAACAATATGCACATCTGAAGGTAGCTGTCGTAGTACAACGTTGGATATACCATCGAAATCTGCGGATTTTTTTTTTCTTTAATTAGTTGAAGATGAGCTGGACCTTCACGTTTGAAACTCTGCCAAATGATCACCATTGAACCAAGTGAAACCATGGTTCTTCGATCGCCATTGCATCAGTTCATATCAAAGGTAGAAATGGTGAAGCAGATTTCTGTTTTCCAGACCACGATTTGGGCGAATGTTATCATTCACTTTGTACACTTACTGAAAAGTAGCCCTCACGGTCTCATCTGTTGTCAGAACAACAACTTGGTTTTTGTTGTTTTCTCAAGCTTACGACTCGGAAGACCGTTTTGATCATTCTTCCTAAAGATCTTATTAACTTGTGAAAACATACTCGGATCGCTGGAATTAACAGCCGAAAACTAATATTTACATTTTAGTAATGGACAACTGATTATTCTCCTGGATCAATTGGTTGAAGTTTTTGATTGACGATTCAGTGTCCTAATAACCAGCCCAAGGGTGTGGCTTATGACGGGATCTGACGCTGCAATTCCCCTGGTGGCACCTAATCGGCAGGTTTGACGCCCCTGGTGGCACTAAACAGCAGGCTTAACGCTCTGGTAGATCAGTAGGTACGACGCCCCTGGTGGCACTAAATAGCGGTGGCACTAAATCTACTCTGGTAGATTGGCAGGTTCAACGGCCCTGGTGGCACTAAATGGCAGGCTAAACGCTCTGGTAGATCAGCAGGTACCGAAGCCCCTGGGGGCAATTAAAACGTTAAACTTCGAATTAAGACCCCTTACCACTTGTCTATGACTGGATTTCAAATGATTGATACAACCAATTTACTATGCCGCCTGACTGTGTGTATGATCGAAAGGGTACATTTTTGTTCCCCCAAGTAGGTCCTCATGATGATTTTTCAGTAAAAACTGAATGTGAACTAAGTAAGTGGTGAACGAAAAATATTAATGTAGTTGATTTTACTGTGACGTCATGTGTCCATGGGGCTTGTGAATCGAAATCGGTAAATTACAATTTTACTTGTAAGACCAAAATAACATGAAGTGGAGAAGCATGGAACGCTTCGTTACACCTTTTCCTTCAAGTACACCGCATAAGAAGAAATCGGCAGGCAGCAAATCAGGGGGTCGTGGGGTCCAGTCGATATCCCCATTTTTGGCATTATTAACACCAAGAAACTCACGTTATTTTCTCAACATTAAATAATTTCACGCTGTTGCTACGTTAGATAGTCCATCATAAACTGTTACTGACCACTCTCTACGATTGTCAAATACAAAATAACAAAATTCATTGGAACAAAAATGACAAAAAATGAAATCGACCTGGAACATACTCAATTTTATTAATCTGCTTTTTTCAATTCGCTAAACGTACTTTAAAATTTGTATTAGTTTATTTTTTCTCGATTTTTTTACCAGTAAGTTTATGTCCTTTTTAACGAAGAAAAGTCCAGTAAATTTATGAAATAAAAGGCCTTAAGCCCTGGGTTAAAGTTTTTTTTTGTCTAAATTTGCTTTATATTTCTACCTTAGAAAACCCAAAGCAAATTTTTAAAAACATCCTACATACCAATTATCTCCATGTTCCAATGCAAAAAAAAAAAAGATTGAAATTGCATAGAAGAATATGAAGGCAATCATTTTGTGTATGCTGCATAAAATGTTGCATAAAATACCCATTCAATGCAGCATGCTGTATTAGTATTATGTTCTTGCTTTTTTTAAAGCTTCATCTCCGTGAAAATATTAACCATACGCAGCAGCGTAAACCGTAAAGGATCTGGCTTCAACAAAAATAAAAATTCAATTTACTTTACCAAGGATGCAGGTGGCTGTGGCTTTTAAAGCGAAGAAAGTAGATATTAGAAATGCAAATGCAAACGAAAAGTTGCCTTTGTCCTGGGATTATTATTTATTGCCATTTGCGTAAAGAAAAATGTTGCTATGGTGAGGTGGCTGTGGATTGAGAGTGTTCATTTTCAGTGACAGTGATAAAAATGAAGTACAAAAATGAATGAAAAATTGAAAAACAAAAAAGCATGGAAATTTGTTCAAAGTGTTACCGGTCATAAGAATATCTAGAACCACACAGCAAGTTTTTCTCTAGTCTATCTGTATGGTCAAATCAGTTCAGTTTATACTATCCAAAATATTATAAAATGAAAAAAAAGTAAATTTTAGAACCACATATGTACATCTGGGGAATAAGTAAATAGACAGTTACTAGAAAAACCCATTATCCCATTCAAACTAGATTTCCAACATTCAGAAGAATAATAAAAGATGTCACAATCACACTGGACAGGGGAACCTGTCAAATTGGAGAGCATTGCCTTCGTCTTACTACTGAAATTCATTTTATGCAATGACACCAGTGTCTAATTAATATCGTTGTTAATGAAAGCAATCAAATGAAGACGAAATTTACAGCCATAAGAGAAAGCAATATCATCTTTAAAAGCTGTGGGTTTTCCAATGAAACTTCAACTTTAAATAGAATTTATAAAAATCAGAAAAAGCGCCGGCCCCGAAACTGAGCCCTTCTGGGTGCGAATGGTTGTAAATATTTCAGAGAACACTATAACTATCATTTATTTTAACCATTTGTTTCCGGTTAGTCAAATAGAAGGCACCCAATCATGTACAAAACCACGCATACTTGTATTTTACTATTTATCAAGTATTAAATAAAATCCAGTATTAAATTTTATGGTCTTCAAGGTCAAATGCATTGGTTGAATCAATGAAGAGAACCGCGGTATATAAAGGGTGGTTAAATTTTAAGAGCCGATGTTGATTTTGAATAAAACAGTAATTATTTAGGAAATTATTGTCATTTCTTTTTATTATGATAATATGGTATGGTTCATTTATTATGTATGGAACAAAATATCGGCCAAATGGCCGCCGGGACTTCGGCGGCACACCTCCATCCGATGGTCCAAATTGAGGCATAATTGAGGTTCTATGCCGTTAATGTGCCGGATTATCTCATACTTTAACTCTTGAATTGTTGCTGGCTTATCGACGTTCACCTTTTCTTTCAAATAACCCCAAAGAAAGAAGTCCAACGGTGTCAAATCACATGATCTTGGCGGCCAATTGACATCGCCACCACGTGAGATAACACGGCCATTGAATTTGTCGCACAAAATAGCCATTGTTTCGTTAGCTGTGTGGCAAGTGGCACCGTCCTGTTGAAACCACATATCGTCCACATCCATATCTTCCAATTCGGGCCATAAAAAGTTCGTTATCATCTCACGATAGCGAACACCATTTACAGTAACTGCCTGACCGGCCTCATTTTGGAAAAAATATTGATGTGAAAATGTGCCTCATAACTGAAGATGATTTTCTTCGAAAATTGATCATCCGCTGTTGCCATTTTTTGCCACCATTCTCACCATTGACGACGCTTCAAATGGTCAAGAGGCTTTAGTTCTTGAGTCAATTGCACCTTGTAAGCGTGTAAATGCAAGTTTTTATGCATAATGTTCATCAACAACGAGCGTGAGAGGTGCAATTGTTGGGCACGACGACGCACGTGTTGAAGTGGACGGCTCTTCAGCCACACTATCGCGAACAGTAGCAATATTTTCTGCAGTACGAGCTGTACAAGCATGCACTGGTGTTTTCACATCTCCTACAGACCCGGTTTGCTCAAATTTTTGCACGATTTTTCCAATTCTACGCACATTTGGATGATTAAATTGACCGAAAAAATCACGAAGTGCACGATATGCATTCAGAAAAAATCTTGACGTTTAGGTGTGGTTCACATTCAACATCGGCTCTTACAATTTAACCACCCTTTATATTAATATTGATATCATGGTAAACTTCACTGCAAAATCTTAAGAGAGCATCATTCGTAGACTTATCAGCAAATTGGCAATTAATTAAAATTTTTGTATTTTGATTTCTTTTGTAACTACTTTACAAAGTTTAATATAACATACCTAGCTTTTTTCTAGAAGTTTATTTTTTGTAACTATTCTTCTTAATAATTAGTAATCTGTCATAAATGCTTTCAAGCGTTTGACACAGATGGATGTACAATCCCTTACCAAGAATGTCAATGAAAATATCATATATCATGCAAAACAAAGAAAAAAATAGCATTTGACGATGTCAATTTTCTTGTCTTCTTTGAAGGCACAGAAAACGTTTTTGTTATTTGCAATGTCTAAAAAGTGAAGGCTCGTCTGATATACAAAATCAGCTTTAGAATTAATCAACCTAAGCTTTTGAGCTCTACTTTCCCTACAAAAACTATGATTTATACAGGTTCAAAACTTTTGGGTAATACGAACCAATAAAAGTATAACCAGCTAGTTATGATACGTAATTATCCAGAAAACATGAATTAGAGAGAAAGTCAACATTGATATCACCAAAAAAGAATACACTCCAACATAAAATTGTTAAGATCTTCAAGAGAAACATCTCCACTACCATCATGAAGTGTGTAAGCAAAACAAACACAGTTTTCTCATTATTTAAGTTAATAAAAAATTTAATAATGTCTGCCGATTCTAAATTTTTGTTAATAGTCTCAGATAGGCCACATTCATTTTAACAAAAACACCAGACAAATTGTGGTAAGTGCAATTAAATTCATAGCCCGGTATAATAAAATTATCTTTCTCGTAAAAAAAATCCTTATTTCCGAGACAAAAATAAAACAGGTTTATTTAATTAAACAACCATCATCTTTTGGACCTCCAGATTACACCATGTACACGCCAAGGCCGTATGCCAAAATTCATATTAAAAAAAATTAATGCCATAATATTATCTGTCAAATGAAATCAATTTTATGGATATTACAAACGTTTTTCTGTGCTTTATTTCAATTTAAACTTCTATGCCTCTAAAAAAAACACCTACACCTCTCTTGATTTATAATAATTTAGGTGTACATTAGAAAATTTCCCATGCCCACACTTGTCAAAAGTAATATTAATGATCGATCAAGCGAGTATCTATTCTCAATCGAATGGGGGGACATTTATTTTATTTATAGTTTATTATAATTTTTTCACAAATATCGACCACAGAAATCATTCAGATTTTCAGACTTACAACCAGGAGATATGATGGTAAGATACTTACATTCACATGCTATTTTAATTGTAACATTGCATAAAATCACCATTCCAGAAATTTACTTGAAGGTTGCATCTGTCGTGTGTCGTTTACATGCACTACATGTTGATAAAAGTTTGTAAACTGGCAAGGCTATCAGCGAAAAATATAAATACAATGTCATTGGCTACCAAGAGATATTTATTTCAAGTCCTTCCAAAAATAACTTAATGTAGAATTTAGGGAGAAGATAATTTCAAAGCAAAATAATAAATAAACCACTTACAACACAACCTTGTGTAATATTTGTTTTAGGAAAGGAAATTAAATACTATGCGCAAAATATTAAAATATTAAAGTTAACTTTAACTTTAAAGAGTTCTTCTTACTATAACTGTAGTCAATTGATTCTTTATCTTTTAAAAGTATGATTTATTCAGATTGATAATAGTCACTTCGTAACAAAACAAATTGAAACAAAAATGTTTAGTTGTGTTTTTTTTATTGTGTTCTTTGTAGAAAGATTAAATATTAGAATTGCAAAACAATTCTTCAAAAGAACTTTCCGATCTTTATTTACGACCGGCACTTGCTTCACATCTTGAAAAACGGTACTAAGTGTTTGGGTTTACTTCGAAGTTCCAGAACATTTGTCACTTTCTCTGATGTGGCTATTATTTATACGACATGCACTCTCTTTGTCTAAACTTCGAGTACAATTTCCATGTTTGGGCAGGCGCTCCAATAACTACTGGCATTGGTATTATTAGTTGCATTCCTTCCCTTAAACAATTCATCCATAACACTCGCGCCTAATATCCTTGAGCTGTGCCAATCGTTCATTTTGAATAATCGAATCAATCATTGATCAATCGTTCATTTAATCGCAATCATTTTTTATCCAGCTGTTTCGTTCCGAACGAGATAAAGACCGACACGAAAAGTTTTCAATCGTTCATTCAACTAAAATATTTTTTTTTCCATTCGTTTAGTTCTGACCGAGACCAAAACAATGTGAAAATAAACGAAAGTTTGGTTTTTTTCGACTTCGTCCATTTTATAAAAAATGCAGAATATACATTCTATTTCATTGCGATTCCTATTTGGTATTGTGAAATAATTGAGAACAAGTTGAATGAACGAAACATAACTTTTTTTCGTTTGTTTCTTTCATTATGTTCATCGGTTTCGTTGGCAAGAGATTGACATTAGGATTGATTGATATGGTCTACTGTGATTGCAATCAATCAATTACAGCTCTATAATACCCTTGAGCCCAACTTCGGACGTAGTGTTAAATTCAGAGATTCTTACTTTAACCGCACTTCACGAATGTGGAATTCTTTACCTGGCTCAATATTTTCCAGCCATTGCGATATTCAGTTATTGAAAACCAATGTGCATCGGTATGTCCTTTTAAATCCTCTGCAACTTTTAAGGGTCATAGTCATAGTCCTTTAAGTGTGTACAAAAAAATACAACAAGTAAATGCACGACTGCGGCGGCCGGCGCAGAAAACTTGTTCTTATGTAATAGACTTAGAATTTTAAAAATGAATTTTATAAGAGAGAACTGCTCATAAGAATAAAATTTATTTTTTAAACTCTTTAAGAAGTAAGAGATAAAAAGAGGCTGGGTGCGACCCACACTGATAACTTCCCATTTGTGGTCTTGAAAACTTTATATATAGATAAAAACATATTGCGACGTTTTCTTCAATTTTACCATAGCTATTAATGGAATTTGAATATGTGGGACTTGGGCACAACTGAACAACCTTATTCAACGTAAAATTATAAAATTATGTATTATATTAGGTGTGTTTTTTTGGGAAAATTATCCGTAGTGAAGTAGGATTTCCCAAAAAAACGTATCCGCAGTTGTGCGATTTTTCTGCTTTAAAGTTGGTTCCACTGACTAGTTGTCAAATATTTAATTGAAAAAAAAAAAACAACCAATAACTTTTTGCCAAGTAATTTTCATGTTTCTGAAAATATATATGGAGGTTTTTATTTATGAATTTCAATTTAAATCATTTTGTATTTACTTTTTCTGTTCACCAGCCATTCTTCATAAAGCAGAAGTTTTGTTTGTGAATTTTTTTTTTGTTGACAATTATCACCACAAAAGTCAAGGGATCTGTTCGCAGACTGTAGTTAGTTTTGGATTTCTCAACAGCTTTTTTCATAAGAAGGCTTTGTCGCGCTAGTAACTCTTAAATGTCGCTGTTTAACTAAAGTATAACAGCTGACCACGACATTTCGCTCCTAAAAAAACGCCTTAGTTATTAAACAGCTTTCTATAAGAGTTCGACACCAACACGATACAAAATGCAGCGTTTTTCTTATAAAAATGGTTTTCTAAAAAAAGACGTAAACTCCCAATGGAAAATGCTAAAAAACAAACTACTTTTCGTACTCTACGAACATGCCTTCGAGATACAAAAGAGTTTTCAATTGTACCAACATTTGTATTCGAGACTCGAGCAAACGTCAACATTCTATCCGCAGTTGGATTCTACTTCTACTTTTATCGGCAGTGAAAACTTTGTATTTGTAATAAGTATAAAATCCTACTTCACTACGGATAATTTTCCCAAAAAAACACACCTATTATAGAAATTACTTTATTATTTCGGTTCCAAACATTTTAATTGAAAAAAAATTTAAAAACGAAATACCTATTCAAATATAAAAGATATGGTTTGGTTATTGATGGAAGGGTACCTACAAAATATATCCGCTCTAAAACTAGATATAATGTCAAATATAAACCATTTGTTAGAAATTGTATTATGTATAAAATTAAATAATGGCAAAGTCAATATCATTGCTCGTTCTCAAGATATTCTAGTCAAAAAACAAATATTACTACTTTTTAGTAGATTTTTTTTATATTTTTGTTAAAACTGCCAATTCGATACTTGTCAAAATTTAACCATATGTTAATAATTCTATTATGTCGATACCTTCCCGTAAGAATGTACTAAGCGACACTTTTTTCGAAAATAACTTTCTGATGAGGAAATATACTATATGTTAAGGGCCACGTTTTGGCCTGGGTTTCGCCAAACTATAATGCATGAAAAGGAAACTAGAGTACAAATAAAAAAATTTATCAACTGCCATGTTTTCTTATTAAAATAATGTTGCCCCCAGAAAAATGGAATTATCCGCCAAAAAAATTATGCTAAGCGACATTAATGAAGATCTCTTAGCACAATATGATTCAACTAGAACTTTCTTCGTTTTTTTTCGTTTCCTGAACAATTTTAGAAATGTCGCTTAGTATACATTCTTACGGAAAGGTATCGATGTATAAAACAACATACTTTAGAAGGCATTATCGGTGTTCATTCCCAAGAAATTCGACTTGAAATACAATTTTAACTAGTTTTCACTAGAATTTTTAATAGTTATCTTATTTAAAAAAAACTATTAATTCAATATTTGTCAACATTTTACCAATTGTACAAAATTATACTATGTATAAAATAAACTAAATTAGAAGTCAATATCACTACTAGTTCTCGAGAAATTTGAGTCGAAGAACTATTTTTACCAATTTTCAATAGAATTTTATATAGTTTTTATTTTTTGTAAAAAAACTGTAAACTGATTTTTTTTTAAATTTTCACCAGTTGTCAAACACATTATTTTTCGTAAAATAAAATTATTTTGAATTTCAAATTGTTTTCCGTTCTTAGAATATCTGGGTTATGAAATTTTTTTTTTCACTTTTTTTTATTTAAAAAAATAACGGTATGTTCATTTTTTTCCAAATTCATACTAAATCTGTATGACGTTATAATGAGTACATTAAATTTTATTTGAAATCAATAGCATTATTTTTTCGTGAGATATTTGAAACTAACCAAAATTTTTACTTTTTTTTAAACCGTTATAGTGAAAAAACTACTCACTGAATTTTAATAAACGCCCTTTCAGCATCTTTCGAAGTTATTATCTATTGAACAAAATTTATTTGAAGTCGATATCTTTACTCGTTCTTGAGATATCGACGACGAAAAATGGTACCAGAACGTACGGACGTACGAACGTACGAACGTACGTACACACACACACACAGACATCTCTCTAAAAATGATTGATATAGCCTCTAGGGACCTTGACCCGTCGAGAAATGTCAAAAATTCCAATTTGACAAATCGGACCGATTACAATAACTCCCTATGGGAAGTTAAAAAAGGGTAGAGAAAGTATGATGCTACTCGTATATTCGATTAAAATTTGGGAAATCGTTGTTTTAACCTAGTTTCATACTAAAACAGCATTACCATTACACATGTGTAATGCAGCGCTGCGTTAGCTCAATGCATTGAAGCAGCAGCTGCGTTACGTGCGCTGATACATCAGTTTGTAACTCAGTGACGCAGTAACGCAATAGCGCAGGTCATCAACTCATCAACTCAATAATCGAATAGCGCTTTTGACAAGCGCAGCGCCGCGCTGCACAGACAAAAACCATTCAAGCAGATACAAAAAGCGCTGACTTCCTTGTAGCGCTCCCATATTTTTCACATTTTTGACGGAATTCAATAAAATTCCATGATGTAGTATATGGTATTTTTGCATTTTAAGGAAAAAAATGTTTGTATTGCAGAAGACTTATTGCAGCTTGTGGGTAACGTAGAAAAATATTTTATATACCAAAATAACCGCTGATTGTTCAAGAAAATAATAAAATTTTAATTTTTAAAATCGGTTAGAAAATGTGGGCAGAATTGTCAATTCTGCCTAGGATTTCTTATTTGATCTAACCAAGCCTCTTAACCACTTAAGTTGTATTACAACCTAAAAATTTTTTTTAATATTCATATTTGAGATATTTTAACCTATGCGTGGACACCTCAATCTTATAGATGGAAGAAGTATTTCTCTAGCTATAGTCAATAGAGTGCAGCAAAATCGAACATTTTAAAAATTTTCTTGCATGTAAAATAAAAAAATCGAAGAATTTTTTTTGAATTTTTTCCACATTAGATACTATAACGAAGCTTTTAGGCTATGCACATGCATGTTGAATATATCAATATAAGCGCTTACTTGTTCTTAATTGAATGAAAGATATTTTGCAAAAATCCGTTAAGATGCCAAAAGTAATAAGTGATATCTAAAGCAAGCATTGTGTAAAAAATACAAGTCTTAAAAAAAATGTATGTTGGACTGAGAGCTTTTCAATTTTCTTCATATATTTAGAAAATATATTGAATAATAATACAAAATAGTTTTAATTTTCTATGTTCAGGTTTTTGTATTAATTTAAATTTTTTTCCACAATTAAGAGGGAGAACAAAAAAATCACTACTCCAGATTATTTTTACATTTTTTTCAGTGTAGTCGGGTAAAACTTGATTTTTTTTTTCATAAATTGTATGAATGTCTAATGTCTACAGTATTTTAAGACTTTAATATTAAAGATCTGTATGATATTTTCGAAATAAAAAAATAGTTTATGAAACCATTTCTATTTCTTTTTTGTATGAAAATCGATTTTTTTCGTTTCAAATCCTTTCAACCAATTTTAGTGTGTTTCCTGTCGAATTAACTGTAAAACTTTTTTCAGCATTATTTTAGAAGAGGATTGGATCAATAAGTAGGTGGTAATTTTGTTTCAAAATTCTGAAAATTTTCATCAACTTTTGAATTTTGAGTGATTTGAGTCGAATTGATTTTTGCGTCATTAATTATGAAATTTTTTGTTATTTTGAATTTTTTTTACACAGAAATAAAGTTTGACATTTCTCGTTTAAATATATACTTTAATAATTAAGATCTGAAAACTAATAATCAAGTTAGAAGAACTAGAAAGTATGTAAATCGGCATATTTTTAAGATTTTAATTAAATTTTTAATCAAAATTTAATTTTTATTGAAAATTTGAGAAAAGTCACCCTACCTCCTCTCCTGTTTCATATTTTCCAAAATGACCTATGACGCATTTGTAGAATAGCATTATTGCAATTAACTTGCATCTTTAGTTTTTTTAAATTGTAAAATTTTTCATCAACATTTGAGTTTAGAGTTCTTAAAATCAAATCGAAAGGAACTCCTTGCACGCTTTTAGTAAGAAAAACTTTGTCCCTCCTTAAAAAATGTTTAGACCAGTATTTAGGAAAACATTCTATCTTTCATTTAAGATATTAATCTTGAAGATTGGACTATCAGACCAAAAGATATAAGTACAAACGTCTTCACACCTCAAACGAAAAAAAAATTTTTTTTGAAAAGACACCCCCATTCTCACTCAGTCTGCTTGGTCGACGATGAACAACTTGTGTGCGCTTGTGCGCTACGAAGTTTGTATGATGATGAGTTAAAAATACAACTGCGTTGCGCTGCGCTGTTTTGCTTCAAATGAGTTAAAACAAAAATCGGGTTATGGCGCAAACTGCGTTAATGCGCAAACTGCGTTATGGCGCAAACTGCGTTAACACATTTCGCTGATACAGTGAAGTGCGCTTGAATTAGTGTATCAACGCACCAATTTTTACTGCGTTACCCATGTCTAATTACCATCGTACTAATTGAACTAAAATTTTTCGCCAGTATCTTCAAAACTTGTGAACGATTATTTTTTGAAATTATTTCCTTAAATCTATGTATATTGCTAAATACTTAAAATTGGCATTCCATTTTTTTTTTTTAATTCTAAGAAAATTTGTTATTTACAATTTTTTTTCAATAATAAAACAATTTAACCTTTGTTTGCGTAAATTCAAACTTTTCTAGAAATCAGATGGCTGTTTTATGCATTTGAACATTTTTATTTAATTAAATCCATGTTTTATATTAATAAAATGTATTTAAAAATCCAAAGTACTTTTACATAAGAGCATACGGGCGACCCAGTAGTGCATTGAATTGAAAAAAAAAAATAAAAAAAAAATTTGGGAGCCGTTTTCGAGAAAAATACGAGTTTCGAAAACCATCTTTCAACATATGATTAGTGCTTACCCTTATTTTTAGACACAAAAATTGTGTCGTTACATCTTGTAAATTGTATTAACAAACTTTAAATTGTCAAGTTCTACGAAAATTGTGCATAGGGCTCTCGAAATATCGAAATATTGAGTTTTGAAAAAAGAAAAAATTTTTTTTTTTAAATCAAAAAAAAAAAATAAAATGCATGACTGGGTCGCACGAAATGAATACTATGCCATGTGATTCAAGCAAATATTAGCTTATGCAAGAACAAAAATTTTAAGTCTGTACTGGTTTCTTAAAAAAATAAGCTTTTATAAACAAAATTTTTAAAACGTTTTTAAGAAAAAATTTTGATACGCCAGTTTAAAGTTTTTATTATGGTACGAATAAAACTTAAATTTACAAACTAAAATATTGAGCCGTTTCTGAGATATCGAATTTTCAAAAAAAGAAAAAATAGATTTTTTTTTTAATTATTTTTTTTTAAGTTTTGAAATGCATTGTTTCTTAAACTTTTTAGAACCTTCTCAATAAAAAATTTCATTAAAATCCGTTTTGTCGATAATGAGAATTCAAAATTTGAAAAAATGGTTCTATGGTAAGTACAGACAATTATATCTTGATTTCAATTTTTTATTTGATCATAGATCGTAAAAATTAATCAAAAGAAAAAAAATTTTGCCAAATTCTCAGAACCGTTTTCGAGAAAAATAGGATTTTTGAAAACCATTTTTTAACATTTGCATGGAGGGTACTGTTATTTTTAGGTAAAATAATTTTTTTTTGTTACAGCATATAATTTTTATTAAGAAACTTTTATTTATCAAGTTTTAAGAAAATCGAGCATGGGGTTTTTGTAATATTGAGTTCTGAAAAAAAAAATTGAAATTTTTTTTAAAAATTCAAAAACAAATGTTTGCAAAATTTGAAAACAAATTAATGTTTAAACTACTGGGGATATAAGCATAAGAAAACTTATCAAAATCGGCTGTACCGTTTTTGAGAAAATCAAAAACCAAAAAAATGGTTCCAAGAGGGGTACCAAAAATAAACATTTCTTTAAACCATTTCCTAGCTTTAACTAAATGAAATTTTTTGAATCTTTTTCAAAAAAATCTGTTGGACAGTTTTTGAGAAAAAAAAAATATTTATAAAATTTCGAAAAAAAAATCGTATGGTAGGTAACGTTATTTTTGGTCTTAAAAAAAAAGAAAAAAAACGTGTTGGGGGAAAAATTAAAATTACTATTTACCAAGTTTAAAGAAAATCGGCCAAGCCGTTTAGAATGTAGTCGAAAAGACAGACAGACAGAATCGCGAGACCCACTTTTTTAGTCTTCGCTATCATCGTCACGTCACCTTTGATTAGAATCTCGAGTTCGACTTTTTTACGGCTGCATAAAATAAAAAAATGGAACCAAAAGTTTTAGTTTTTTACAAATGTAAGGAAATGGTTTTCGAAAGTCGTACTATTCTCGAAAACGGCACCTAGAATTTTGATATTATTTTATTTTTTATGCAGAAGCTTATTAAAAACTTTAAATAAATTGCAGATCAAAACTTACAAGAAAATTAATTTGTTATATTTTTGGAAAATTCCATATCGCTAAACGAGTCAATTACTTTTGTTTCTAAGTTTAATTTTTATTTGTACAGTAATAAAACTTTTTGGCTTACACTATACATTTTTTTTTAAATTTGAAAATTTATATCGTTTTCCTGTGAAAAATTTAAAACGAGATTAAATCTTGTAAGTCCAAAAAAATTCAGAGACATTGTTCCAAAACCAAACAAATGCATTCATTTCTGGGCTGAAATCTACTTTTTTTAAAAGATCTGACATCTGATGCAAATGCCATACATCAACAGTGAACATATTAAAATGCAACTGCAGGACCCGTGTGAGAATTTTAATTTTGACTTCATAAAAATAATATTGCCATAGTGTGCTAATTTTTTTTTTTTGACAATACCTGAATTAAAATTGCCCCAACCTGGCCACTTGTTGCACTCCCAAGACTCAAGTATCAGATGACCCATTTTTCGAGTCACGTTTTGCAAAGAAGCAGAATTCCATTCGTTCAACAGAAAGGTGATCTCATAAATTCTTCTTCGCCAACAAAAGACCGTCAGAAAATTTGGCGATTGTATCACAACGCGCAGAGCAACAACTACTGTGTACTCGGCTGCTTAAAATGGAAATTGAATCCGACTCCATGCATGATCCGCATTTAATGATCCTCGGCAATGTGTTTGCGTCGTGTCGTATCGTTCGTCGTCGTCTCTCCGTCATTGTGATGTTAAACAAAATGATTAAATGGTGAGACTACATAAATAACATTAACCCGGTTCGCTGATGGCCCGGGATATCAAGGTTTCATCATTTTGTTGCACACACAAAAAAAGAACTAAATATTCTTGTTCACTTTATAAGTCCTTTTTTTGTATAAACACGGATTTAATCCAACAATAATTCCATCAAAATGACGTAAGGCCGTTTTGTTGGAACAACAACATTCCAAACGTAAAACAATCAAAGAATATGGTTCCATACGTTGAAACATAAAACAAAAACATAAAAAAGGGAAACATTGTTTTATAGGGAAATAGGGTGTTTCGTTCGGGGAAGTTTTTTTTTTTTTGTGGTTTTTTCGACACACAATTCGGTATGTGGGCTAAACATTATTTTTAGTTTTCTCGTCGCATGAATGTCGAATTCCGCCATCAGAGTTTATTGCATTCTTTTTGGAGGGAAATATTTATCTAATTGCATGAAGCATGAGGCAGAAGAGGAATGACTGTGTGGTTTTGCTTTTTTTTATTATTATTTAGCTTTGATGGAAACTAAGCACTTGCAGTGAATTTAGATGGCCTTTGATGGATAAAGGGAGAATGCTTTTTTATATTTTTTTGTTGTGTCGATTAGGACCAAAAGGGCTTCATTTATTGCTGATATGAGTAGTTCTTTAACAACGTGGGGCATTTCAGCAGATACTGCCGATTAAAAATTTGCTCACAGCGAAAAAAAAGCTGCGATTGAAAAGCTTTGAGCCTTTAAATAAAAGAATTGGTTGAAAAAAAAATCGATTTCGAGATTTTAATCAAGCTTGAGATTACGATGATAAAGAATCCTAGAAAAGTGGGTCTTTCTGTATACATTTTTGATATTCAAAGGATAGATTGTGAATTTTAGGAGAAACCAGGTTGCAGTTTTTTTTAACTGCTATACTGACTACACTAAATTTGGTAACATCTATCTTCTATGTAAATTACTTCATTAAGAATATATTAAGTATCGCTCGCTTCTGTTTGAACTATCTAAGCTACCACATGTCTATAACATAACCAGGTGCACTATGGCAGTTCTCCTTTTATGGATGTCAGGACCAACAGTTCAAAAGTCAGTCTGAACAGTTTAGTGAACACCTTATAAAGCCTTCTAAAATATATATGGATCACACCCGTATCTATACGAAGCGGTTTATACAGCTCTCCAACTTTGAAGTTATACTTAGGTACTGATCCTCCGAATAGGAGATCGTGGCTTAGGACGATCCACATCCACTCGCCGACATTAGCTTCCAAGGTCTTTCCTAAGACTCTAAAGAGGTTGGAGATGATTAGACCAAGGACATGTTCTATGACTTTCTAGATAAGACACATGATCAGTGCCCTTGTTTTGACATGAAAATTGTCTAGGCCGATTTTAATATCAAGGTCGGTAATGATTAAATATTTGGTGGGATAATCTTATACTTACTTACTTTAGTTGGTGCTACAACAGGAATAGACGCCGCAAGATTTCTAAATATCTAGCTTCCTGTCTCTAATTTTGAATATCAAGTTGGCGTGTATCTCCCTCAACTTGGTCGCGCCACACCGGAGATGAGGTATGCCTCTGTTTCTGTTAAATAAAATATGGGCTGGAGCATCGATGTTCATTTGCTCTATACATGCCTTAGCCATCTTAACCGTTGAACACATAGTTTTTTTGATCAGGGGCACGTCGTTGTACAGCTCGTATAGTTCGTGGTTGTATCGTGTTATTTTGCCTATCCACACAGACCGGCCCATACATTGTGCGAATTACCTTTCTCTACAAGACACCAAGGGAGCATTCACCCGCTGGGAGGGGGTTATGCTTCTGCACCATAGAGCAAGATCAGATATTCGCACGCACAGCTTGGCAGCCACCAGGTAGTGATCCGTCAGAACGAGCAACAGGGGGACCACCTTTCTTGTTATCAAGTCGGGGACATCTATAGTGCTATTCAACACCATATTATTTCCCGATTGTCCTACTACAGGTATCTTCTCTACTAAATTTGGCATTAAAATCTCCGAGGAATATTTAAATGTCATTATTGGGGCATTTGCTCGTAGGTTTTGGGGAGGAACTCGTAAATTTCTTCCTAGGTAGTGTAATTCTTCTCTCCGTAAGTTTTTCATTGACAGCAAATCCACACCCAAACAAACGCATCTTTCCTCCAAGTAAGTTTTTCATATAGTAGAAATTGCAGCCTTCTTCGTCTGGTCTATTCCATCGCATCTCCTGTAGTGCTGTAACATTAGCTTTGATTAAGTATCCGGTTAAGTGTATGTTAATTCCATGTACAAATACACATCTATAATTGTTTCTGTTTAGTTTGCTGGCGGTGTCGTCAACATTATCAGTCCGTTGATCAGAGGCTATAACTTGTGGTTTTATCACCTGCGGATTACTGAGCTAGTTCTTCATATGGTCTTTTACTCAAACTTCCTGAGAAGATGGATCCGTTCATGATCAATTCACCTTACGGCTACCTACAGTGCACTAATCGGAGGTGACGATACGATTTTGCGCCGCAATCGGTGCGATACAACCTCTAAAAACAGACTTAATGTTCTTGGCTGCTCTACGAAATCAAGTAGCTCGTATGAATTTCCCACATCGTTGATACGGAGATCTCTTGTTAAATAGTCAACCAGATTGACAACGTTGAAGTCAGAGCTATGTGCTCTTTCAGTATCAAAAATATATATATGAATATTCCACGGAATTGGAAGGGACGTACGATTTTCTGCCGAGAACGCCTAAAATGAGAGCATTATAGGCGATAGACTTAGCAAGGATTTTTCACTTCCTCAAGAGTGGCAGTATCAATTTGTTTAAGTGTCAGGGACTGCGGATTGACATTAGGTCTCCGAGATTACAGTTCAAAGCACCTAATCGCTTTCAATTTGTGTTTAATTGTCTGAACATACATTTTCGCTTGACCATTCGACGCATGATGGTAAGATCCCCCGTGCTTGTGATGAATTCTATTTTGCTTCAGAAATTGGCCGATTTTCGTTAAATTTCCCTTTTTTTAAAACCAAAAATAACGGTACGAGTCATCTTTTGGAAGCCCTCTTGGAACCATTTTATTTTGTTTGTTTTTGATTTTTTCGAAAACAGTACAACCGATTTTAATCATTATGAAGCTGCTCCAAATTTTAAATATTGAGCGTTTTTCTTTTTTAGTTCAGAGTAGTACCTGAACTGTCAAACAAAATATCGTGTTTCCTTTTTTAGCTCAGAGTGTATAACAGTTCAAAGATTGTTTCTTTTTTCGTTGAGACCGTGTTCTGAGATTGTTCAGAGCGCACTCTGTGAGCTCGGTATAAAATAGCTGAGTAGACAGAGTTAAATGCTGAAATCATTCTGACAGACTGAAAAACAACTCAAAAACTCGCGTGTACTTATAAAATAATTCAGAGCTTTTAGAACACACTCGATTCGGAGAAATTTCAGAGCATGTTTGACATGCTCATGCTCTGTTCAGTGCTCTACTCTGAATGAAAAAAGAAAAACGCCAATTTATTTTTTTTGGAAACTCAATATTCCGAAAACCCCTGCTCGATTTTTTAATCTTGAATAAATAAAAGTTTCTTAATATAATCTACAAGATCTGAGGGAAAAAAATTGTTTTAACTAAAAATTAAGGTACCTACCCACCATGCAAGTGTTAAAAAATCTTTTTCGAAAATCGTATTTTTCTCAAAAATGGCTCCGAGAATTTTGATAAATTTTAATTTTAATTTAATAAAAAAAAATTAAATTAAGACATTAGATACTGAGTGTACCTACCATAAAACCAGGTTTTCGAATTTTGAATTTGTCATTAAAGGCAGAACGGATTTCAATGAAATTTTGTATAGAGAAGCTTTTCTAGTTAGTTCGTGAGACCCAGTCGTGCATTATATTTTATGTGTCTTCGTATTTTAACGAAACTGTCCTATTTTGAATTGATCATGAACAAATAGACACACGAAGCCAGCAGCAACTGCGTTTTTGATGATTGACATTATGTGTTTAAGTATATGGGCAGTAACGGAGCAAGTTTGAGTTTTTGATGGCTCCAAGGTCGGAGTGTGTTGTATTGCAGCAAAAAAAAAAAACTAACTCATCTCGTTTGTTCGAAAGTTACAGTTACTGATGAGTAGCACATAGCAGTCAACGGCCTTGGCTCTGATGAAAGCATCGCTTCCCATCGATCAGCGAAATCAAGCATCGTTGCGCGCGGTTAGTACTTGGATGGGGGACCGTTCAAATACCAACCGTGAGCTGTTGACATGTGTTTTCTGTTGTTCTTTCTTTCTGTCTGTCTCTCTCTGTTGTATTGTATAAGCCGATGGTCTGAGTTACCAGTGCTTTCAGTGTCTCTACTTCGTAGATTTATCTACGGAGTAGTGGAATATGTAATGTAATGTAATGTAATGAGTAGCACATAGCACCTTCTGGAAGCGTTGTGGTTATAATTATGTAGTATGTATAGTAGTTAACGTACAGGTGCCAGTTGAGTGTCCTTATGTTTTCGGATAACTCTTTTTCGTATGATCGCAAAAGTACAACAAGATATGATTTCACGTATTAATAAATTCCGGAAATAATTTATTTATGAAAATCTCATATTTTTTTGAAACACCCCCCCCCCCCCGAAATTTTTTTCTGCGTCCGCCCCTGAATGTGTTTGGTAGTGCAAATGTCGAAAATACTTCCCGGCATTTCCGAATTGAGGTTTCAGCAGTAATATTCGGAAGCATGTGCACGTTTGATGACCTATTAAATAAAAATGACTTATTATTATATGTAAGAATATTTTCCAATAAATGGGCCAGCGAAATCCCCATTCACTAGATCAAATGGCATTTCCCAGCAGTGTCTTGGTCGTACTCCCTTAGCCTCTGGTCGTGTTTACTGGCAGTTCGAGCAATTCATTACCATTGCCTAAATCTTCATATTCATATTATTCCACCAACAATATCCACGAGACAGAGATTTCACTTTTGTCCTCCCGAAGTGGGCCGAGTGTAATTCGTTAAGAACTCTGTTTCTCAAAGTCGGTGGAATGTAAGCTCGAATACGATTCACATTCTCGACCAAATTTCAAAGCTTGTATAAGATTAAGAACAGTTCCGTCTTTCTGAGTTGCATCAGCCAATTCCACTACATACACTGGTAAGTTTTCAATTGCTTTCTATTCCAGCTGACCTACTTTCTCAACGCTATTTGAATTTCGTCGAATTGGCAATCAGAATTGGCATTTTATTTCGATTTTTTGCAGCGGATTTCATAATCGAAGGACTCCAAGAATATTTCATAGCTGTCAAAGTTCATTATCCTCTATTTGGTGAAAATTTTCGAAATCAGTTTATTGTCTATCACTAAAATAAATTTACGTCCACACACGTACTGATTTGACTATATCGTTGTTGGAGTTGTGACAACGTTTTTGACTCGTATTGCATAGGACGTTCTGATCCATCAGAATAAATATGGCTCAGAGCCGAGTATCAAGGTTGGCTGAGGATCATACTGTGCAACTACATCGAACTGCATTTTTCGTTTTTGAGAAGGTTAATAATGGGGTACAAAAAAAAGTACTCAAATTAAAAAAAACAGGCCGTAATAATTAACAATTCCGAAAAACGACCCTACCTCATCCTTGCTTTCAGATTGCTTCATGTCTTCTATAGCTTCTATTTTTTGTTTCATCTTCTTAATTCCGTGACGATTATAATGACATAACCATATTATTTATATATTTGTATAGAGCCACTCGCATGTGTACCGATTTAATCGTTGCAAGACTTCATCTAACCGTCTTAAATGTATCTCATCATTGATCGCCGTAATCTTGATATCGTCCAAAAATACTTGAACTTCTTCTTTGTCGCACTCAATATCTGCTCCATTTGGCGTTTCCACTTCACAGGTGCGGATGTAATACCAAACATATCATTCGTTTCGGCCTATACAATTCTTTGGGGATGTCCAATGTTATTAAACTACAATTTCCACTTGTAAATACATACATATATCCTTGAAAGGTCTATTTTTATAAATTCGTATTTCATTGTTCCTTTTTCCGTTTTCCAATTTATCCAATTCGTCTTCCACAGTCTTCATCATTGAAAAAGTTACCTGACGAGATTTGAAAAAATCGTACATCAGGGCCTCAGGGGCCTATTGCACCAACTACAAATTACAAGCATAAATTTGTAATCTAAAAAAATTACATATGAAAAAACTCGATTTTTACAAATTTGTTAAAAAAATGCTTGTAATCACAATTTTGTAAGATGGTGCAATAGGCCCCAGGTTTCAGATTTTTCTCAACATGCAATCGAACTTGTAGTTCGGTAATCTTTGCCGTTGTCCCAGAGAACACTTTCTCGTATTTGAGCAGCAATTTGTTTCCTTCCTCCTTAGCGTTCAGTTTCACAGTTGACGTTGCTCTTATTTGCATCATCTCATTTAGTTGACCATCCAAAATCTTTTTTCAACGCTAGCTAATTTGTCGTAACCACTTACGTCACAGCAGAGGATTTCGATTCGATCGGGTAATGTACATTTTTAGACTTTTTGTCTATTAGTCTTGACTATAACATGAATGTATCACAGACATTCTAGTTTGTTGCCGCAATAACTGACCAGTTCAATGTCGCTTTTTTTCAACTCAAAGAATGCCTCCGTGCAGACCGCAAGCCACAGTCACGGGTGATCCGGTATTTATTTCAGAGGAAAATCATTAATCAACAGTTTTCAAACAACTTTGAAACGAAACGTTACCGGAAATGAATCTCCAATTTGATGTCTCTTTCAAGTGTGACAATTCATCATCCCCTTCATCTATTCAGATGTCCATTACCATGACAGAATCGAAATTTATTCACCATTTGGCTAGTGTCCCCACATCGAAAACACTTCTTCAATGTGATTTTGGTATTTGATGATATTGTACATTTGGGAATCTTCTTCCTTTTTCTTTTTTCCTTGACGAAATTAACATCGGCCTTCTTTGTCTTCTGAATATCAACACAACCACTCTCGGATAATTCAATGACATTGGCTAACTCCAGAGCTGAATCTAATGTCAAAGTTTTCCTTTCCAAGCAGCGATTCTAGCTTTGTTGGTTACGCAATCCAAACACAAGTGCTGTTTCCAAATACATTCCAAACTTGCCCTTAGTCGACAATCTTCTTAATGCAATTACAAATTTGTCCACTGTCATAAAATGCTGTCAATGTTGAAACGATCTCTGCATAAGACTTCTGCTATGGTTGTTGTAAGCATTGCTCCTCATAAGGCTTCATTATGGAACACAGATCATTCTTATAGAGGCTTTTTCAATAGGACTTTCCGAACTTTGACAAGTGATTGCAGCCATGTTATAGAAGCTTCATTCATACATATGCAAAGTAGGCCGTTATACGCCCATTTTACTGGCGCACCATAATCGTTAAATTTATTGCTGCTTCGGAATATTATACATAGCTTGTGAACATAGTTCTTTCGAATTTCTTTTTTTTTACAAAATTAAAGTCCATACACGCTTTTCATAAAATCCAGGGTTTAAATTTTATATATTTACTTGTCTTTAATAAAATTTTGACACAATTCCACAAATCACAATAAATACTGTATGTTTTAATGAAAAAACCCAAACATTTCAGCTTCAAGGAATATTTCGATCGCTCTTTTAAATATAAACAAAGCACGTAAGTTTTGATATCACTTAACATAAATCTTAAGTTGCAATCTGCGCCAAACATGATTGACATAATCGCAGATTAATTTGACGTTTCCAACATAAAAAAATACCTTCATAAAATTCGAAATAAAATTTATGAGATAAAAAAAGGAAAACAAGGATTCCATTCATAATAATTTCTCAAAGGTAGATTATATCTGGATTCCTTAGGCCATTGAGAGCGATTAACGAATTCAAAAACTAAAGCGAGATTCGTGAAAAGAAATCGCACTTGCAACTTCTGCAAAATAAATAAAAAAAACAAGATTTACTAAAAGCCACATAATCCATCCACCGTGTTCAAATTTTTGATGGATTATGATGGTTTTGACTTGATCACGGTTGGACAGGGCAGTGCAGGGTGCATTTTTTTTTTTGGTTGATTATATCTTATTTTGGCCTTTTGGGTAATAAGATCGTATTCAAAAGATATTACCTGGATTTACCTTCTTGTTTGATTATTGCCGCTGTGCGATTTTTAGCAATGGAAATGATTTTCTTGCAACAATAATAATATGATTTATCAGGAATTGGTTATGGCTTAATCTTAAGGCAATGTGCACACTTTTTCACTGTGTAGTATGTATGAAAGAGTTAAAACATAAAGTTCGATAAATAATATTTGATATTGAAGTAAATTAGTTCAGTTAAGTAAATTATTTAACGCAGTGTTTTTCAAACTTTTTGAGTACGCGACCCCTTTACTAGTAACAAAATATTGGCGACCCCCCATTATAATAGCCGTGTTTTTTTGGAAAAGTTATCCATAGTAGGTACAGTAGGATTTTATATGAATAACAAATACAACATCCGCAGTAGGATCACTGCTGATACTCGAATAAACCTCCAATCTCTATCCGCAGCAGGATTTCACTTCTCCTTTTATCGGCTAATGTGTCAGTTATTTAAAAAGCTACATACCCTGAATCCCTTCCAAGCCCGGTCTAATTACACAAGATTTTATTTATTCGTGATGAATTTTTCTCCCGTATTGCCGAAAAAAATTGTAACAGGCCTTGCAGCAATTTTCGTTTTTTTTTTTTGAATTCTTAAGTGCGCATCAGAATTGTCATTTAATTTTTTTCAACTGAGATTTAAAGGTCTTCAAACCTTATTACAAAATATTTATTGGAAATCATATAATAAAACGGCAAACATGTTTTTTGTGGTACACTTTTCTCCAAAAGTATTTAACCGATTTCGATAAATTTTATATGGTTGGAAAGCCACAGTTACGGAGATGTGCAGAATATACTTGAAACACGCATTTACACACTGTGGGTCATTTTTGTTTTTGCACTGTCGAACACTTTGCATATTACATAAAATAAAATTTAATTTAATAAATTTGCTTGAAAACACTGCCAATAATATAAATAATAAATAATAAATAAATTGGCACTCGAATTTCGAGAGCTGGGTCGGCTAGTAACTCTTAAATCTATAACACACAATATACTACTGCTAATATTTCACTTATTCCGGGTAGTTGAATAATCCACGTGATCTTGGTGCTTCGTATCGGTCGTACTAGTTGCGGCTGTTTTGAATCTGGTACTTGGTTACTGGTACTTCGTTTCTGGTACTTCGGCTTCAAACTGGTTCCCTCATTCGGCTTATGATGGGATTCAACGGTGTACTACCCCTGGTTGCACTAATCGGCAGGTACTATACGCCCCTGGTGGCACTAAAACAACAGGCTTAGACGCTCTGGTTGATCAGCAGGTACTATACACCCCTGGTGGCACTAAAACAGCAGGCTTAAACGCTCTGGTTGATCAGCAGGTACTATACGCCCCTGGTGGCACTAAAACAGCAGGCTTAAACGCTCTGGTTGATCAGCAGGTACCGAAGCCCCTGGTGGCAATTAGGACATTAAATTTCGAGTTAAGACCCCTTACCGCTGGTGGGGGGAAGCTTTAACAAGAAATAGCTGGACGATCTCACCTACCTAACTTGTCTTCCTACGAAACCCCTTACCACTGGTGGGGGGAAGTTCCGCACAAAGGAAGGAAAGCTAAATGACCAACTCGTCTAATACTAATTATCTACGACTGGATTTCAAAAGATTTAACAATCAATTTACTGTGCCGCCTGACTGTGTGTATGAGCGAAGAGGTGGTTTTCGTTCACCCAAGTAGGTCCTCTTGATGGTTTTTCAGTAGAAACTGAATGTGAACTATATAAGTGGTGAACGAAAAATATCCATGTAGATGATTTTGCTGTGAAGCAATATGCTCATGGTGCTTGTTAATTGAATTTGAGTGAAGTACAATTCTTGGTATCATGCAGAAGTCGTATAGAGTGGAGTACGAGTAGCATGGAACGCTTCGTTACAAAGTGTCAAGTAAATTTATTAATACTTTGAAAAAACTGAGAATTATAAATTGTAAAGATTGGTTGTAGCTTGTGGCGTACTGTAATGGGGCGATATCAAACCGAAGAAGAATAAATAATTAGTGAAAGTTTCTAAAAATTCTGTTTTGACTAAACTAAGATGGTTTTGTAGACCAACCAACTGATATCTTTAGCGTTTTTCTGTATTTTTTATCACTTTACTTACACATTAAGTAACTAGTATTTATAAGAAAGAATCGAAGTCTTGGATTGTCAAGCCTTATGTCCACAGCAATATCAGGGAGTTGATTTCAATAGAAGGTTTTTTTCGAATCAAACTTACCACTGCGCCCATATAATGGGCTTTAGTAAATATTTTAAGGTTATGTTCCTATCAATGAAGAACTGGGATGGTGACGTCGCGTCGTGAAGAAAAACTTCGACACAACTATCTTTACTGATACTCGTAACTCGTAGATGGAGTGTGGTTTTGGTTCACGAATCTTTTTTGAGACTTTGAATATAAGTACATAAGTCGTTTAGGCTACCCGAATCGGCTAGTGTTTTTCGGCTATCAAAGAAACAAGCAAGGTTCTAAAATAAGATACAAACCAGAACCGGACTACGGCTAATATCTCAGGCAGTCAGGCGGGCTTTAAGGTCATAAATTCAAATTGGCCCAATAATGCCGGAATAAACTTGCTAGCCTCAATATTAAGAATAATGTCACTCATAGCTGGCCAGGCAAGGATCAGGCCCTTCATAACTTAGCTGAGCAAAGAGTCACGATTCCTCTCAGAGTTATGAAGGGCAATATTCTCTCAATTTATCTTAATGAATCAAACTGCATTTGGAGGAGTTTAATTGTCTAGAAAGGCACTGGTAAGACATAACCAGGATTGTAGCTACCTGTAGCGGACACTGGCCAATAGGTGAGTATGCAGCAAAGCTAGGCATTACTCACAACACTCACTGTTATAGCAGTGGGGACCAGCGGGAAAAGAAAACAGTCTTCCATTTTCCCTGCAAATGCACTGATCTAGCCAAATTTAGAGCACAATCATTAGGAAGGGCATTTTTTATCTCTTATCTCAACGCAACGAAATGGCTCTAGGACGAACTTCGGTGACTTCTGTGCTGTGCTCTCCGTTTAACTCCTTAAATCCTGAGCTAGCGGACTGAGGACTTTGACGAAAGTTTACGGTGCGGGAAGCCGAATGATCACTCAATCGGATTGGCTTTTGTTTCGGCGCCTAGCTTGGCACAGTGTAGATGGTGTCGGATGAGTGTGATGATCTGGTTGAATGAGTGATAAAATTCTCGGATGATTGTGCAAGAGCAAACACACAATAAGAGACATCAAATCCTACCAAATCCTTTCATATTTTTTAACTTAATCCAACTTGATGACTCCGTGAGATTGTCCACAATTTCCTATATCAACTCGATCCACAGTTTCATACGAGTTATGGTATCAAAATGGTGCACTTCAACGCTAATTGGGCAACAGTGCTTGATTGCAAATGGTCGCCATTTTACCTGTATATGCATTCGTGCAAATTCCTCAAGTTTCTTTGGGAATATTAGAGAAGGTACAAAGAAACAATATTTCAAAACATAAATAAAAGAATCTTCTTATAATATATATTTTCCCAACCTTAAGGAGCGCAAACCTCTGGAATCTATTTTACACTTATTCTAGTCTGACTTTTAGCGGTAATGAGGTGACCAAATTTTACAAGCATATTTAAGCATTGGTCGAACAAATATTACAAAAAGATGTTTTGTAACAAAAGATCCGAAAATCCAGTCAGTCAAAAGTGAATCAAGTTTAAATTGCAATTCTTGACATTCGCGAGTTTTAGAATTTCTTTTGAAGATTGTAACATAGTCCGCATAAATGGGACAGTTTAAATACCTCAACATAGACAGTTTATCATTAATGAATGTAAGAAAAAGTATAGGGCCTAAAAGACTACCCTGCGGTATTCTATTCCAGAATTAACTTTAAAGTAGCGAGTATAATGCTTTGCAAAACTCGAGTGTTGCAAAACTAAATAAAAATTATAGCAAAATGTTATTAATTAAATTAAAAAGAGTAAACTTAAGTTTTTAAAGTATTTAAATGAGTTTAATAAAATGTAAAGCAAGGTCGCAAAAGAAGAAAAATAAATAATAAAAATAAGAAAGTTAACTCAGATAAGTTTATTAAACTTTTTGTTTTCGATTCCAGACCTCATGTGACTGGGAACATTATTCCACAGTCTGACAGCATAAGGTACTAGTACGGTCTAGAACGCCAAAAAAAGCACGATTTTTGGGAATTTTTTCTCGGAAACTTTATTAGGTAATAACATACTTTTTTTTAAATAATGAATACATGCGTCAAGAGCATAAAATTTTTTTTTTTTTTTTAATTTTCGCATTTTGGCCGAATTATTGGTCAGTGTAGTGTATAGATCATACATCTAATTCACTATGGTGTTAAGTTTACACAATGATAGGTAACTCTGGTGAATTACAATATAAACATATTGGCAGTGTAAACTAGACCTTATTGCAAAGTGTAAATCGACTATTTATTTTACTATTGAACGCACTCATCGATCCTTGACATTGACATTTAGAGATTGGATGATGGCGGAATATTGGGGGATTACGAGAATAATCGAGAGAGAAGCCGGGTGTCCATAAGGGATACTACAGTCAGTATGAATAAATAAGATTTTTAGTTGTGTCAGAGAAATTGAATAAGGTCATCAGTTTATCACAGAGAATATTAGAGTTAACGCAATCAAATGCTTTTGAAAAATCAAGTAATGTTATCACAGTTATATAATTTTTGTCTAAGGCCTGTCTAACATCATCAGACACTTTTAGAAGGGCAGAAATGCATATATGCCCAGACCGGAAACCAGATTACAGAGCGTGTAGGAGATGTTTTTGTTTAATATAATTTTTTATCTGGTTGCTTATAATATTTAAAAAAAACCTTAGATAGAAAAGGAAGGATAGCTATAGGTCTGTATTCTTTTTTTTTACCTTGTTAAGGGATAGGGATAATTTTTGATTTTTTCCAGGAAGTGGGATAGGTTGAGATCATTATTAGGCTAGGTGCGCACATTCAATTTTTAGTTGCGCAACTGCTTGGTTCGAGCAACTTAAAAGTTTGTGTTTTGACACAAACTAAACGATTGCCTAAAATGAGTTCGCTATTTTGTGTAACATATAATTACATGCACCTTCGCGGACATTCAACCAAATAGTTCATCTGTTTTTTATAAGCAACCAAACAGTTGTGCAACTGAAAATTGAATGTTCGCGCCTAGCTTTATAGTGTTAAAAATGTGAGTTATATGAGGAAGTATGAAAGGAAGAAGGATTTTTATAAAATCGGGATGATTGTTGTCGAGACCAGTAGATTTTGATTGAATAGCGAAAACTGCTTTTCCTACTTGATATTCATCAATAGCACACACAGAAAATTGCATCAGCTCTATCGTTCTCAGCAACTCCGGAAACTATATTAGCCGTGATTTATGGAAAATTGATAGCCACTCAGTAAAGAAAATTGAAAAAAAAAAAACGATTAAAGTCACTTTTATATTCACTCTCTTTTAATCTCAAAGTTTGAAACGAATTGCGCCCGCCCCTAAATTTTAATTTTAATGAGCAAGAAAATCGATTTTTCTTTTAAAAAAATTCATATTTTGTAGATGTTTTTAAATCTATCGAGATCTCTGCCATCATCCAATGGAATTTGACAGTTTATGGCTTGGTAGATGGGTAATATACTATATTTTGACCTATTTAGAGTATTTCTTTCTAGATGCTTTCTAAAAGCCCTGAAATCGAAATTTTCCTGAACAAAAAAAAAATCTAAAAAATTTCGATTTTTCGGTGAAAAAATTAAGATTTTTCAAAAGTTTTTCAATCGATTGACATTTGAGATTTTTTGTACGTCTTTTACAAAATAGACATGAAGCTTTATTTCCAAATGTCTTGACATAATAAAAATCTCTGACAAAAAAAGATGCATTTCAGAACACATCCCAGTACCAAGCAAATGTTTTTCTGCACTCGAGCGCCATTTTCATCTCAATATATCAACAATTTTTATTCTTCTATATTCACTCTGTTTTTTTTTTTATATAATCAACTCACGCTCAAGGGAATATGATTACCCTTTAAATTTTTTAACACAGCGCGGGCGTGAAGTTACGGAAGAGAAAGAAGGATAGGAAAGATGTGTAGCACGATGTTCTGAGACTGAAGGTGGTTGTCTCAGACTTTTTATCTCCAGGGATGCCGGCTGAACTAAAGCGGAGAATTGCCGTGTCTTATTTCTATGTCCCTTATAATTCGCATTATTTTATTCGTTTTTCATCCTTGTTGGGCATACTAGTTTAACTCAATCACATGTTGTTAGTGTTATGCCTGAACAACCCATTGATGACAATTTTTAGAAGGTTTTAATGGAATTAAAGACGACGTAGACGACGGCAGGGATCGAACCTGTGATACTTAGGTTGACAGGCGAGCACACAACCATATCGCCACGGCTGACCAAATTATATTCACTCTTGATGTTTTTATTGTTTTGCATGTAAAATTTTGCTAACTTGGTTATTCACTCTTTCAAAAAACACGGCTATTGTTCAATTTGGTTGGAGGACTAGAGAAATTACGATTCAGTTCCTCTAAATCAATATTCTCAACGGCAACACAGGTATCTTTTTTAGAGCCGACACTCTTAACTTCTTTCCAAAAGAACTTTGAGGAAAGGTCTGATTTGAACCTGTTATCATAATAGTTGTATTTGGCTGTTTTTATTAATCTTGTTACCAGATTACGGGATGTTTTAAATAGTCCAAGCATTTCTACACAACCAAATCGTTTTTAACGAATTTTGAACTTTAACCAACTACCTGAATTACAGTTTTGTTAAAATTATTTTGAGCATCAAATGTGTGAAGTTTAATCAAAATAGTTAAAACCGTTTTTAAGAAATTTTAATAAGGTTTTTGGAATTAAATATTGTTGTAGAATTTTGGACTGCAGTTTATAATTAGAAATACCTGTTAATCAAATTGGAACCAAACGAGTTGAGTTGTTAACGACATAAGTTTCCCTCTGTAATCTCAGGTTTCTCTTTGGTAGGAGGAGAGAATTTGTTCAAATCAATTCCAGAGCAAGAAGAAAAACTTAGGCTTAATAAACACACTTCAACAATGATAATTGAAAACTGTTTTTTTTTTTAACTTATAACATATAAGTTAGCTTATACTTAATTCAAGTAGTCTTGCATGCAAAACAAATGTTTAAATTTCAAAAAAAAAAAAAAAAAAAAAAAAAACTAAAGTGAACCACTTTCAGCAAGGGCAGATAAAATGCATGCATTCAAAATATACGCATTCCGAGACGTTCCAAAGATTTCATTCATCCAAACAGCGTGTACTCTCTTCACAGACATAAATCCTTAAAAGATGTATTCTTCATCACTAGTAGAGTAATCGCGGAAGAGATCGACCATAAATTAATGTTTTTTGTTATCTGTCACGGAACATCCCCAGACAAGACGTTAAAAAATGTTCTAGACAAAAAAAAAAATATAAACAAAAAAAACTAAAAATAAAAAAATAAAATCAACATTAAAGGGTGACACACTCTTCATGGGCATTACGAATGTGATTTATGGATTAACACTTCAGACGAAAGCATCTGGAATGAAGAGGGTTTAATTGAGATCTGTCCGCCTATTATGGAAAAATCAAAGATATGTCATATTTATTTCTAGGAAGAAGATAAATGAATTTATTATTGTTATTTATGATGATAAGATGATTTAATGTCATGGTCCTTCTGGGGAGAATATTGGGAGCTTTCAGTTAAATGATTTAGATAAGTCCCTTAGGCGTTTAGAAAATTGTTCATACTTTAAACTTTGTTTTTGGAAAAAACACTTTTTAATGGTCTTTTTAATTTTCTTTTATTTTTCTTTGTTTTTGTTTAGTTATAAGTAAAATTAAGTAGGTCAGAGATGGGGCTATTTAAGAAAAAATAAACATTTCGAATCAACTGGATATCAATCATTTTAAGTTATATTCAAATTTATTGAATGACTTTTAAGATTAAGAACAAAATTAGTTGTATTTTATTGCTTTTTATGTCTTTTCAAAGAAGCTTTAAAATAAATTTTAAATATTTAAATTATGGCGCAGTTAATCCAAAAGTCTTAAAGACAAAGATTTATAAATATCTATTTTTATAACTATGTGTTATAGTGGGTGTTATATTTATTATATTTAAGCAGTTAAGCTATTTTTAAAAATGCTTTCTTTCATGTTAAATTTAAGAACTGAATGCGATTGTCTTGAAGCTGAAATCGGGAGCCTTCAAACAGGGAATCTTGGGCGACAGTCGATGTCACCACTTTTTGACATTGCTTGGCCGGGAAAAATGTGTATTAAAATTCGCACAAGCTATAATGTGGCTTGTGGCACCGTCTTGTTGGAACCACATTATGTTCTGTGGGATTTATTGATCCAATTCGGGCACAAGAAAGTTTTTCAATATGTTTCGATAGCGTAACTGCTACAGCATTACCTATGACATCTTTAAAAAGAAATATGGCACAATGAGGGCCCAAGCGGGGCTCCATACAATTACTGTACGAGGGTGTTGTGTTGTTTGCTGTATAAATCCAGGGTATTAAGTGTCTCGATAGAGGCTATTTTATTTATTAACAAGGCAAGTCTTAATTTGCTTCGTCACTTTTTTGTAAAAAAAAAATATCGAGCTGTAAGACTCGAGCATTAAAATCTCGCTGCCGACGTCGCTGTTCTTTTTCCTGCAACTGCTTTGTCAAATGCAAATCTTTTTTGAGAATTTTCAGCAAACATGACGGCGGCGCGCGGCGCGGCATCGATGACCCGGACATTAAACAATACTCTGCCGAACTGCATACATTTTTTCTGACGTACGTTGGCTTACTTATTGTCCAGTCTTTACTTAATCTTCCAGTGTATGTGAATTTTAAAAATAAATAAAATGCACGACTGGGTGGCACGAACTTACTTCTAATTAATGTCGTATAAGTAACCTATAAATAAATAATAGGTTACTTATACGACAATTAATAGACTAGGAATTTTAAAAACGAATGTTATTTGAGAAAACTGTTCCAAATGATAAAATTAATTTTTAAAATTTTTTTAGTAGTAAGAGGCAAAAACAGAATGTTATGCAAATATGAATTTATGCAAGAACAATATTATAAGTCGTTGTAGTAGCTTCTTTAAAAAAATAAGCTTTATGTACAAAATTTTTAAAACATTTTTAAGAAAAAAAATTGGTACGGCAACTTTAAGTTTTTATTATTGTACAAATAAGCGTTAAATTTCCAAAAAAAATACTAAGCCGTTCTTGAGATATCGAATTTTCCAAAAAAAAAAAACGATTTTTTTTTCTAAAAATTGAAAAAATATTTTTTTTTTTTAATTTTGAAATGCAACGTTTTTTAGACTTTGTAGGAGCTTCTCTATAAAAAAGTTCATTAAAATCCGTTATGTCGATGATGAGAAATTCAAAATTCGAAAAAATCGTTCTATGTTAGGTGCAGTCAGTACCTACCTAATATCTAGATTTCCAATTTTATTTTATTAAATTATAGATCGTAAAAATTAATCAAAAGAAAAAAAATTTAGCGAATTTCCCGGAACCGTTTCTGAAAAAAATACAATTTTCGAAAACCATTTTTTAACATTTGTATGGAAGGTACCGTTAGTTTTAAAGGGTTTTCCAATAAGAGGTGTTATTTTGAATAGCCCGCTATTTCGGTAGCTGTCACTTTTGAAGCTGTCATTTTTTGACATTTGACAAGTAGAAACTATGCTATTAATAAAAATGGAACGATATACGCTTCAACAACGCATTGAAATTATTAAAATTCACTATAAAAATAGTGAAAATTTGGCAGAGGCGGTTCGTAAAACTAAAACATTTTTGGGTCGTCGTGAAGCACCTTGTCGGACCGCAATACAGAAATTGGTGGACAAATTCGAGCTGTTGGGACAAGTTAGTGATGTGAAGAATAAAACCCGTGCACGTCGCTCAAGAACAACTGAGAATATTGCTGTTGTAGCCCAAAGTGTTGAAGAAAACCCAGGTTTGTCCATTCCTCGTCGTTCTTTGGAATTAGGCATTCCACAAACGTCATTACACCGTATTTTGCATAAAGACTTGGGTCTTAAGGCTTATAAAGTTCAGTTAACACAAGAACTCAAGCCGGCTGATCATCAACAACGTCGTGTCTTTGCTGATTGGGTCCTTGAAATGCATGAAAATGAACCGGAATTTCATCGAAAAATCATCTTGACTGATGAGGCCCATTTCCACCTCGGAGGCTACGTCAACAAGCAAAACTGTCGCATCTGGGGCTCGGAAAACCCAAGAGTTATTGTTGAAAAGCCTCTCCATCCTCAACGCTTGACTGTTTGGTGCGGTTTATGGTCCCGCGGGGTCATTGGACCTTACTTTTTCGAAAATGAGGCTGGAGCAACAGTTACGGTCAATGGATTGCGCTATCGAGAGATGATTAATGATTTTTTATGGCCTGAATTGGATGGTATTGATCTGGACAACGTTTACTTTCAACAAGACGGCGCTATACGTGCCACACAAGCAATGAAACCATCGATCTTTTACGGGAAAAGTTTCCGGAACGTGTTATCTCTCGAAGAGGTGATCACAATTGGCCACCGAGATCTTGTGATTTAACACCTTGCGACTTCTTCCTTTGGGGCCACGTGAAAGATAAGGTCTACGCCAACAGCCCAGCGTCGATTCAAGACCTCAAAGATGAAATTCGTGAGGCTATCGAGGACATAGGGCAGCCACTTTGCGATTTGGTTATGGAAAATTTCATGAAAAGGATATTGTTCCTGTAAGCGTGGTCTTGGCGGCCATTTGGCTGATGTTGTGTTCCATTATTAACGGCATACCTTCCTCTTTATAATGAAATAAACATCCGATCATTTATCTCCAAAAATGCCATTTTTCTTTGAATATCAAAATAACACCTCTTATTGGAAAACCCTTTAGATAAAACAAAATTTTTTTTCTCAAATCTTGTAGATTATGTTGAAACTTTTATATGTAAAGTTTGAAAAAAATTGATGTCGGGGTTTTCGAAATATTGGGTTTCAAAAAAAAAATTAATTTTTTTTTTTAAATACAAAAAATAAAAAATTGAAAATTTGTATATGTAATAATATTTAAGCTTTGGAGGAGCTTTAGCATAAAAAATGGCTTAAATCGACTATACCGCTTTCGAGAAAATCAAAAACGAAAAAAATGGACCCAGGGGAGCTACCAAAAATAACAATTTTTTGGAATTTTTTTCAACCATTACCTAGTTTAAACAAAATGAATTTTTTCAAATTTTTTTTTTAATTCTGTGGGACAGTTTTTGAGAAAAAAAAATATTTATAAAATTTCGAAAAAAAATCGTATGGCAGGTACCGCTATTTTTGGTCTTAAAAAAAAAGAAAAAAACATGTGGGGGGAAAAAATTAAAACCCATATCTACCAAGTTTGAAGAAAATTGGCCGAGCTGTTTAGGCTGTAGTCGAACCGACAGACAGACAGAATTGCGAGACCCACTTTTTTCGTCTTCGCTATCATCGTAAGTCAACTTTGATCAAAATCTCGAGTTCGATTTTTTTTCCGAATGTACAACTTGCCTTATAGTACCTATGAGTCGCAAGTAAAAATTTGGTACGCCAACTTTATGTTTTTATTATTGTACGAATGAAAACTAAATCTCCAAAAAAATATTAAGCCATATTGAAATATCGAATTTTCCAAAAAATATGACTTTTTCTCCAAAAATTCAAAAAATAGTTTTTTTTTTAAAGTTCTAAGATGCAATGTTCTTTAAACATTTTAGAAGAATCTCCATGAAAAATTTCATTAAAATCCGTTACGTCGATAATAATAAATTCAAAATTAGTAAAAAATGGTTCTATGGTAGGTACAAGCTGAATTATTTTAACCTCAAATTTTTTTTATTAAATTAAAGATCATTAAAAATAATTGAAAAAAAAAAATTTAATCAAAATTCTAGGCTCCGTTTTCGCGAAAAATACGATTTTTGAAAACCTTTTTTTAACATTAATTTGTATGGTAGGTAGCAGTGGCGTGGCGTGGATAATTTTAAATGGGAAGACGTTATAAAATTTTGTCACCTGTAAAAATGCAAAAAAAAAAGCTTAGAACCTTAAAAACAAGATTTCTAGTAGGGATATGGTACCTACAAATGCATTCCACATTGACTTAGTAAAAAATGTGTAGCTATATTTTTTATACTTCAAGACATTAATATTTCAATCAACAATGAGCTTAAAACATAATAAAAAAGGACCTCCTTTTAGACACCACCCCTTTCGTCGGACATAACTGCGGCACCTTTCTAGGAATTTTCTATACATTTTTCCTTGCAATCATATGTGTCAAGAATATTAAATATATGATGGGGCAACTCATCTGCATTAAGACTCGCCCTAACGTCAAAAAATACAAGATATCTTTCTTGTATTCCATTCTCTGACAAGAACCGAAATATGGCACTCAGTTGTCCCCTATGACTCAAATCTGATGTTTCGTCGATCATAATCGACACGAACAGGGCTTCTATGATTTCTCTTTTAATTTCAGATTTAATAACAGCAGCGATACTGGGTTGGGGACGATTAACCGATTTTTAAAATGTCGATTTAAAAAAATCGATCTTCAAAATGTCGATTTTCAAAAAGTCGATTGATAAAAATGTCGACTGATCAAAATGTCGACTATCAAAAATTCGATTTTAAAAATGTCGACTCAAAAAATGTCGACGCGTAAGCAGTGAGCTATGTAAGGGGGACCATGCTGCCCCCCTGCAACCCCCCTGCTTAGGCACACTATAGGATTTGGGGTAGGTGCGAGGTTGGGTGTATGCAAAGTTTCTTTAGCATTTAAAGAATCGATACGCTCCCCTTTTTTATAATTTATAAAATTGAATTAATTATAAAATTTAGTTAACATACGAGTATTAAAAGAGAGCATTCTTGTTTTATTTAACTCAATTTTGGATAAAAGTCGACATTTTCACCGACAAGTTTTCAGTCGACATTTTAATAGTCAAGATTTTAAACTGTCGACTTTTTTTTTGTCGATCAAACTTCAGTCGACATTTTAACAGTCGATGAAATTTATATTTGTCCAGTCGACATTTTTTTTATCGACATTTCGTACCCTTCCCCGCGATACTATGTATCAAGAGGGATTTACATTAATTCATGAAACACGCAAACTAAAGCCTAGTACTCACCTAGCGTGAAATGAAAAATAAATACGTTCCAAATTACACGCGGAGAATAAAAATGAAAATAGAATAAACTTTTTCACGTGAATTTTTGATACACACCTGAAATACTGAATACTTTCATTAAGTAAACACTCGAGAACAGTATCAAAAAATTTGTTATTCATTCTTTATTTCTGTTTATAAATTTTCAATTTTTTATTTTGAAACAAAATATTTAAATTAACTGACAAATGACACAGTTTTCCACGCTGCCTTAAACTTTTTCCTGATGGTTGTACATTGAGAAATGAAAATTTGGCATGGAAAAAGTTGTGGAACATAATTGTTTTTCCAATCCACATTTTGGTACTCACCTCTCGTTGGGGATTTCATGCGAGTGAACCGCCGCCACATTTATGTACATGAAATTTTCATTTTCACTTGAACTGAGTACTAGGCTTTAACAAAAAATTTCGATCTGCAATCAAAATCCCTGGTGTGTAAAGGAAAAAAGGATTAAATATAAACTATCAACTATCCTTACTAAAATTATTTGGTTTCTCCGGTAGGTAATCTGTTAAACAGCAATCTACATTTTTATCAAAGACAAAAATTTAAATCTAGAACTGCACTAAAATTAAAAAGCCAATTTTTTTTATCAATATAGTGGATAATAAAAGGAATTAAATCTTCACTTTAACATCTAACTTTTCACTATTTTTAATTAAGTTCAATTTATTTGAAGTTATTGAACCTGTGCAACACAGTCTGTTATTGAATGCCAGTTGAATCTAAATTTAAATTCCTATTAAACAAAAAAAACAAATGCATTTTATTTGACCAGAAGTGTTCTTCAGCGATATGCTAAATTTACACTGCTGACAAATTGCCATATATTCTACGAGTACCATGATTTATTTCTTAATTCAAAATTACGAGTATCACAGTAAATTTGCAAAAATATCAATCGTGCATTTTACATTAGCATGCAAATCAACATCAAATTCAAAATCAAGAATCAACAATACCCACATGTCATATCTATATTTATATGACATATTAAAGAAAAAAAAAAAAAAACAAATAAGTCGAAGAACACCGTCTTATTTCTTACACAAGAAAAAAAGCGAGCACCTGAACTCCTGCAATGTATTATCTTCCTACTGAAATGCAATGCTAATTGCTAAAGGGAGAATAAAATACAAATAATTCCAACTCCTACTGGTATACATCGAAAATTTTATAAGACGGAATGTAGCGACTTATTTTTTGCGGATGTTGAACAAAGAGGATCCGAAACACAATGCTTGGGGAAGAAAGGTATATAAAACAAATAAATAAGACGGTGATTGAAAAGTTTATGTCAGAGTATTTTTGTGACTCTCTTGGTTAATGTTGGTTGTGGATTGTGGAATGTGTTTGGATAAAGTATAAGATTCAAACGAGAAGTTTGTCGGAAATTTTTTTTCAACCCTTACCTAGCTTTAACTAAATGAAATTTTTTGTATTTTTATTTTTTAAATCTGTCGATCAGTATTTCAGAAAAAAATATTTATAAAATTTCGGAAAAATTAAAAATGATATCTACCAGGTTTCAAGAGAATCGTCCGAGCCTTTAAGGCTGTAGTCGAACAGACAGAGAGACAGACAGAATTACGAGACCCACTTCTTAGGCTTCGCTATCATCGTAATGTCAACTTTGATCAAAATCTTGAGTTCAATTTTTTTTTTCGAATGCATAACTTGGCTTATAGGAGCTATAAGTCGCAAGTAAAAATAATACCCTAAATGGTTGACTAGCTCGGCACATGATTAACACCAAAAAAGTCTTATAATTTTCTCCGCTTATTTTCAATCGTAAAATTATTAGGTATATTACATAAAATCTTTTAATAATTTCAACACGTTATTGCTGCCTTAGAAGCTGCATAATAAAGTGCTATCCCTACGACTATCAAATGCCAACTGACAAATTTCATTCACACAAAATACAACCTGAAACATAAAACGCACCTTTTATTGTCTATAAGATCTGTATCTTGAAGTCAAGTATTGCCAGTCATCCAAATAGAATAATTTATTATTGATTCAATCAAATTTTAACTTTCAACGTCCCTATTAGCAACAGACTGGTGTTAAACCTTCATTTTCAAGTTTCAATTCATTAATTACTGGTGCCGGTATTCTATGAAGCAAATTGACGCAGTGGATGCGTGATCCTTCAATATCTTGTTAGAACATTATGTAGTTCAAATCCAAGTTATTAAGACTCTTAAATAAATAAAATATGTTTTCAAAGGGAATGTTATTTTTTGATACTTTCACAATAAAGTAAATACGAGCTGTGCGATAAACAGCGAAATTGAAATAAAGGAAACTCTATGCAGTGGATACAAGGACAGTGTACTCATCACCACATAATCAATTTCTCATCACAGATAACCGACACTTATTTATTTGATAAGATAATTAATGGCCCATTTTTGAGCTATTAAATTTTCAAAAAATACATTTATTTATTTTTTTTTTAATTATAATATACAATTTTTCTTTGACTTCTTAGAAGTTTTCGTATAAAATCCGCTTATCCGATAATGGGAATTGTAAAACTCCAAAAAATTATTCTTTTGTAGGAACTCTTAGAAATATGTTAATTTCAAAAGTTTTTTTACTGAATTATTGAACGTTAAAATTAAACGAAACAGAAAAATTGTTATCAGGTGCCATTTTCGAGAAAAAATACGATTTTCGAAATCCATTTTTTTAACATTTCCGCGGTAGGTACCGTTATTTTAATTCTTAAATGTCCAAAAATTACAGCAAAGAATACTGCAATGTCCCAAAGGTAGGTAACATTTTTGGTCATTTGTAAAAAACGTACGAAACACTACGAAATCCTCAGTTCCAACACTCATACTCGTCTTCAGTGACACTCCTGTTGTAAGCTCGATAGACAAAACCAATTTGCTTGCAGCACAGTTTGCTGTTAGTTCGACAATACCAGAGAGTGATATGACTTCTCTTATATTTGAGAGCGTAAACAATTCTATGGGACGAATCTTCCTTCGTTACTCGTGCAGTTGCTAGAGTACTAAAAGATCTTGACATTCACAAATCCGCTGGCCCGGATAGTATCCCTCCTATTGCTCTGAAGAGGCGTTCTTCAATACTGGCAAAATCACTGCGTACGCTCTTTCATCTGTACTACTCTACAGGTCGCTTCCCGAGTGGATGGAAAACAGCATTTTGTCAGCCTGTCCGTAAAAATGGGAAATTCTCCTCCCCTCTAACTATCGTCCAATTGCACTTACTTCCCTTCTTTCCAAGGTCGTGGAAACGTTTACCACTTTTCAGCTCAAGAAATATCTTGAAGAACTAAAGCTTCTTAATGACCGGCAGTATGGCTTTCGTAGCAATAAATCCACTAGTGATCTGATGGTATATCACACCGAAGGAACAAATCTTTAAATCGTTTTGGAGAAAGTAAGATTATTACACTTAATATTTTAAAGGTATTTGATAGAGTTTGGAATCAAGCTCTTAAATGCGTGCATTTTGTAACGATGAATTTATTCATCGTTGGATTAGAAATTACCTTTCGGACCGTTCCCTACAAGTAGTTTTGGACGGTTTCAAATCTGATATCCACACAATAAACGCTGGTGTGCCTCAGGGCTACGTTTTGTCTCCGACACTCTTCCTTATGCTCTAAATGATCTTTTGCCTGAAACTTCTCATCCGCTAAAATCTTAACAGCATTGTTCAATGGGGAATAAAAAACCGGGTAGAATTAAATGCTTCGAATGCTATTTACTGTCGCTTGAGTCTAACTTTCCCCCAATGCCTATTGGTGGGAACGTTGACGTTGCCATAAATTCTGCTAAATGTTTAGGTTTTCTCCGCCGCCGATGCAAAAGATTTTGTACCCCATCTGATCTGGTTGTTATATATAAAACCTTTATTCTTCCAAAGCTCGAGTACAATTCCCATATCTGGGCAGTAGGGTGTGTCAAAGTGCTCAACTATGGTATTTTCAAATGTAATAGCTTTTAAAAGTTGCATTGTTTATCAAAATTAAATCCTGCGTTTACAATTTTCATTTTAATTAATATCTTTGGCTCGCTCAAAAATAGGATGAAATCCAAAAAATTTTGATTTTTCGAGATTTTCGAAATATGTGTTGTTTTAAATTGCACCGTGTGGATACAAAAAAAATATATAAAATATTTTTAGGCTTTCAAGTCAAAGATAATTGCAAGAAAAAGAACTTTTAAGCTTATATTTTTTTAAATTGAACACTTTATAAAGAAGCTATGAAATAATAAAAGAAGGAAAAAATCATTTTTTTATGTAAAATCGACAAAACCACCCTCAATATCCTGGTATATCTTTTTGTAAAGACAAAAATTCCTTCTGTATTTTGCTTAGTTTTTTTTTAGTAGGTATACGTAAAAAAAAAAAATACTGTAAATTAATTTTTTTTTTCAACTTCAACCGATTTGAGCGAGCCAAAGACGAACGATATCTTATTTTTTTTTACATGTTCTTAAACCTCAGACCCTAATACATACAACTTTTGAGCACTATTAAATTTAAAAATAAGAGTACTTTTTTGCGGCCATACAAAAGTGACACAGCCTACTGGACAGGTACTCCAAGGACCCACTTGAATCTCTTGGACAGAATTCAAAAGAGAGCTATGAAAATGATAGGCGATCGTTGTCTGACTGAAGCTCTTTTATCTCACGAGCACCGCCGCCGCCGCACTAGTGAAATAGCCAGTTGCATTCCTCCCCTCAAAAAATTCAAACGTAATACCCACAGTTCTAGGAATTCTCATCAGTTTACTCTTAAGCCCCTTTTCGGACTTACTCTCAAGAACAGAGATTCTTTTTTTAGCCGCAAAACACGATGTGGAATGCTTTACCCGGCTCAATATTCTTCACACATTGCAATGTGCAGACATTCAAAACCAATGCGCATCGGTATCTCCTTTCAAATCCTATACAAAAAAAAACAATAACCGCATAATCAACAAACAAATTAGAATGCTTGAATTATTTGAGCTTATAGGACGTCATTTGTTATGACCGAAATATACTCCCTTCACAATTTTCATTTTATAAAAAAAAAATAAGCTAATATTTTATATCCTTGATCTTTGAACCATATATATACTTAAACGTTCGGACCAGTCGATTTTTAATTAATTGTGTTTGCATTCTTTTGGATTTTATTTTTCGGTTGGTAAATTTTTTAACATAACGGGATGATGATGATAGCTGTTTTCGAAATCTGTTTGTAGATATTTTTTCAATTGTTTTTTTTTTTTGCCATATAAAATCAATTGACAAATTTCAAGAAGATTTCGTAAGCATCTGTTTATTTCAGACGACGTAATTTTACTGACATACCCATAAATAAAAAACTCCAGACAAAAAAGAATTTCAATTTGTGACTAATATGGTTTCATTTTAAATGAGTCTCCAGATGCTCCAGGCAATGTGGTAAAAATAATATCTAAAGAAAAAAACCCATGTAATTCGTCTAGAATCCAATTAAGAATGTATCAGTAGCTGCTAATAGTAATTTTTAACCCTCAATAATTTTTTTTTTTGTTTAAATAAGGTAAACAATGATTAAGTAATTACATATAAACCATGCATAATAATTTTTAGAACGTTGCTAATATATAACTTAGAGAAGGTTCATTATAGTCCGCAGCGTAGTTAGTCATAATTCTTGTGGGCATTTTTTTCATCGTCAGAGAACATGACTTTAAAGAGTTAACTCGGTTTTCGGTATTTTCTTAAATGGGACGGAAACTAGTTTTCTTAAAATCAATTCGTTTTATAAATACCTATGTATATGAAAGTTGTGCATACCTACTATCGTATATGTATAGCAAAAAAATGCGGAAAGGAAAAATCTAAAAATACGAGACATGAAAGGACATTGAGAAATGATATTTAATTTTTCATTTGAATTCACACGTAACGTTTTTGGTATATATCAATATCTTAATTTTTTTTTCTACAGTGTTCAAACGAAATAACCACTTGCATTTCGCTCAGGGCAGTGGTGGTTTATGGTTTATTGACTTAGGAAAGAAGAAGTCTTTCTCTGTGGCCAATACACATTGTCTCGGCGCGGCGTGAGATAAACATGTTCGGAAATCGCTCGAGTAAGGTGTCCATTGTGACACAGGCTCTGTTTTACGTAGCACTGTCATCTTAATACCACATAATTTTCGGTTTCCATATCACGCAATTTGGACCAAAAGAAATTAGTTTTAGTCGGCCGATTGACTATATAATTGCCTGGCCTACGTCGTTCTCAAAGTATGGGGCGATGATGCCTCCAGCCCAAAATCTAAACCAAACAGTGACTTTCTTTGGATGCATTGCAATTTGGTATAGGTATCTCGTGTGGATTGAATGGGACAATTCTACTTATTGATGACGAACCCATTCATTCAGAAACGGTCCTCGACGCTGAATATGATTTTTTGGGTGAAGCCTGCATAATGTTTCTCAAGAAGAGACTCACTTAAACACAAAAAAAAAAAAAAAAAAAAAAAAAAAAAAACACAATTTAATCATTTGCACATGTTAGTGAACGCTTTAACAAGACAGATTTAATAAATGGCAACTAACTTGGCAGATATAACTTCAATACGGCCGCAATCACCTGTCAATATTCAGAAATTCCTAATGGAATTCTTTTTATTTTGATACCACATGTATCACGTGTTGGAGACATTAGCGGTACAACATCCTGCAAAGTCCAGTAGGTATGCTTTGAATGTTTGTAGATAATGTCAACATTATTTGAATAAACAAAACTACTATTTTAAAACTTCAAAAACTCTATAGCTACTTGACTTTTGCCACTTTATGTAGTCTTTAAAAATTTTTACAAAAATAAGTATATACTAGCCGACCCAGCTCTCGAAATTCGAGTGCCAATTTATTTATTATTTATTATTTATATATTTGGCAGTGTTTTCAAGCAAATTTATTAAATTAAATTTTATTTTATGTAATATGCAAAGTGTTCGACAGTGCAAAAACAAAAATGACCCACAGTGTGTAAATGCGTGTCTCAAGTATATTCTGCACATCTCCGTAACTGTGGCTTTCCAACCATATAAAATTTATCGAAATCGGTTAAATACTTTTGGAGAAAAGTGTACCACAAAAAACATGTTTGCCGTTTTATTATATGATTTTTGCTAAAAGTTGCAAATGATCCCTTTCCTCAATCGTCACTACAACGAAAATAAAATGAACGACTTGGTCGCACAAACTTGCTCTTATATAAAACTAAGAATTTCAAAAATTTATGTTATTGGCCAAAAACTTGACTTAAACAACTCCCTTATACTATTTGGAGCTTAAAAAGGATGCTATGTGATTCAAGCAAATATTGGTTTATGCAAGAACAAAAATTATAACTCGTTGTAGTGGTTTCTTTAAAAAAAAAAAGCTTTTATATACAATTTTTTTAAAACGATTTCAGAAAAAAAAATTGGTACGCCAACGTAAAGTTTTTAAAAATTAAATTTCCAAAAAAAAAATATTGACCCGTTTTTGAGATATCGAATTTTCCAAAAACAGATTTGTTTTTTCAAAATTTCAAAAAAGATTTTTTTAAGTTTTGAAATATGTACAATGTTTTTCAAACTTTTTAGAAGCTTCTCTATAAAAATTCAAAATTTAAAAAATGGTTCTATGGTAGGTACAGTGAGTAATATCTTAATTTAAATTTTTTTATTAAATTATAGATCGTAAAAATTTTTTCAAAATTCTAATTACCATTTTCGAACAAAATTCGATTTTCGAAAAAAAATTTTTAACATTGGTGGCCGGTACCGTTATCCTTAGGTAAAATAATTTCGTTTTCTCACAACTTGTAGATTCTTTTAAGAAACTTTTATTTGTCAAATTTAAAAATAAAAATCGAGCATAGCACATTTTGTTTCTTAAATTTGAATACACAATAACTTTCAAGCTTTTGGGGAGCTTTAGCATAAAAAAATGATCAAAATCTGTTGTACCGTTTTTAAGCAACTCAAAAACAAAAAAAAAGGTTTCAAGTGGGAAATTAGCGACAACTAAATGGAATTTTTAGAATTTTTTTTACAAAAACTATTTTTGGAAATTATTTCGTAAAATAATGCCATTATTATTAATAAAAACGATATCTACCAAGTTTAAAGAAAATCGGCTGAGCCGTTTAGGCTGTAGTCGAACAGACAGACAGACACAATTGCGAGACCCACTTTTTCTTGCGATAAAGGTACAAGGGCAAGTTCTGCACTTGGACAAAAATCGAACTCGAGATTTTGATCAAAATTGACATTAAGATAATAGCGAGGACGAAAAATGTGGGTTCGGCAATCCCGTCTGTCTGTCTGTACCTCGATCTACAGCCTAAGCTACTGGAGGTATTTTCTTCAAACTCGGTACTTAAAAGTCTTTGTTGATTCTCTAGAAGGGAAATTGAATTTCTTTAGCTCTAAAATGAACGGTACACCCCCCCCCCCCTCATACTACCATAATGCAAAATTTTATTTATCTCAAAAACGGCTCCAACGCTTTTGATAAAAAATTAAGTGTGCTACTATGGGCATGACCTACATTTTGACCAAAACAAATTTTAGGAAAAAATGTTATTACGGTAGCTGTCATAGAACCGTATTTTTTTTTTAATTTTCGACTGTCTTATTAACGGCTCTAACGATTTTAACCAACATCTTTTAACAGGAGCTCCCTTTAATAAAAAAAAGTAGTAAAAAACAATATTATATATAAAAATATTCAGAAAAATATTTGTTGGGCTTTTTAAAAAAAAAAAAAAATTCAATTTTTTTTGAATAACCAATATCTTCAAAGCGTGTGAACGATTATTTTTTGAAATTATTTCGTACAATCTATATTACGAAATACAGTAAAACCCACTTAAGAGAAACCCGCTTAAGAGAAAAACCCGCTTACCTGAAACACTTTTTTCATCCCCAAGTATTTTCCGACCAATTTCCCTTAAAACACTCCGCTTAAGTGAAATCCGCTTAAGCGAAAAACCCGGATAACTGAAAAATATTTTCAGTTCATTTTTAATATTTTCCATTGAAAAAAACTCTCTTAAGTGAAAAAAAAATTGAATCGAACAGAATAAAAATTTTCTAATTTTCGTTTTTCAATAAATTATTTCTGTGTTATTAAATCGTTGTTTTATTTAACTTCTTTCAAGGCAAGTCCAAAAGATAAAAACAATATTGTTTCTAGCATTAAATCTCCGCTTAATGGAATTTTTAAGTGAAATTTTTTTTTCACTTATCCGAACTCCGCTTAAGTGAAATTATTTTTCACTTAAGCGGGGTTCGTTTAACTGAAAAACCCGCTTAAGTGAAAGAAAGACTGTGACATTTTGCCGTTTCTCTTAAGCGGGTTTTACTGCACTTACAATTAGCATCCCAAATTTTTTTCATAAAAATTTGAAATAAATTTATTGAATAAGAAATGTATTTAATAAAAAAACCTTTTAAACTTTGTTTGTATTTGCATAAATTCATACTATTAATTTTCAATCTATTAATTTGTAGCTGAATGTTGGTGGGGTTATCTGTCAGAACAACAAGATCGTAGGCATAAAGCAGAACCTTAATTAGAAGATCACCATACCTAACTCCACAAGGAAATTCACAGGAAACATTGTCGATGAACACAGCGAACATTAAAGGGCTTAAGGGGCAACCTTGGGGCACACCAGCATCCGTGTTAAAGAAAGCGGACATAGAGCTATTATTCGAAAAAGAAGCGCAAGTACTGGTGAGGAGAAGTTTATATAGCCTCGGAAATTTCGTCGATAAACCTTTAGTTGAGAGTTTATATAGCAAAGAATTCCTGTTGACAGTGTCAAAGGCCGCCTTAAAATCTATAAAAAAGGCATATAGCTTTTTGCGATACTATATTTGAGGATATTTGATCTACATTCGAAAGGCCAGGACGAAAACCAACTTGATATAACAAACTGATTGTAGAGTGTATGCATGGTGCAGTAGAAGCTTGACCAACTTCCACATGTGCTACACCTATGTACATCCCATTGTTTTCAGCCCAGTAACTCTCAACAAAATTATATCGACTATCTAACAACACCTTATAGGTATCTATAGTTTTCAAGGACGGTGGGGTGGCAGCGCCGACTGTGGCTATTTATATTATCCTACACTTCATATTTTTAGAAATACTCCGCAAGACCAATTATATACCCGAAGTGTTGTGTTTCTGGGGGATATTCAAAAAAAAAGATTTATTACTCTTCAGCTCATAAATCATTTAACAAAATCCTCAAAGTCCATTGAGTCGCGAAAATACTCCTCTTCTTCCACTTGCTGTGCTGACGAGTAAATCCTTCTATTCAACTTTTGGGTAGGGAAAAACACTTAGCGTGAACTTCCTGCGCTATAAAATAAGAAAAATATATAAATGCATATTTGGTTTTTCAAATTAATAATCATCATTAACCAACCACTCACATCCAGCAAACACCAACCGTTGCAAGCACCACAAAATTATGGAGTATTATTATTGTTTAACAGAAGAAAGTCGTGAGCTATTCGTGTCGGTGTAATAATTGGATAACCTACCCTCGTTCGCCTTCTTTTTAATAAAAAAAAAACCAGAACGCTAATGAGAAGCCATTCTGTAGGGCCTCAATTTATTTTGATTTATTCGCTAACACACGCATGTTCGCTAGAAGGGTTAATAGACAAATAATTGTATGAACCTAAATTGCATCCATTTGTACAATTTGTACTAAAGAAAAGCTGTTGAACGTTCCATATTTTGTAATCTTTGATCAAATTGCTCTTTAGATCATATGAGTCAATAATAATAAATTGATTTCACTTTATTTGGCTCTATTAGGGCGGCTGGCTATTAATCAATTTTTTTTTATAGTGTTTAAAATAGTCTTCTCAATTTTTTTAAAAATCTCCTTTACCATTTACAATAATTGATAATTATAGTGTAGAATGTAGATACGCTTATAAGCTTACCAGGTAAGATACCTTTAACGTTTACATCGATTCAGTATCGATTATCATGAAAAGATCTGCTGATTAGGAGAAAATAGTAGGTTCCATTAATTCCTCCTAACACACACAGGAATCGTTGAGAGTTGTAACTTGTAAGTTGCTTAGGCTCTCCACGAGGAATAATGGTCTCCAATTTATTCGTTTTGTACGCGGAAGAACCGAAAGCTAAATAACGAATTTCTTAACCGATAAAATGTAAACAAAAATCTAGTCCAATTTGGGGAAAAAATACCAAGTGAAGATTTGTTTTGTCGAATTTTTCTAAATTGCGGGCACTAAAGGGATTATAACTAGTACTTTTAAAATTAGCACAGTGCGAGAGTTTTAGGAAAGTTGAAGACGATTCGATATTGAGTCGGGTAAAGCATTCCACGTTCGTGTAGTGCGGATACAGAAAGAATCTCTGAATTTTATACTTCCAAAGTTGGGCTCAAAGTTAAACTCATGGTCATGCCTTGAAGCGCGAGTATTACGGCTGAATCATTCAATTTGCTATTTCACTGAAAGACAAAAAACATTGCGGCGTAGCTGAAGGTATTCAAATGTTACTGTTATAAATCTATCATCTATCAATTTAAAGCTCTTACGACAGCTGTTTCCCCCTCGAAAACCTTCACGGAACGAAATGAGTCGCTTTATACTTGAACAATGTTGGGAAAGATCCCGGATTATTCGCTTACGAGTTCCAATTGACTCAGCAATTGCAGCGCACCGCCATCCGCTTCATTATCGATTCACAGTTTGGGGCTTAGAGTAGCTCAAATTGGATAACGATTTTGGGCGAAAAATCATCTTTTCTATTGAGGCGCATTTTCAAACCACATCTGGAGCTCGGAAAACCCACACGTATTTGCCCAGAAGCCAATGCATATAAAGAGAGTGACAGTTTGGTGGGGATTGTGGAGTGGTGCCGTCATTGGGCCATATTTTCAGAAAATGAGGCTGGGAACAACGTTTCGGTCAACGGTGGGCGTTAAAAAAAATTTAACTCGAGATTTTAATAAAAGTTGACATTACGATTATAGCGAAGATGAAAAAAGTGGGTCTTGAAATCCTGTCTGTCTGTCTCTCTGTATGTCTGTCTGTCTGCTCGACTACAACCTAAACGGCTAGGTAGATATCGTTTTTATTTTTTTCCCCTACACATTTTTTTCTTTTTTTTTTCTAAGACCGAAAATAACGGTACTTGCTATATAATTTTTTTCGAAATTTTTCAAACATTTTTTTTGCTCAAAAACTGTCCCACAGATTTGAAAAAAAAATTCTAATTCATTTAGCTAAAGCTAAGTAATGGTTGAACAAAATTTTCCAAAAAATTGTTAACGGTGCAACCGATTTTGATCAGTTTTTTATGTTAAATCTCCCTAGTAGTTTCAAAATTACTATGTATTCAAATTTTCAAAATTTTTATTTGAAAACTCAATATTTCGACAACCTCATGCTCGATTTTTTAAAACTTGATAAATGAAAATTTCTTAATACGAGTATAATCTACAAGATATGAGGAAAAAAACATATTTTACCTAAAAATAACGTTACCCTTCATACAAATGTTAAAAAATGATTTTCGAAAACTGTATTTTTCTCAAAAAGGGTTCCGAGAATGTTGTCAAAATTGTTTTCTTTAGATTTATTCTTACAATCGATAATTTAATAAAAAAGATTTGAAATTATCATATTACTGACTGTACCTAACATAGAACGATTTTTTCGAATTTTGAATTTCTCATTATCGGCATAATTTGTTTGTAGAGAAGCTTGTAAGAAGTTTAAAAAACATTGCATTTCAAAACTTTAAAAAAATGATTTATGTATAGAAAATTCGATATCTTAAAAACGGCTCAATATTTATTTTGTTAATTTTATTTTTATTCGAACAATAATAAAAACTTTAAGCTAGCGCACCAAAATTTTTTCTTAAAAATTTTTTTAAATTTTGTTTATTAAAGCTTATTTTTTTTAAAGAACTTACGGTGACTTATAATTTTTGTTCTTGTCTATACAAATATTTGCTTGAGAAATCACATTATTTCACGTATTTAGTTCCAACTACTAAAGAAGTTGTTCTAGTCATTTAAAAAAAATTTTACGCTTATGAACAGTTTTTCTCTAATAACATTAATTTTTGAAATTCTTAGTCCTTTACATAAGAGCAAGTTCGTGCGACACAGTTGTGCATTTTATTTTTTAGTGTAATTGAATACATGGATTTGGACGACCTCTGGTTCATGCAAGATAGCGCGCCATACCTAACAGCCCATGCCAGAATTTTTCTCACCAAATCGCTAAGACGGCTCATAGTCTTGGCGATGTCAATTTGCTGTCTCGGGGCTGCGATTTGACCCCTTTGGACATTATTTTTTTTAGGGGAATCGTGAAGAACTTATCTTATGCCAAAACGATTTAAGCACTTAAGGTCAATACCATCCAAACAATCCGTGAGCTACAGAACGAAACCATCAACAAGGTCTTGGAAAATTGGACTGACAGAATGCGCTACTACGAAACCAACCTACGACGCAGCCACTTGAACAACGTTGTGTTCCATAGTCAATGGGAATGTTTGCTCTTACTAATAAAGCCACAGTACGAGTACATGGACAAAATTGAATTTTGTTGATTTTATTGAATTATTAAAATGAAACTTGCCCACCCTTTACACATATTTATCATGATCTTAGTTCTCTGGTTAAGTGGTGCTTTTTTTAATCAGAGGATGAAGACGATGGAAGGCCCATCTGGGTTTTCTAAGAACATTTCTTGCATGATTGTGTAATCCTAGCAGCTCGTGAAAATAAACCCCAAGGAACTTCGCGCATCGTTTAGTTTGCCAATATTGGTACGTCGGGGAGTTTCTGGCAGTCTTCGCAGTTTTCTATGGTCGTGAGGTTCAGCTTTATTCACAGCTATCAACGATGACATCGATACATAAGTAGCCCAGCGAGTCATCAGCGTATAGACAAGGTTCTCGGAGTTTTCAGGGATGCAATTTTAAGGATTTTGAAAAGGTTTCTCCTGGTAATAAAATTTACCCTAACAAAAATAAATAAACATGTGGCGAAAAATGGTCTCCGTTAAACTATTATTTAGACTGTAGTCGAGCAGACAGGCAGAATTGTGAAACCCGATTTGTTTACGAATGCATAGCTTGTCATCTAGTACCTAACATACCTCTATTTTTACTTGCGACTTATAGGTACATACTATAAGGCAAGTTATGCATTCGTAAAAAATCGAACTCGAGATTTTGATCAAAGTTGACATTACGATGATAGCGAAGACGAAAAAAGTGGGTCTGGCAATTCTGTCTGTCTGTCTGTTCGATTACAGCTAAACGGCTGCGCTGATTTTCTTCAAACTTGGTAGATATGGGTTTTAATTTTTTACACCCGGATGTTTTTTGATTTGATTTGACTAAAAATAACGGTACCTGCCATACGATTTTTTTTTTCGAAATTTTATAAAAAAATTTTTTCTCAAAAACTGTCCCAACGATTTAAAAAAAAAATCAAAAAATTTAATTTAGTTAAACCTAGGTAATGGTTGAAAAAAATTTTATAAAAAATGAGTAGTTTTGGTACCCCCTGTGGGACCATTTTTTTTTTGTTTTTGATTTTCTCAAAAACGGTACAACCCATTTTGATAATATTTTTTATGCTAAAGCTTCCCAGTAGTTTGAATATTATTGTGTATTCAAATTTTCCAAAAAATTTTTTTTGGATTTTTAAAAAAACTTTCAAATTTTTTTTTGAAAACACAATATTTCGAAAACCCTATTCTCGATTTTTTCAAGCCTTGATAAATAAAAGTTTGGCAAAATAATCTACAAGATATGAGGAAAATAAAATAAAAAATAAATTTTACCTAAAAATAACGGTAACCTCCATACAAATGTTAAAAAAATGGTTTTCGAAAATTGTATTTTTCTCGAAAACGGTTCCGAGAATTTTGCTTAAATTTTTTTTCTTACTATTATTTTTTAATATCTGTAATTTAATAAAAAAATTTTGAAAACAAGATATTACTGACTGTACCTAGATACCATAGAACGATTTTTTAAAATTTTGAATTTCTCATTATCAGCACAACAGATTTTAATAAAATTTCGTAGAGAGAAGCTTCTGTAAAGTTTAAAAAACATTGCATTTCAAAACTTTAAGAAAAATATTTTTTTTGAATTTTGAAAAAAAAATCAATTTTTTGTTTTTTGAAAATTCAATATCTCGAAAACGGCTCAATACTTTTTTTTGTAAATTTAATTTTTATCCATACAATAATAAAAACTTCAAATTGGCGTACCAACATTTTTTCTTAAAAATGTTTTAAAATTTTCTTATGTAAAACCTTATTTTTTAAGAAACCACTACAAAGACTTATAATTTTTGTTCTTGCATAAATCTATATTTGCTTGAATCACATGGCATCCTATTCTTACCTTTAACTGCTAAAGAAGTTTTCTTTAGTCATTTAAAAACCAAATTTTATTCTTATGAACAGTTTCTTTAATAACATTCATTTTTGAAATTCTTAGTCTTTTACATAGGAGCAAGTTCGTGCGACCCAGTCGTGCATTTTATTTAAACTTCAATAATTTCCCAAAAAGTGTAAGCTCGCCCCTTACCTAGTGCAGGCGCAAAGGTGTTCGAAGTCATTTAACCTCAGAAGCTCACCAATGTCAAACAAACATAGGTATACTAGATTTATTCGCATCAAAAAAGCTGTTGCCTTTTATGACAATTTTACTGGTCTTATATCTGAGTAGGCAGAAACGTTACGATAACTTTTTTACTGTCACCTATCCTTGATCAGATTAGGTATATCCTCAATACGACTTGCCACGTAAATGAAAGAATTAAATTTCAGCTCTCCGGATTCCTTACACCCTCATATAATCACAGAGAAATGAGAGTCAAATCTAGCATAGGAACGGTTTTTTCTTATTGTAGTAAATACGTACAACAGATATACGTACCCGTTTTCATTTTCCTGCCTCGAAGGATATTTGTGTACTTATGTATATTCATTTGTGTGTTCACTTTCCGGCTGAATTAATCCTGATTGGAGCATAAAATGGCAGAGAAAAATGACAGCCCGCTGCTGGTGGAGTTCGAAGAAACATTTTTTTTTTTTTTTACATTTCCGAACTAAATTATGCAAAATGTAAATTCGTACTTTTACAGCAGAAAGGACTATTTTGCCAAAATGACAGTGACGAATCCAACATGGATCTCAGATCTTAGAGGTATCTTACTTCAAATATGAACCAAGGAAGGAAAGAAAACACTTAAAACGGCAACCAGATTTGAAACAAATGTACCAGATAAATATTTGTTTGTTTGTTCCATTATGTTTGGGGCTTAGCAATACAAAGGGTTACCCATTACCTACTTCATAGAAAAAGGGTTAATTTTTCGTTTTGTTTGGATTTTCCTTTTTTTTCGGGAGAAGATGCTGAATAAATTAGCTCACCCAAAGCCAAGAATAAAATATTATGTGAATCGAAGAATGTTGACTTTTTTTTTCTCTCTGTGGAAATTAGCCCCGAACTTATACAAATCTGGGTTTTCTGGTTAGAGATCTTTTTCTATTTTTTTTTTAACAAAAATTACACACTCTGTACATAATTTAACAAGTCCTGCGGGTAGTTTTCGGTGACAGAGAAGCGAAGACCTTATTTCGAAAAGGAATCTCAAGTTTCTGCCCTTTAGACAACAAATCCACCCATTGGGTTGCCATCCGTTACACTGGTGTTGCTGATGTTTCACGTTTACACCACCCCAACCATCACACCCAAAAATAAAAAAAAACCCAGCCGCAGTGTTGCATAAAATGAAAAATGCAAAATTCTGCAAAATAAATTTCCCTTAGGACCAGCAGAAATATAGTGGCAAGGGCAGTGAAAGTTTTTTTTTTTTTTTTTCTATCGCAGGACATTTTGAATCTCATGGGGATTGGTGGATATGGTGGCTAGGTAGCTGGACCGCAAATAAATTTTATCCCAAATTGGTGTTGAAATTGGATACCGGTTCGGTCAGTGGATATATAAATTTTAGAAGGGGAAGGAAAGCGAAATTTGGTTTGCAATCATGATTGTGGTATTTTATAATTTCCGTGCGCTGCTGTCCGACTAACGGTATGCCATAGCTACCTTCTATCTACATAGGTGTATAACTTGGTATTGAATCACGGTAACACAACAGATTGACCTAGTTGAAGGTTTTTAAATGAAATTCTGCATGCAGACATGTTGTCTGGCTAAATTAAATAGCGTTGTTGAAAAATGTTTTATATTACTTCTACTTGGTAATTTTCACCACATTTATATCATAAAACGAATCGCTTTATTGATTTTAAATAAAACTAATCTGTGGAGGTTTTGATTGAAAATTAGTTTAACTTATTTGAAAATTAACGCTTTTGCAAAAATTTAACCAATTTTCTCTAAAGGTAAATTTTTTGGATAAATCATTTGTATGGCACTGCTGTACTTGGGAGGGTTTGCATTTTAATATTTAATTATTCACCCAAGAAAGGGGTTGTGACACCTCATATCACATTAATATTCTTCGGAGTAGCATTGCTCTTGGGTACATATATACCAAGTCTATGGAGAACAGCTAAGGTAATCTTCATTCCCAAAATAGGGAAAAAAAAAACACACAACCCATCCAAAGTCTTTCAGGCCAATAAGCTTAACATCCTTTATACTGAAAACTTTGGAAAAGGTAATTGACAACTTCATAAGATCAGAAGTGTTAATAAGTAGGCCTCTCAATCAGCGACAACACGCATATAGGGCGGGCAGATCAACCGAGACCGCCCTGTTCGAACTAACAAATAAGATCCAAAGAGCCTTAGATGTAAAGGAAACAGCAGTAGCTATTTTCTTAGACATGGAAGGAACTAGCTCTTGTTAGAAAATGCGTACCCTTCACCATAACCAGATGGATAATAAAAACGTTAGGCACTAGAAATGCAGAGGCACAAGCAGGACAAAATGTTAAAAAAGTAATCACAACAAGAGGATGTCCTCAGGGCGGTGTACTATCACCCTTTCTGTGGAGTCTTGTAGTAGATGAATTGCTAGAAAATCTTACCTCCCAAGGTATGTGCTGCATTGGCTTTGCCGATGATATCGCTATCATTGCAGTAGGTAAGTTTGAAGAAACTCTTTGCGATATTATCCAAAGACGACTAACAATTACAAGTAAATGGTGTATGTCTGTAGGGCTTTCAATAAACCCATCAAAAACAAGTAATTGAAACGCAAAGGGAGGTAAAATATCTAGGAATTACAGTAAAAAGTAAACTCTTCTGGACAAACACTTAAATGCTATAGTCGAAAAAGCCACAAAAGCCCTAATGATTTGCAAAAGAATTGCAGGCAAGTCATGGGGATGCAAACCGAACATCATCAGGTGGATGTATACCATGATGGTAAGACCCATCATTACCTATGGTGCGGTTGCATGGCACAAGAAAATCGAAGTAACAACAACTAGGAAAACCCTAGAAAAAGTCCAAAGGCTCGCATGTATCTGTATTACGGGAGCAATGAGAACCTGCCCTACCGCAGCTATTGAGGTTATCCTCCATCTATCGCCTCTACACGAGGTCATTAGAAGTGCTGGAGTGGGAGGTATCATGAGGTTCTCAAAGGAAGGAACTTGGACAGGCAAAATTATTGCTCTCAGAGAAAGGGACCTAATTTACAGGTCCACAATAACAAACCTTATTGACATCCCAAGAGATGAAATGATCAAAAAACATAATTTCTTACATAGCTCAGTAACAAGGAAGACTTTGTAGGAGAGGATACAAACTACACACTCGAAACAAATACCATCAAATGGTACACTGATGGATCGCGAACAAGCGAATGGACTGGTGCAGGAATCTTTGGGCCAAAAACCAAACTTTCCACACCGATGGGGAAATCCACCAGCATCTTCCAAGCGGTGGTAAACGCCCACCATAGGGAAATGCGTGGATCGCAATCTCGAAAAGAATTATCGTAACAAGAATATTGCCATTATGTCAGATAGTCAAGCAGCACTCAAGGCACTAAGCTCATACACCATCAGCTCTAAGCTGCTGTGGGAGTGCATAAGCAGACTAAATGAACTTGGTAAACAGAACAGGGTCACACTTTACTGGGAACCTGGTCACGTTGGGCCTGAACCCTATTGCGGAATAGGAGAAAATGTCATCAAAACTAAAATTAAACAAGAAGACGAGGCAAACAGATTCAAAAACTGGAATGAAGTCCCTAAGCTGAGACAGGCGAAATTACTACAGGACAATTACAACCGGCAAAGTGCCCCAAAAATTAAAATTCCTAAAAGCAATAGGAACTGTTGGATCTATAGGTCGCAGTTCAAAAACCCCCAATACAATTCATTCATTCATTCAAGGGATTGTGACTACCCTAAAAATATTGGAGTAGACTTCGAGCGTTTAGAAGAGTTGTAGAGGGCTAAAAAAAAATACCGATGCACATTGGTTTTGTATGACCTAATATCACAATGCGAGGGAAATACTGAGCCAGCTTAATCATTCCACATTCGTAAAGTGTGGTTAAAGAATGAATATCTGAACTTAACTTAATATATCTACGTAAACAAATATAAAAAATAGGTACATGTTCTTTTATAGAATTCACAAATTGTTTGATTTATAAGCTAATACCGTATTTCTTTTAAAATGGAAAAGAGTTCGTAGGGCAACTAAAATTGTCGTGTGTTTAACGTGGATACCTAGCTATTAAGCCTTTACCCCACGAGTGGCCTACCACCATCGGAGTCAGATTGAAGTCCTGACCATTAACCCCAAGACAGCCGAAGCCATCTTAGTAGCAAAGCTGTAACATGTTGTAGGCATGAAACATCTCTTGCTTAGAGTCGAGGTCTATCTACACCTCTTGAATCCAGGCACGCCTGGAAACCATACGTCTCCGCTATGGAATAAACCACAGCCACCACGATACTCCCACTAGGGGGGCCTACCTCAGAGATAGCTTGAAGAGAGCAAACACGCACGCGACAGCTGCACCTCACCATCCGAAGACAGTATAGGAGAGCCCGAAGACGATACGCTATTGTTTACAAACTTCATGGATTGCTCGCTTTGTATGCGACGGCTGCACTTCTCTATCGGAGATAGAATAAGAGAGCCCGAAGACATACTGCTCACTTTCCTTGGGCAACTATCTCCCGTGGCACCAGAATATTGCATCTGGTAAGCTTCGCAACCTCTTGGGTCATACTTGTAGATAGGTACTTCCTACAAAAGCCCCAAGACCTACCGTCTTATTAGATATACGTTTTTCCAGACCTAATCGAAGTAGAAATCACGTCCAGATATGCGTACTCCTCAGGTGAGTTGTAACACACTCCTTAGCGGATTCCTACTTTTAATGGATACCGTCCCGTTTTTGTTCCCATCTAGTCGGTTCAGTTACTCTCGTAACCTATCCACGAGCACCACGAGGAGGTCGACAGGAACGTGGAAAGACAAGCTAAAGGTAAGGTAGTATTCCGACTCGCCGGTAATTCAGCTGAGCAGGCCCCAAAGAACATCAACTAAAGTTGACCACCATAGCACACAGGCGCAAAGGCCGTAGGGCAACTAAAAGTTAAGTCGCAAATACATTTGGAAGTCGGGATATTTTGACAATGCCTGGTCAAAACAAACACAGAAATGAGGTTGAGATAGAGTCGCTGACCTTGGCTTAAGCAATGGCACACATTGGGGTAGAGCTCCTATATAGTGTTAATAAAACATCGATAGTTTCATCGATCAATCGATTGTTTTGAACTATCGGGACTATCGATAGTTTGGTGAAAACTTCGATAGTCTGTAAAGTTGATGTGTTTTTGTTTCATAAATGATTCGTTGACTGAAAATTGTCCTTAAATGATAAAAATGACATTTGCGGCTAAATGCTTAAGTTTCTTTAGAAGATGCAAGTATTTTTTTCTCCTTCGGATTTGGCTGCAATTTATAAGGCATACATTCGACCTAAACTTGAGTATAACTCCGATATCTTGGCTCCTAAAACCCATCTGCACATTTTAGATAGAATCCAAGAAAGAGCCAGTTCTATTACCGAAACGTTTGTTTCTCTAGAACACCCGTGTAATGTCACTTGTCTTACTTTGTTTATCGCTTCTTATATAAATAGTGCTCTAATGATATAGCCAGCTGCATTCCTCCCTTGAAAAATTTTCGCCGTAATACTCGTCTTGCAAAGAATGCTCATCAGTTAACCTTTGAGCCTAATTCCGGGTACCAGGTGTACTGTAAAATACAGAGATTATTTCTTTAACCGTACTACTCTAATGTGGAATACTATACCCCACTCGATTTTTTACACAGTTTTGTTTTTTGACATGTCAGCTTACCGTCACCGCTTTAATAGGGAAAGTCCCGTAACAGCATTTCATTACAGAGCAAAGTTTACATGTTTCGTGTTCTTTCGAGTTTACAGTTTCCCCGTTCTGTGTTTTGTTTATTTGTAAAATTAAGTTTGCGTAAAAACCAATATTTGATTCGGGCTTTTATCAACAAATCTGGCAATTTTTATTTAAATTTCAGACCATTTGAAATTAAAACTTGCTGATGCTGATATTATCTTTAAATATAGAAGGTGATGGTTCATCCTCTGATGCAGATGGAAATCAAATTCCACCAGTGCAAATGTTAATGCCCTCCAAAGCTTCGAGAAATTCGATCAAAAAAAAAATCAAAAGGATTTTTGCTTAAAAATCACGCCAATAATAAATACATGAACACAATTTTTGATCAGCAAGTGTGAACAGTTTTTTTTAAATGATTACAAAATTTGATTTTTTTTTAAATGTTTCTTAAAAGATTTGAATTTTTTTTTCAGCTCATTTTATTATATATTAATTTGAAAAACACTATCGATTATCCATCGATTAATCGATAGTTTTATTTTAAACTATCGATACTATCGAAAGTTCGAACAATCGATGTTTTATTAACACTACTCCTATAGCTTTCGTTGAAACAGAGACACAAATAAGATTGACATACGAGTCCACGGCTCTGGTCGAAGCTAAGGCGCAAATACGACAGTTGTAAAATTGGCATTTTTCACTACCGCCACAGTTTAGTGCTTTAACTCTTTGAACTGTTTTCCCAGGAATGTCACGTTAGTTTCTGCTGACAGCTAGGTTCCATCAGCTAGGGTGACCTTGGTTTTTCTGCAGATTGTGAGTTTAGTCTCATACAAATTAGTCCGGATTTGATCAAGTTGATTTTAAAATTTCAGTGAGTGCTGGTAGAAGTCGCAGACAGAGTCATCTGGTGTGAGCTTCAATTCTTCTTGCAGCAAATAATATCGGTGGGATGGACTTGGAGCACGAGAGAAAGTCAATGCCAAACAATAAAATCTAAGCGTATTCTGGTTCTGTTTGGTCTGAAGTGTAAATGATTAAAGGAAATGGTCCAAGTTTAGATCCTTGTGAATTTCCGTATTTGCTAGTTCTCGCTGCCGGTTGAAAGCTTCCTACGAGTATTTGAAGGAAGAGTGGTCTGGAATGAATGAAGTTGTAAGGACTTTATTATCTGGTAAATGTTGTAATTCTAGTTGGAAAATTTTTAATCGAATTTCTGTATCCATATACGCATACCGTCAATTTTTTTGTATGTTGACAAAACATCCCACAGAGGCTTGGTGACAGTTTAATGAACAGGCGACATCGTTCTGGAACTTTGGAAGTGTATAAAACGTCGAATGTTTTTCCTGGACATCAAACTGCATATCGGAAACAATGTGGTTGACGCTGAAGATTATCTTGATCATTTTGGACAGAAGCGTTGGTTTGAATCCAGGGATGTCTTTTTTTTTTTGGTCTTCTTTGGTAAGTCCACAATTTTAGCCGTTCTCCATTAAGTGAATAGTAGCCGTTGGTGACAAAGTCATTTAGGATAATTGCAAGCAGTGTCTTGAGAACATATATTGTCTGCCCTTATTGATTTATTGGAATAGCTTCTGTGAATAGTTTCCTCGATTTCGTCCTGAGTAGTAAACTCAAAGCTCACTGGCAGTATTTGTATCCCTGAAGTATTCGCGCTCCTAGAGTATACGGAAACTTTTGCTTAGTGTATTAATTCATGGTCTGAAAGTGGAATGACTTTGAAGTGTGCTTCAGAGTAGTCATGAAACGTCTTCCCTATTTTGTTTTGAGAAACTTCCACAAGAAATGTAGTGATGATTTCTGAGATTGGCGGTAGGTAGGTAGGTAGGTAGACATGACAACCACCCCGAAGTCTAATCCTGAGCGCCATTTTGAAACCAAAATTCGTTTAATTCTCATATCAATTGCACCATAAGCCTCCACCATAGGCCTCAGTCCGCTACCTCGCGGTCAAAGGAATCAAACGGAATCACGACACAGAAATCACCGAACAGATATCAAGTATTTGATCTTCATTCCCAATAATTTGTCAATGTCGTCAAAAAATGCCGTGTCTTTTACTGGTGGTCCCCAATGAATGTTGTGATGAATGCTTAGCTTTGCGGTATGCTCTGCTATTGGCATGTGTCCGTTGCAGGTAGCAACGATTCTACCTATATTTTGCCTGTGTATGCAATATGCATATCAGATCAAGTGCTCGGGGTCTGTTATAGAGAGACCAAATCTTACAAGATATTATTATTATTATTATTAGAGATTATTAACTTTTTTAACTCCGAGTGGAATGTTGACTTTTTCTGCAAGAGAGCCATGAAGGGCTGACCCCTGGTGATGTAGCTGTTGATTTGTTTAAAGTTTTCGATTCCAGGCTTCATTGCTTGCAGTTTATTCCAGAGAATGTTGTCGATGTGGCGTTCACTGAGCTCCTCAACATGATGTTCATTAATCTAAGGTCACTTGAATCTGCCTGATAGTTGGATTTGATAGTATTCCGTTCTCGCTGTTCGATTCTTCGTAGCAACTTCCAAAACCACTGCCTGTCTCATTATGTCTAGATGAGTCTAGATTCCAGTAGTTGATGCATCCCGTCTTTAGTTGGTTCAAAAAGATGATTTTAGTGCTGGAAAACAATGGAGAGCAGTACGGCTTCGTTATCTGAGTCACTGTTGATTCCCGTAATTATCTCTGGGTAAGATATTGTAAATAAGAAATCCAATGTAGATGGAATTCAGGGGGAAGTCAAAATTGAGGTATTCTTCCCCAGGTTCTGAAGCCCAGTCAGCAACAATACGGTGTTGTTTATGGACATGGACTTAGAGTTTCAGGGTCAGTTAGATCTTGTACGAATGTAACCCCAAGTCCCGGCGAAAAGTTTGCCAATGTGAAGTCTGCGAAAGGTCGAGTTCTTGTGCATGGCGATAAATCGACTGCTTCGGGTTCCGTTGTAAGCTTTCACGGACCGCGGTGAAGTTCTCGGCCGATCTTACGTTCCTTTAACGAACGAACATTGGCTGATTGATTACTGATCCGGTCGGCTTAAATTTGGCCGCAAAACGTTGATGAAATAACAGTGAAGGGATATCATGTCTACCGTAAAATAAGCGCAACGCTTACTTACTTACTTAGGTCCTCGGACCTGTTACGTCCTTGTGGTTCCCCTTGTGGGGCATAGGGCCTCCACTACTCCTACGCGCTATCGTGTACGATTTCTGGAGATGTACCTCAGCTCTTTCCAACTCTTCCCCAGTTGTGCTGATTCCTCTTCGACCGTTCTTCGCCAAGTATTTCTGGGTCGGGCCACTCCTCTGCCTCGCTGCGTGAGAGGGTTCCATTGCATCGCTTGACTCGCAATACATTCGTGGCCTTTTCGAAGCTATGTCCAATCCACTGCCACTTACGTTTTCGTATTATAGAGTCGATGAGTTCCTGACCTGTCATCATTGGAGATACGGTTAGGCCAGAAAATCCGCAAGATCTTTCGCAAACATCTATTATATTTATACAGTGGGTGTTACTTTCCATGTACTGCATCCATAAAGAAGCACGGATTCTAAATTGGAGCGGAACAGTCGTAGCTTGGTCTTTAGGCTTATAGAGTTGTTTCTCTATTCTCTATTTTGGACAGCATTCCGAACGCAGCCTTTGCTTTCCCGATTCGGCTGGTTATATCTAGTTCGGTCCCGCCATCTGTAGTGACAATACTCCCAAGGTATTGAAAACTCTCTACCGTCTCTACTGGTTGTCCAGAAATATCTATTTGAGTAAATGAGAAAGTTCCAAGGCTGATCCTTTTAGTTTTTGCCGTATTGATCTTAAGCCCGACGGTTTCGGCTTCTCTCTCCAACCTTGTTGTCATTTGATGGAGAGAGTAAGCACACGTCATCCGTGTAGTCTGTTTTAGGTGTGATAGCAGATTCCACTGAATTCCTCCATTTAAAGTCGACAAAGCTGCATGCAGCACATCACTTATTACCAACAGAAACAGGTGACAGTATACAACCCTCTCGAACACCACTTTGGATTTCAAACTCCTCTAACAACCTTCCTTTATGCAGGACATGACATTTGGATACTTCATATGTAGCCTTGATAATAGCGATAAATTTATCCGGGATGCCCCTCCTGCGCAAGGCAAGCCAAATAAATTCTCTATTGACACTGTCAAACACCTTTTCGAAATCGATGAACAGCAGGTGAAGTGGTGATCGGTATTCAACACACTGTTCAATGATGATCCGCAAGGTGTTGATGTGATCCACGCAGGAAGATCCAGTGCGGAAACCTGCTTGTTCGGCGTCAAGCGTGTCTTCAAGGTGGTCTTTTATTCGTTGGAGGACGATTTTTATTATAACCTTCGCTACAGCAGGCATCACGCATATTCCTCTCCAGTTTCCGCACTGCGTAAGGTCTCCTTTCTTTGGAAGCTTGACAATCATCCGCTTTTTCTACTCCTCAGGAAAACTTTCTATTTCCCAAGCTCTTTCTATGAGTGGGTGCAGGAGCTCAGACGATGTTGTTGGCGCTGCTCATAAGAGCTCTGCGAGAATACCGTCAAGTCCAACCGCTTTGTTGTTCTTCAGTGCTCTGATTGCGGTTAAGATTTCTTCTCTACTGGGGGATACAGTGCGTATTCGGGAATTTATTACTACGGACGGCTCATTGGGTGTTAGGTTGACTTCACTGGTGAAAGGGCGATTTAAAACCGCAGAAAAGTGTTCCTTCCACCTTTTAAGCTGGTCCTCATCCGAAACTAGCAGTGATCCGTTTATGTCCTTTACCAGGTGTTGTTTACAGCTTTGGACACCTGTTAGCTCTTTGGTAATTCTGTAGACGGTCCTACTGTCGCACCTACTTGTGGCCTCTTCTGCTTCTGTTGCCAATGCGTTGATATAGTTACACTTGTCACGTCGCACGCTACGGTGAACTTCTCTCATATTCATGCAGTACGCAGACTCTAGCTCGTTTCTGCCTATTGCTGACGTTGCTGCAATGCGAGCTTTGAGCTGTTTTCTTTCTTCGATCCTGGCCCAAGTTTCTTCGGAAAGCCAGGCACTATTTCTTCCTTGCGACCGACCGACTATACTTTCAGCACTTGATATGAAAACATTTTTCACAGCACACCAATGGTTTTCGATGGAGGTGGGTTCCGTGCTACTGATTGCTCTCTCAATCCTTGTGAAAGATGGTCCTCTAGTTGTTGGCTGACTGCGGGATCTTTGAGTCTATCGGTGTTGAACTTGGGCATTCGGGTGTTTTCTTGGGATCTCCGAACTGCAGCTGTTCCTAATCTTACGGTAGCAACCATCAGATGGTGGTCCCGGGAAATTCCCAACACTCATTTTGATAATGAAGTTGTATTATTTGAGCAGATTCTTTACTTGGATTGGATGCCAACCATTTTTTTTCAGTATTTTTCGAATCTACTGAATTTTAGTTCATTACTAGATAGTATTTTGTACAAATATTTTCTTAGTAAATTCAACAGACAGCACTATGCAGACCACTTTGTCCAAAATTATTTAGTGAAAAACTTCCCTTGGAATTGACTAGAATGCATAGTTAAAATTCAGAACCTTCCCTTCATTATAAAAATAAATTCACATATTTTCAAAAAAATTAAAAGGCAAAACTTAAAAATACAAAAATTTCCCGATATCTAATTTATTATCATCAAAAAACTTTCCCCACATCCTCGAGTTTAATTTATTTTTTATTTTAAGAGTATTAAACGGCATCAAAGTAACTTCACAAGCTCCATGTAAAAAGAAAGAAAAACTTAAAACTGTAATCTGTATTCAGAAAAGTAAATTTCTCATCCACTCAAGCTTGACAAGGACATACTTCAGCCTTAACAAAGTAGCATCAAATGGGATGCCTTTTGATCCCACCATCAGCTACTGCACTTTTTTTTCTCTCTCCTAACACTCTCAGCTTGTTCCTTGTAAGGACTTGTATTCGAGTAGCTTTTAATCCTTGTCATTTCCTGTTTTTTACTGATGTATACCATCACATCATCACTTTGCCAATCTTTAGATCTATGTATGTATATTTCTCGCGATTGACAAAAAAAAGCATCGAACTTGAGAAGAGGATTCAAGGATGGATGGCTGTTCTAAAGCTCTGAAGAGGCCACCATTTAGTGAAGTGTTCAAGTGTCTTTTGCACAGCTACTATCTAACACCCTTCTGTCCTCTAAATCTCCCCAAATTGTCGTTCAAGGAATAGCAAAAAACTACAGTTTTGATATTTAAAAAGCAAAAAGGAAAAAATCAAGAACACTTTAAAGGTCTGACAATCCGGTGCTCTTTGTGTGCATCTTTTTGTGCAGTGTTTACACAGTGATCCTTTTGTGATCAATTCCATTAAATGGATTAAACTACTTCTATGCTGCACTCTTGAAAATTCAGCTCTTGAAATTCACCTACTCAATATTCTTCGGAAGCTTTCGTTGGCAAGACATTGTCGATGTGGATTTTGTTTGTTGTGCTTTGAGGGAGGAAGGAGCTTTTGCCCGAAGATGATGACGGATTTACTTTGACACATTATTCCATGTTATTAGCTAAAAGCCCCTTGTTCGCAACTTTTTCTTTGTGTTAAATATTTTATGTGGGATGAATTGAATTTCAACTGTGATGTATTGCATTCTCTTCTAGAAGGTTTGTAGCTACGTACGAGTAATTCTCTTTAGATGGGAAAAGATGAAGCTAGATGACAACTTTTTTTTGTCAAGTCACATACTTGAGTAAGGGAAAGTTTAATTACTAAAAGGGTATCTTTAAAGATTCTGCAAACTGAATTTTTAAATTAATTTTTGTTTGCTATGAATTTAATTAATATGATGGTTGAAATATTTGAACACATTTTATTTAAAATGTTAAATTTATATACCTCTTCAAAGAAAAACTTAATCAATGTAGCATGTGGTAATAATGCACATTAAAAAAACATAAATATATATTTATTTATTTTTTGTAAATTCATATTTTAAAAGCGAGCAATTTAAAACCACATTATTGATGCTCAAAGCAAATTTTATTGAAACAAAAATGTAAGGTGTTTTTATTTTACATTGAACAAAACGCTGATGGGTTTTTTGTGACAGTGAAATGAATTATTTTCTATTAAAACCACCAATTAAGCAATTTTTTTTTAACTTTTTTATTTTTGAATCTATGTCGGTAATTAAGTTTTGTACTTCAATAAACAAAAAAATCGACAATGTTTGTGTAATCTGCGTAGCGTAGCTTGATTTAATTTAGTTATAATTAATAATTAATATAAAACTGTTAGTTTTATGAAGTTAAAAAAAGGCTTCAAAACTTTTAGAAATTAAAACCTGCAGCAAGTGCGACCATGGTCGAAAATTTTCAAAAATTCAAAAAAAAATAAATATTTTTTTTTGTTGAAAACTTGAAAACTAGGATTTTGCACGTAGCGAGATTGAAATAAACAGATTCCTATGTAAGCTGCTTCATTCTAGGAATGCATGTAGCCCATCGCTGCACGATGTTTCTATTTCCAATTTCGCTTCATTGCAGCTACAACACCAAACCCAAAAATCTTAAATAATTTATATCCCGCATTACCAAAATTGACAGTTTACTTTTAAGAAAAATAATGAAATATTAACTGCTGTCGTTTTCTTTAAGCCAGAACTATGCATCATAAATGGCAGAGTATATGCACAATTGTTCCGGTTGCAGCGCTGTATGCATCGATGAGCGCAGACACATGTGCTTTAGCCATAACAATGACCTTTTGCATCTTAGCAAATTGACAGTTGGTGACAGGTGGCGCTATGAAGTCTGAACCAAATTTTGCCCATCTTATTCATAAAACTAAAATTCATCAAAGCCTGTGAAACCAATAAAAAAAAATAAACGACTCTCTCGTACGAACTTGCTCTTATGTTCAAGATACTTTTTAATAGTCGGAGCTAAAAACAGAATGCTATAAGCAAGAATAACAATTTTCCATCGTTATAATATTTATTATATGTATATTATAGATTTTTAAGAACAAACTTTGGTACGCCAATTTTAAGTATTTTATTGCAAATAAATATTATACCTATTTCAAAAAAAAAAAAAAAATTAGGACCCGTTTTTGAGATATCAATTTTCAAAAAAAATAATTTTTATTTTAACTTTTGATGTGCAATGAATGAATTTCATGTAAATCAAATATGCCCATAAGGAGAAAGCCAAAAATAGGTCTGACAGTAATGTCCTAGTTTCAAAATTGATTTAATTAAATTTAAGATAGTTGAAATCAAGCGAAGGAAATAATTTTTATCAAAATCCTAGGTGTCAATTTCGAGTAAAATGATTTTCGACAACCATTTTTTAACATTGGATGGTGGATAAACTGTACCATATTTATTTTATACAAACAGTGCTCCAATGATATACCCAGCTGCATTCCTTCCCTTGAAATAATTTCGCCCTAATGCTCGTCAGTTTACCCTTGAGCCTAATTTCGAACTTTAGCCGTACTACTCAAATGTGGAATACTTTACCGCATTCGATTTTTCCCTCTCATTGTGGTATTTTTAACAATTATTTTTTTTTTATTTAAAATATAGTTTAAAAATTTGAATATACATTACTATTAGAACTTTAAAGCCTTAGAATAGAAAATAAATTGATCAAAATCAGTTGTACCGTATTTGAAATAAAATGCAATACTGGGTCGCACGAACTTGATCTTAAGTAATAGATTCAAAATTTTAAAAATTAATGTTATTAGAGTAAACTGTTCATAAAATTAATTTTTGAAACTCTTTTAGTAGTGAGAGATTAAGACAGAATACACTGCAATTATGAATGTAAACAAGAACAAAAATTTAAGACGTTGTAGGGGTTTCGTAAAAAATAAGCTTTTTTACATTTTTAAGAAAATATTTTGGAACGCCAACTTTAAGTCTTTATTACTGTACGAATAAAAAATAAATTTGAAAAACATATACTGACCCGTTTTTGAAATATAGAATTTTCAAAAAAAAAAAATATTTGTTTTTTGATCACTTTTTTTTAAGTTTTGAAACGCAATGTCTTACGATGATAGCGAAGACGAAAAAAGGGCGTCTCGAAATTCTGTCTGTCTGTTCGACTACAGCCTAAGCGGTTAAGCCGATTTTCGTCAAACTTGATATGGTTTAAATATTTTTCCCGCCACACGTGTTTTTCTTTCTTTTTTCAGGACAAAAAAATAAACGTACACCTGCTATACGATTTTTTTCGAAATTTCATTCTTTTTTTTTTCTCAAAACCTGTACCACAGATTTAAAAAAATTCATTTCGTTAAGCAAAGTAATGCTTGAAAAAAAAATCCAAGAAATTGTTATTTTTGGTACTCTCTGGAACCATTTTATTCGTTTTTGATTTTCTCAAAAACGGTACAACCGGTTTTGAATATTTTTTTTAGGCTAAAGCTCCCTAAAAGTTTGAATATTATTGCGTATTCAAATTTTCAAACATTTTTTTTTTTTGGATTTAAAAATCTCAATATTTTTTTTTCAGAACTCAATTTTTCGAAAATCCCATGCTCGATTTTTTTAAACTTTATAAATAAAAGTTTTTTAATATAATCTACAAGATGTGATAAAAAAAAATATTTAACCTAAAAATAACGGTACCCACAATACAAAATGTTAAAAAAAGATTTTCGAAAATCGTATTTTTCTCGAAAATGGTTCCGAGAATTTTGATAATTTTATTTCTTTTCGTTTAATTTTTACGATCTAGATAGATAGATATATTCTTTATTTTTTTTTATCAAATTTTACAATTACGATCTAAAATAATTTGACAGGTTATATTTCCTACAGTTTTTGTCGCACATAAAATTTTAATATACCAAAATGTTGGAAATAAAGTGATCTATAAAAAACAACTTAAGGGTTTTTTCGATCAGATGAACATGAGGTGAGATAAACGTTAAAAACCATTTTTTACTTCAAAATCTCGACAGTTTTTCGTCGAAAACTTTTTTTTGTAAAGAGGTTTCAAATTTTTTTCTCAGCAAAAGTTAAAGAAGATATTTTAACGTACAAACCTACAAAAAAAATACAGCTCTATATATGATAGGAGCCGAGAAAATCGAGTTCACGCTTTCCAAAGCCTTTTTCAAAATGGCGGACAACGCATGGGCGCTTTTTGTTCGAACTTTTTGGATTTACACTCTCCAATAGGTACTCTATAAGAAACAAAAAAAAAATTCGACGCAGTATTTTTTGTAGATATAAAATACTAATTTGACTGGACTATAAAGGAGTTGTTTTAGTCATTTAAAAAATGAATCTTATGCTTATGAACAGTTTTTCTCGAATAACAGTCATTTTTGAAATTCTTAGTCTTTACGATAAGAGCAAGTTCGTGCGACCCAGTCGTGCATTTTAGTTTTTATTGAATTATAGATCGTCAAAATTTATTGAAAGCAAAACAAAATTATCAAAATTCTTGTAGCCGTTTTCGAGAAAAACACGATTTTCGAAAACAATTTTTTAACATTTGTAGATATGGTGGGTACCGTTATTTTTAGATAAAATAAAAATTTGTTTTTCACATTCTGTAAACTGTATTAAAAAACTTTTAATTGTCAAGTTTGAAAAAAAATGATCATGGCATTTTTGACGTACAGTTTAACTTCTTTATAACGTACATATGTAATTATTTTTATAGCGAATTTCACTCTGTTCCCCTTAGTCTTAAAAAAAATATCTTTTATGATTTAGGTTCTTCTTAACGAAGTTCTCTATGGCGAAATTCTCTTTATAAGGAACTTATTTTTTTGACCCTAAAGCAAAGTTGATTTTTTATAAGGAAATGTCAATTTTCAAATTTGAAATAAAAGTCTACTAAGAATTTTCTTAAAGAGAACGAAAGTATGTATGGAATATGGATGTATGAAAAGTGTGCGTGCATAATGTAGTACAACTTTTAGGCAACATGTAAATCGTTTGAGTTTTCATTTTGAATCGTTCACCATCGGACAAATTACGATAATCGAAGAAGTTAAAAGGGGAGAAAAGAAGAAAGAAATTGCCGAAAAATTTGGAGTGTCCTTTAGTATCTACATTGTACAATTAAAAAAAAAAATTGTTCAAACAGAATCAAAAAAAACTAAGAATACCAAAATATGTCTTTTTGATGTGTTTTTTCATTAAAAACTAAAAAGACATATTTTTGTTCTCGTTCGTTATAGAGAAGTTTAACTGTATTGAGTTTTAAAAAAATTTTCGACTGCACAAAACTATCAAAACTTCTGGGGAGATTTAGCATAGAAAAATTATCAAAATCAGTTTAACCGTTTTTGAGAAAATCAAAAATGAAAAAAATGGTTCTAGGGGTTTTTCGTAATAAATGAAATTTTTTTTTTAAATCAGTCGTACATTTTTTGAGAATAAAAAATATCTTATAAAATTTAGAAAAAATTCGAATGCAAGTACCGTTATTTTTGGTCTTAAGAAATATATGTAGAAACAAAAGTTTAAAGAGAATCGGCAATCCGAATCGGAAAATTCTTAATGTCAAGATTGTCAAGTCTGACAACACATTTTTTTACGAATGCTTAAACTGCCATCTAACGAGTTTTTGAATAAGGATGGATAGATGTTGAAAGGGAATATATTAAGCAGTGTGTGAGATATTAACAAAATACTTTTTACTTACGGTAGTTACCGCAACATTGTCGCGTTCGAAAAAAATCAAAGTAACTTTTTGAGGATGCATTGTAAACTGGTAAGCCTCATGTGGGTTGGTATCACCTCATGTAAGGATGATTTTTCGGCCCAAGCTGGGCTCCTTTCCAAACGTTCTGAAGCCCAGTCAGCGCACAAACGGTCATTCATGACCCTTGAGCTACTGGGCCGGGTACAATTGTAGGCCCAAGTGCCGATGCAAAATTCTTCAAGTTGAAGTCTGTGAAAGGCCGAGTTCTAGTAGACAAACGGCGAGGAATCGACTGCTTCAGGTTCTTCTGTACACTTTAACAGAACACGGCGATGTTCTCGTCCGATCTTACGTGTTTTTGACGTATACAATTGTTACAAATGGCTGATTTATTACCGAAACGGTTGTCTCAAATTTGGACTAAAGAGTCGACTGTAAAATAAGAGCAAAGCAAAGTTTGCAATAATGAATACCCATATTTATAATAAAGTCTTATCATTTGGACGTGCAGTTCAATCGTGTGATTTCTTATTTTGATTTAGTAAAATTGACAACGGATTCGACTGATGCCATCAAAACATCATGACTGCACAAGAGGCCGCCAAAATGCACCCGCTTTAATTGAAACTACCTTTACAAAATCCCTTTACAAGAGTAGTTCAAGTACCCTCTAGTCGATTAAGAAAATAATGAACAATATAAAAAAGTGATCACTTAAAGTCGAAGAAACGATTTAACTAAGAGGAATAATAGCGAAATTTTCTTTTTGTTTCAGTCTAAAAAAAAATAAATGAAAATTAACCCAAGGAAATTTTTTAAGCAATACTTCTAATTTATTTTAAAAATCCGAAAATAATGTGAAGTTTTGAACAATCTTACAAGCGTTCAATGCAAAATGTCGACCATTTTTTAATAACTCCAAAAATAAGTTAATTTACTCCACTCCACCATGAAAAGCCCAAGGAATTACGTATTGCAAATGCCTTCATGATTTTCTTACAACCATTTTGGGAATTAACAATATGGAAACTCAGGTATGAATATTTAACAGTCAGACTCATATTTGTATATATGTATATCAGAAAGATCCAGATATTTTTCAATGGATCCTCGACCTCTTTTAGTCTTCCACAGGTGAACTCAAAATTTAGCAGGACACTTATGACCGTATAAGATGCAGGGGCGTATTTACCCTAGGGCTAAAAGGGCTACAGCCCGGGGCGGCAAGGCTGCTAGGCGCGGCTTGCCCTTGGCCAATTTATAATATTTTTTCGAAGCGATTGAACTTTCAAAACATTCAAGCAGAAGGGCACATGCCGCCCATAACAATTGTCTAATTTACAATATTTTTGAAGGATAAACAAAAAATACAAAGATTTTAAAAAATGCGATTTTTTGAGTTTTTCAAGCATGACAATTTTTTCAGTGCTGTGACTGTCCGGCTGTGAGAGAGTTCACTGTAACATGTCACTCACTTTTTTCACCATTTACTATTCTTATTTTTTATAAACGATTTTTTATAATGAAAATTCATAGTAAAAATATTTACAGACATGTACCTATTCTTTGGAACAAATTCCAATGAAACGAAAACATTACCTAAAAAAAAAATAACACTTGTTGCTATGTAGCTCTACAAAAATGGGCTAGAACGGATCTTATTTTTTTTTTCAAGCCATCTACAAAAAGTCCCTTTTTATTAAAAAAAAATTATAAAAATCCATCAAGCCGGATTCTAGATTATAAGGTCACACACAAATTTTTAATCTTTATATGCCTAGCAAATCATGCCTCAATTTTTTTTTAGTTTTGGCTGATTCGTGTCCCTATTAGTGTTGGGCATAATCGAATGATTTAAAGAATCGAGTTTCTAGTATTCGAATGATTTACAGAATCGAATGATCATTCGAACGATTTTGGAAACAATATGATAGTAAAAAAAAGTAGGAATCAAACACTCCATTTCAAGGTAAGAAAAGGAAAAAAAAAAACAAAAAAATCATAACATAATGGTGGTTCTTGCTTCTCGCCTTTTCTTTACAATTCCATATTTAACCCTCAAGATGCATCGAGTGCGAAAATGAATTTAAATAAGTATAAGTCCAAAGTCGTTGAATACACACACGAGATACACAAAAATAACCAACTTCTCGAGTTCTCGATTTTGTGTGTTTTCTTTACTTTCTTCCAATATTCGCTCGAATGTCGAGTCCTCATTTTGATTAGAGTAAGTAGATGTGAGAAATCATTCGAATGATTTGAGTATTCGAATAATTTGTGTGAAGAATCGAAATATTTCGAGATGTTGACTGAATCGATTATAATCGATTATATCATTCGAATGCGCCCACCACTACCCTATAGGTATGTACAAATACTCTTCGCTTCGTCAATAGTTTTGAACGACTTAAAAAACAATATAATGATTGTTTTTTGTACAATAACTTATAATGATGGATAAATGGTATTATTTTAAAAACTTTTGGCGCAAAATTTTAATCAAATTTAGCATCATGCTATCTCTAACATTTTACTAAAGTTAAAATCGTCGAATACATATTTTATCTTTTTAGTATCATTCTCACTTGTCCCAATTGAATTCACTTGAGACAGAAATATTGTCTTGATTTTGGGGTTCTATACTCAAGCAATTCAATATTGTATCAAAAAAAATTCAAGGTGTTGATACAGACATTGAGGCCCTTATTGCGAGTGTCGTTCAACTTTCGACCCGACAAAAGTCGAAAGCAACGACAAAATTTTCGTTTTGGTATTGTGTATCTCAATCGACAGATACAATAGTTACTGTGAATAACGAATGTGCTTATTGTTAATGAATCCTATATTTTGACATTTGGGCATGTTTCAGTGATGGTATGTGTGGAAAAAAATTCCTTTACTTAGGGATCAAATAGTTTGATCAATAGATGAATCACAAGAAAACATTTTTAATTAAAACACCAATACAGCAAATTCACAAAGTTGACGGATTGACGCGATAAGTTTGTTGTGTTCAAGCAGTATAATAAGAGCAGCATGAAGCAGAGGTAGAACACATAGTCGTTATAGTCAAATACAAGTGTGTTTTATTGGGAAATGGAGAGCCAAATTTATGCATTACATAGTTAAATTTCCCTAGGTAACCAACAACAAAGCCACTTTTATCGACAGGAGATTTGTTGTATTTCGAGGGAAGTTTTATTATGCTAGATAAAATATTTTCCAATAAAACTCACTATATTAAGAACTTTACGAATCCGTCAAGTTCAAAAGTGACAGCAATCAAATATCAACAAGATATGACGATACTCATTCCGCAAGTGTCAATATTCTTTGTGGTAGAGAATTTAATTTGTATGTGATTAATACGCGACTATAATGTGTTTTTTGTGAATTGAGTCAGTGTGGGGAAAAAATAGGTATATTTTTATACACGTATGTAGGTACTTTTATTGTTTTGATATACTAGCACTGCCATATGGTTTAATTTGAATTTTTGTATTAGGACGAGAAAATTGTGAAAAAAATTAAATGTAAGTGATGGAATTGTGTAAAATTAAAATACAAACAATAATAAATGCAATAAATTTCAGTTAAATAAACAAGAAATGATTTCCTACGAGTTATTTTTCGATAATACAGATGATGAAACAACCAACGACGACCACATAATGATTGCCAGGAATAGGAGACAACTTAGAGATGTTTCTAATCCTCTGCAGCTTGAAGAAAATATGCCCGTTAATGAGTAAAAATAAATTTTCTTTTATTAACATACTACATTGCAGATTTTTGAAATACTTCCGCTTTTCAAAGCCACCATTTGTTCAATTATTGGCGGACATTGAAAATCATCTCAAACCAACTAAAAGAAATACGGCAATACCAAACATAATAAAACTTGCCACTGCATTAAGATTCTTTGCCCATGGATCATACCATACTTTTGCCCTGTGGTTAAAATAATTATTATAATGGAAATAATAAGTTAATAAAATAAAAAAAATACATTTTTGCCTAGAAAATTATATTCGTTGGACAGTCGAACAGTAAAATGCAAACGATAAAGATCGATTGTCCAGTCGAAAAATTTTTTTTTTTTTTTTTTTTTTTTATTTAACTTTATTTCAGATGAAGACTTAAAGCTACAATATTTACAATTTATGACCAATAATTAAATAAGCAATAGCATTAAACTTCAAATAAAATAGTTAGGAACATCCTGTTGCCCAAAGGCAAGAGTTGGATGAACCATAAGTTACAAAATTAAATATAAAAAACAATTGATGGGGATCATTTATAATGTAATAAAAATAATATAATTATTATACTCGTAAAGCAAATCAAAATCAAATCATGCAAAATGCAACAAAGGAAATTAAAGTTATTTTTTTATTCTCAAACAATTACATTCAAAAATCTATCTATGTCATTGTAGTTCAAAGAAAATAGCAAAACTTTAATATTTTTTAAGAATATTGTTTTGACTCTCTCGCATCTAATATTTTCTGGCAGGTTATTAAATAAACGAGGTGCAGTAACCAAATAAAAGTGAGAAAAATGTGCTTTTTTAATAGTAGGTATAGTAACCAAATTCATACCGTTAACACGCAAACTATGAGATCCATACAATCTAGCAGCCGTATATCCAGAATTTTCAAAAAATATTTTTAATACTTTATAAAGGGTTTTCCAATAAGAGGTGTTATTTTGATATTCAAAGAAAAATGGCATTTTTGGAGATAAATGATCGGATGTTTATTTCATTATAAAGAGGAAGGTATGCCGTTAATAATGGAACACAACATCAGCCAAATGGCCGCCAAGACCATGCTTACAGGACCATATCCTTTTCATGAAATTTTCCATAACCAAATCGCAAAGTGGCTGCCCTATGTCCTCGATAGCCTCACGAATTTCATCTTTGAGGTCTTGAATCGACGCTGGGCACCAAACAGTCACGCGTTGAGGATGGAGAGGCTTTTCAACAATAACTCTTGGGTTTTCCGAGCCCCAGATGCGACAGTTTTGCTTGTTGACGTAGCCTCCGAGGTGGAAATGGGCCTCATCAGCCACTTTGCGATTTGGTTATGGAAAATTTCATGAAAAGGATATGGTCCTGTAAGCGTGGTCTTGGCGGCCATTTGGCTGATGTTGTATTCTATTATTAACGGCATACCTTCCTCTTTATAATGAAATAAACATCCGATCATTTATCTCCAAAAATGCCATTTTTCTTTGAATATCAAAATAACACCTCTTATTAGAAAACCCTATAGAAATATAAGTGCTTAAGTGGTAGAATATTAAGGTTCTTGAATAAATCAAAACTTGATGTTCTGCGATTAACCCTAGCAATAATTCTAATAGCATGTTTTTGTTTAATTAGTAGAGGTTCAATTTTGTTATGATGCGTTCCACCCCAACAAGAAAGTCCATATTGAAGCTTAGATTTAAATAAACCATTGTAGACCAATTTCAGGATAGGCCGACTACAATACAGACTGAGATGGTAGATTTGCCTAACAACTTTATTTAGATAAACTTTTAAGTTAGAAGTGTGGTTTTTCCAACTCATCCGTGCATCTATAAGTATGCCTAGGTATTTGAAACTTTCTACTCGCTCAATTACAAAACAACCATCAGAGCATAGCAGGTTTTTGTTATAGGAAATAGTGGAATCATGTAGACAATCATTATTAAGCCTATATCGAAGACAGAAGGGTGAATGATAACTTAGAGTAATATCTTTGCAGATATTACCCTTTAAGTTAAAAATCATAAATTTTGTCTTGTCACTTATAATAAGTCGATGACTATGGAACCATTTTCGCAGTATCTCAAGATCATAATTGACATCAATAAATAATTGGAAATAATTTTTCGAAGAATATGTCAAAGCGGTATCGTCAGCAAAAGCTGTAATATTACCTTTAAAAGGTTGAACAAAAAGCGAGTTGACAAATACCAAAAAAAGGATAGGGCCCAATACGGATCCTTGCGGAACACCAATATAAGTAAATCTCTCGGAACTGAGATTATCCTGGATTTTAACCATTTGTTTTCTATTCACTAAATAAGATTCTAACCAATCATAAACAGTACCTCTAAAACCGGCTTTATACAATTTATCAAGTAACAAAACATGATCCACCGTATCAAAAGCTTTAGTTATATCAATGAACAGAGATGAAGGTACCTCAGAATTGTTCAAGCTGTTATAAATTTCCCCACAGAGTTTTAAAACAGCATCCTCCGTAGACCTACCAGTCATAAAACCATATTGGTAGTCACTAAAAAAGTTTGTTATCTTCAAAAAAGATAGCATTCTGTATTTCATGCCTTTTTCGATAATTTTTGAAAAAACTGAAAGTAATGATATGGGACGATAATTGTTCAAGTTTGAAGTGCTACCTTTTTTATGAAGTGGTATAACTATGGCTTTTTTTAGGGCATCAGGGAAAATTCCTCTTTGCAGGCTGAAATTAAAGATGAAGCTAAGAATATCAGAAATGTAAAACGAAATTTTCTTGAGAGTTATACTCGAAATCAAATCATCAGAAGAAGAATTTGAATTTTTCAATGACATTATGATATTATGTATTTCCTCCGAACTAAAATTAGCAAAGAAGAAAGTCCTTGGTTGAAAACTATCATTAATTATAGTGTTATTACAACACCTCATTTTGTCAAAAGATGAAAATTTTGAAAAATTATCACTAATGTTTGAGAAAAAAACATTAAACAGGTTTGCAACTCTTTGAGGATCTGCTTCACTAGAGTTATCAGTTTCTATTTTGATATTCACCCCGGTTTTGTTTCTGTTCAGAATACCATTAACTATTTCCCATTCTTTTTTGGGGTTACCTAAATTTTCAGCAAGTTTCCTACCATAATAAGTGTCTCTACAAAGGGGAATTTCAGTTTTAAGCTCAAGACAAATTTTTTCATAGAGAGTCTTTAGTCTCATGTTATTTGGATGTTTTTTAAGACAACCAAATAGTTTTTTCTTTTTATTTATTTTTTTTAGAAGTGACAAATTCATCCAAATTCACAATAGAGATCCACAATACCAAAAAAGATTTTCGACTTTCGACTATCGATAAAAGTCGTTTATCGATAAGGAAACGACACTCGCAATTAGGCCTGAAACTGTTTTTTTTTTTTTTTTTTTTTTTTTTTTTTTTTTTTTTCATCAATCTTAAAACTATCTTAAAGCTAGACAAAAATTCATAAAAAAACTAGCCTACTTATCCAAGCAATAACTTAAAACTAACTTACTGGCCCTATGCGGGCGCTCTAAACTAAACGATATCTTAAATCTAATACCTTTCGGCCTAAAAAACTATTTTCAATTCAAACTATGTATATATATTTTTTTTTGTTGTCTCGAGAAAATTAAGAAAAACTAGGATTCTGTAACTTTACGTTGAAACTGTGTCCAGGCTCTACGAGGCACTAATATCGTTTGTGAGAGAAAAACGAGAATGCTTTGATGTTTTTGAAGAGATGGGAAAAAGCAAAACCTCTAAAAATTACAAAATGGACCAAAAAAGAATCGTCAAGAGGAAAAAACGAGATGATGAGTGTCGCGAGGGGAGGTTCTTTTTTGTGGTCTTGAAAATATCAAAATAAATGTTTTCATTCCAATTTGCGACCAATTATTGAGTGCGATGAAGAGAAGAAATTCATCCTATGGAGCAAAAATAAATGGTTTTATTTTTTTATCTAAGCTTGATCACATGAGTGAAGAAGCAATTCGAAAAAATGCAACCACTCTTCAGAAATTATACCCGGTTGATCTTGGCTAAGATTTTCAAGAAAAGTGTGTCTTACTTAAACATTTTCTGGAGCAAAACAACACTGAAAATATGAGTTTAAGCCAGCTTAACCTTCATACAAGAAAAAAAGAATTGAAGGAAGCATTGTTATATGCTGAGTATGCTTTAAAAATTGTGCACTGCAGTGTATAGAGCTGTGCAAATCGTTCATTTCAAATGATCGAATCATTCAACAATCTTAACGAATATGATTCAATCATTTGAATCGATCGATCATTCGATAATTTTCATTTCACTTCAATGGTTCAATACTGTTCCCATTCGATTTTCGTTTCGATTTTGATGATAAGATTGAGTTGAGGCTTTCACAAAATATTTGTAAGCCATAAATTGCCAAATGACATCGAATGATGGCTACTATGTCCAGTCCATAGATTAAAAAGCGTCAAAAAATTCAAGATAAAAAGATTTTATTTGTTGCTCCTTAAAAGATCAATTAGGACTAATAGTTACTGAATGACTTGGTACTATCGAATAAATAAACTTTTAGATAAAGGGTTTTCCAATACGAGGTGTTATTTTGATATTCAAAGAAAAATGGCATTTTTGGAGATAAATGATCGGATGTTTATTTCATTATAAAGAGGAAGGTATGCCGTTAATAATGGAACACAACATCAGCCAAATGGCCGCCAAGACCACGCTTACAGGACCATATCTTTTTCATGAAATTTTCCATAACCAAATCGCAAAGTGGCTGCCCTATGTCCTCGATAGCCTCACGAATTTCATCTTTGAGGTCTTGAATCGACGCTGGGCTGTTGGCGTAGACCTTATCTTTCACGTGGCTCCAAAGGAAGAAGTCGCAAGGTGTTAAATCACAAGATCTCGGTGGCCAATTGTGATCACCTCTTCGAGAGATAACACGGTCCGGAAACTTTTCCCGTAAAAGATCGATGGTTTCATTGCTTGTGTGGCACGTAGCGCCGTCTTGTTGAAAGTAAACGTTGTCCAGATCAATACCATCCAATTCAGGCCATAAAAAATCATTAATCATCTCTCGATAGCGCAATCCATTGACCGTAACTGTTGCTCCAGCCTCATTTTCGAAAAAGTAAGGTCCAATGACCCCGCGGGACCATAAACCGCACCAAACAGTCACGCGTTGAGGATGGAGAGGCTTTTCAACAATAACTCTTGGGTTTTCCGAGCCCCAGATGCGACAGTTTTGCTTGTTGACGTAGCCTCCGAGGTGGAAATGGGCCTCATCAGTCAAGATGATTTTTCGATGAAATTCCGGTTCATTTTCATGCATTTAAAGGACCCAATCAGCAAAGACACGACGTTGTTGATGATCAGCCGGCTTGAGTTCTTGTGTTAACTGAACTTTATAAGCCTTAAGACCCAAGTCTTTATGCAAAATACGGTGTAATGACGTTTGTGGAATGCCTAATTCCAAAGAACGACGAGGAATGGACAAACCTGGGTTTTCTTCAACACTTTGGGCTACAACAGCAATATTCTCAGTTGTTCTTGAGCGACGTGCACGGGTTTTATTCTTCACATCACTAACTTGTCCCAACAGCTCGAATTTGTCCACCAATTTCTGTATTGCGGTCCGACAAGGTGCTTCACGACGACCCAAAAATGTTTTAGTTTTACGAACCGTCTCTGCCAAATTTTCACCATTTTTATAGTGAATTTTAATAATTTCAATGCGTTGTTGAAGCGTGTATCGTTCCATTTTTATTAATAGCGTAGTTTCTACTTGTCAAATGTCAAAAAATGACGGCTTCAAAAGTGACAGCTACCGAAATAGCCGGCTATTCAAAATAACACCTCTTATTGGAAAACCCTTTACTATCGCATATGTAAATCGAAAGTTTTTATTCGATAAGTCTCATTACTAGTTCAATTCCCACAGTTAACATACCAGATACTGGGCCCGTATCGCGTAAGAGTAAAGTGATAACTAAATTAATTGATTGTCTTTTTGACAATCGCTCTCTCTATATTTCTTTATTGATATGATAGAGACAGCTATATTCAAAATGACAATCAAAAAATTGACAATCAAGTATCACCTTACGCGATTCCATCCCTGATACCTCAAATAACACCAAATCGAATCGAGTAAATCATGGTCAATCGAGTTAACTGATACTCTAAAGATCGAGACTCATTGAAATGATTGAGATTGAAATAGAAAATCGAGAATCATCTAAATGATTGAGATTGGGATCGATTAAAATGAAAATTTGTGATTTCGATCATCAAAACTTTTCGATGAAAAAATCGAATCGATCCTGACTGATACAGCTCTACTGCAGTGACGAATTGTAGTGCAGAAAGATCGTTTTCCTTATTGAAACGAATAAAAACCTATTTAAGGTCTTGTATTAGCGCCTTAATAGTTTAGCTTTATTAAATATAGAAGCTGAACTGACAAAAAATTTAGATAATGAATCTATTGTTTATGAATTTTCTAATGAATATACATATACATTATACATACAAAAAAAAAATTGAAAACATCAAATATTATGCATTTTGGGTTTTTTTATTATTATTTTTTATTACTTTATTTTCATTGTTCTAAAGGGCGGCAAAATATTTCAGCCCGGGGCGCCAAATCCCTAAATACGCCTCTGATTAAGATGACTTTAAAAAGACGCATCGCACATTTCTCGGAACTGTGAGGTTTTTTACAAAAAACTACGACATAACCTACATTTCCCTTTAATATCATAACAACTCTATATACAACAAAGTGGACTTGCAATTCTCCCTAATGTATTCCTGTTTGCCCTTAAGTTTCTGCATTTGATTTATCTAGGTATTGGCTCCTTCAGCGTTACGAGCTTAAAAATACATTTTTTTCCAGACTTACTGCAACAGAAGAAAAAGTGAAGGAATCTTATTACGAAGAAGGAAAAAAAAACTTAAAATCTGTTCTGCACTATTTTCCTTATCTTTAACCAACAGTCCGTGCACTCGGACATGGCAAAAGTATTAACTTTAACGACCTCCATCACCTAGCACAGAGCTCTGAGCACACAATACCTGACCAATATCCGATGACCCATCTCGGCAATATTATGTTATATGCACATAGCCCATGCTCCTACACCTATTTATCACCGGGGAAGGATAATAGATACTGTGAGGTGGGTAATGTCCCTCCTGACATCCTCGTAAAAAAAAATAAACGTTAAAATAAAACACCAGTTAAAAAAAGCCTCTTAAAATGTCAAACTCGAACTTAGACCAAACCAACAACGAGAAAAAAAAAAACCTCCAGTTTTTGACATGTTTTATTCCACTTCGACAATTTGTGAATAGAAATTTATGATTCTCCTGTGGGCAGCGCAGGAAATAGTTTGAGGTGGTACTTATTTTTTATTTTTTGTTGCATTTGCCATACTACTATTTGACTTCTAAATATCCTGCACTTTGAGCGCAATGCTTCATGATTTATAGGCAATACAATTTATTTTTACTGCTAATTTTATGAAGCCACTTTTGTCGGGCGGTGACTGTAAGCTGATAGCATCTCCACTTATAGGCGGTCTGATGGCAGCTCTCGAGCTCTTTTACTGCTCTTTCAAAAGCGATACTCACCGTTTGTGTGACCTGAAAAAAGGCTTCGAAATGCAAAGTGAAAACCTGGGTGTCGTTACGCTTAGGTTTAACGATACGTGCTTGGATGAGGATGGCAGCAAGATGTGCATTTCACTAAAAAGTTTTTTTTTTATTTTATGACTCAATCGTTGTAGCTTGGTTTTGTTGTTTTTTTTTGTATTTTCTCATTCTAAGCTGTTAAGCGAGGCAAAACTTTAAAGCTCGAAATTTGTTTTTGAATAAGTTTATCGGTGTTTTATTTTTTAAAAATGGCATTCCTTATTCGACGTAGTTTTTAACTTTCGATTCAGGTACTTGTAGATGGGGTAAGTTTTTGATTTGTAATACAATCTAGCTCGGGATTTCAGTCAAAACTGACATTACAATTGTACGCCTGCAAGGAAACACACATGGGAAAATGATTGCGTTTCCATCTTTTCTTTGACTTATTCTCCATTGAGCCTGGAATTTCCTTGATTTTGAAAGAGTTTTTGTAGGACTTCGAATATTAGAAGTATGTATGTATTAAGATTAGCGGTTCATTCATTTTAATTTTTTTGCCATAGATGTTCCTGTATCGTATATAAGATGTCGCAAAAGAAATCACTCTATCGGAAGATATTATAATTTTTGAAAATGGCGTCGTACGTCAATAAAAATTTGAGCGCTTTACTCCGAAAGAGCGTGGAATAATTCTGTCGATTCTTTTACCAATGCTAAACTACTCGATTCAAATAGACGGAACCACAGGAAACCATGCAGGGAGTGACCGCCACCTGACTGGTTGTTCGGCCGAGAATATGGGGGCTGCTGCTAGCGATGTTGCTGAGAACGAAGAAACATCAACCATACGACGGGCCACACTATTAGACTTAGACATCACCAGACGGACCCTACAGCGAATTTTAGTGAAAGACTTACACATGTTCCCGTGCAAAGAGCGAACAGTGCATCAGTTGATGCCTGCTGATGCTGACCGTCCGTCGGCTGTGAATTATTGTCAAACCATCCTCAATCTCAACGACGATTTTGATCGAAAATCATCATGAGCTACGAGGTTACGTCAATAAGCAAAATCTTCCTGTGGCACTGAAAATCCGCGTGTGATGCACGAAGAGCTATTACATTCACCCAAAGCCATTGTGTGGTGCGGGCGTTCATGCAGGAGAAGTGATTGGGCCTGCAGGACCACGATAAGTGACTTCTTACTGCAGGAAATGGATGAGCGGGTCTTGTTTAACAAGTGGTTTCAACAAGACGGTGCAACCGTACACACAGCACGAGCCACAATGGATACTGTGAAGGAAGCTGTTCCTGATCCCGTTTTGGCGATTTGGCATGGCCAGCAGGATCGCCCAATTTAATCATCCCAGACTTCTTTCTCTGGGGCTACTTGAAATCGCGGGTGTATGTCGACAAGCCTCAGACAATCGCAGCCATTAAGGAGAATATTTGAAACGAATGGGAACAGTTATCACCGGAAATCTTGGGAAACTCATGGAAATGTGCAAAAACGGGCGCAAATGTGTATCAACACTGGCAGCATAAGAGAACAAATTACAAAGGTCCAAATAAAGATAAAGATTTTCATAGTTCAACATTTTTTTTTATTTAGTAAAAAAGAAATTCAAATGAATATATTGTAGTTGATAAGTTTTTCATTAAATCGAGTTTTGAAACTAAAAGTTTCAATTTTTATCGATTATCAATTGATAATTGGCAATCGACCCAGAGGTGATAAATTCAAATACTCTTGAAATGACACACAGAAACATTTTTTTTAGCAAACTTCTTACAAAAGATTATGTTGACTCTGCTTCCATTGTTCAAAACCTTACACAAGCTATTCTTTCTCAGTTGAAGAAAGCATTATCAAAAATCAAACATTTATCAAAAGACTTGACAAAATTGTCGTCAACCTTTTTCTCGAATAAAGGTTTTCCACTTTTATGACTTAAGTACCCCCAAAAAAAATTTAAGCTTTTTTCTATTTAAAGGTGTAATCGAACCCACGACAATGGCATGATAGGCAAACGGACTAACAATTATACCAAGGGTTAGTACTATTTTTCAAAAACCTTTGCTCGTAAATGCGTATTTGCGAAGTCTGGTAGGAGCAGCTCTTCTTGTCTTATACCTCTGCTAAAACTATCACGTCTTAATCATTATCAAAATAAGGTTTCCTTAGACGTGGTGGTTCTTCAAAGTCGATTTTTCAACGTTCAGTGGCCAAGTTCGAGACGACCGGTTCGTTAAATCAATCAACCAATATTCGTACGATGAAAAAAGCAAGATCGGCGGCTAAAAATATCACCCCGGTGATGAAAGTTTACAACAGAACTCGGCCTTCCGTAGGCTTGAACTTCGCGAATTTCCGTTGGGACTTAGGACGACACCCGAACAAGACCAAACTGGCCCAATGGCTCAAAGTTCATGACCATATATGACGCCATTTGTTCGCTGACTTGCCTTCTGAACGCTTGAAAGAGAACCCTAATTTTGGCCGAAAAATCATCCTTAACGATGAGGAGCATTTGTGGATGAAAGGCTGTGATTGCAAGCAAAATTGACATATATGGAACGACATCAACCCACACGAGGTTCACCAGTTGACAATTCATTCTCAAAAAGTAATCGTTTGGTGTGGATTTTAAGCCGGTGGCGTTATTGATCCGCACTTTTTCGAAAACGACGTTATGGAAACCGTCAATGGCGAGGACCATGATTACCAATTTTGTATGGCCCAAATTGATATAGACCTAGACGACATGTGGTTCCAGAAGGACGGCCGGTGCTACGTGGGACACAGCGGACACCACGATTGATATTCTGCATGAACGATTTGCGGGTAAGTTATCTCTTGTAGAGGTGACGTGAACAACTTCACTAAGTAGTTTTTCTTGTGGGGTTTCCTGAAGTCGCAAGTCCTTGCAGATAGTCCGCAATCAACTGATGCCCTTAAAGTAAACGTAGTACATTGACATCGCTCAAGTTCAGCGAATTCTATGCGGAAGATTCGTTAAAAATTGGACCACTCGGATCCGTGCCATAAAAAAACACACAGCTTGTTTTATTTTATTTCAAAATCTACCCGCCTATTGAAAAACCCTTTAATATCTTGCCAGTCTTCATCACTGGATACACTGCAACTCTTCCTCAATGAAATACGAACACAAGCGTCATATCCATGCACTGGTTTATGAAATGTAGTAAATGGTTCCTACCAAATAATGTGCATTTTTGTGTTAAAAAGTTATGTCCAATTCATTGAACCCTGAATTTAACGATACGATATTATCCGTTCGATATTACATGTCTAAAATAAAATTTGTCAACAAAAATTACAAGTTTGTATTTGTATTTGTATTTTGTATTTGTATTTGTATTTATTATAAGGCAAAGTGTACAATAAGAAATAATTCTTTTAGAAGTACATGTTCAGGGAAATATTACAATGTTTAAATTGAAAAGAAAAATAAATTGATGAGAAAATATAAAGTTTGTAAAAATATTATAATCAATATAAGATAACATCAATAGAAACAATAATTGGAAAAATTCACATTAGTATACAATAAATATTTGATTATCAATGATGTATTTGAAAATGTAATTATAAATTTTGAAGAAAAGAGCCTTAAAATTCAGATTTTTGCTATATAATACTTTTATCTTGTTTAAGACTTAAGTGTAAAAATAAATTATTTTTGAACGAGCTAAATGTGTCAGACCATAAAGATAATCGTAGCGTGTTTGGTAAGGAGTTAAATATTTGTAAGGTGTAAAAAAAGAATTGGCGTCTTGTATTCAAGTAAATCAATCTTGGCAAGATTAAAGTTAATGGGTCTTGTGAATAAAAAAAAAGTTAAAGCTTTTTTTGGAGGAAGCTAAAGCCAACTAGTCATAGCTTTTACTAGCAGCTAAAGCTAGACAGTACTAGCTTAAGCTTTGCTTTATGTGAATAAATAAAATGCACGACTGGATCGCACGAACTTGCTCTTATGTAAAAGTACTTTGGAATTTATGATACATTTTATAAATATAAAACATGGATTTAATGAGATACTCGTAATAATGTTCAAATGCATAAAATTGCCGTCTGGTTTCCAGAAAATAAATAAATAATATGCAAATAAACTTTAAAAAATCGTTTTATTATTAAATAAATTTTGTAGGTATATAAGAAATTTCTCTAAAATTTTTCAAGAAAAAATGTGGGATGCGAATTTTAAGTATTAAATAATATTGATTTTAGGAAATAATTTCGAAAAATAATCGTTCATAGGTTTTGAAGATATTGATTTAATTTTTTTTTTTTTTTTTTTAAACGCAATAAATATTTTTCCGAATATTTTTATATACAATATTATTTTAAACTTAAGGGGACTCCTGCTTAAAATTTTGGGTTAAAATCCTTAGAGCCGTTAATGAGAAAGTCGAAAATTAAAAAAACGGGTCTATGAAAGGTACCCCTAATAACATTTTGCCCCCAAATTTTTTTTTCACCAAATGTAGTCCATGTTCATAATATCACACTTAATTTTTTTTATCAAAATCGTTAGAGCCGTTTTCGAGATAAATAAGATTTTGCATTACTGGTGTATGGGGGGTACCCTTAGTTTTGGGGCTAAAAAAAAAATCAATTTTTCCTCTAGCGAATCACCGAAGACTCTTAACTACCGAGATTGAAAGAAATAGGTCCAATGGTTTAGGCTGTAGTGAGAGGTACAGACATACAGACACACTGAAACATGTTTTTTGTGTACCAAATTTTCCTTAAAATTTTTATAAAAAAAATTGATATGCAAATTTATAGTATTTAATAAAATACATTTTAAAACGTAATTTAAAAATTTAATCGTGTATCGGTTTTCAAGATATTGAATTTTCAAAAAAAAATTTGTATTATTTTTTTAAAAATTCAAAAACTATTTTTTCGAAAAAATGTTTAGTTTATATTTTTTCAAATGCAAAGCAGCTCCTGCATAAGAATTTTGGTTAAAATCGTTAGAGCCGTTGGTGAGAAATTCGAAAATCAAAAAAACCTTTCTATGACAGGTACCCCTAATAACATTTCCCCCAAAATTTTTTTTTCACCAAAATATAGTCCATGTCCATAATATCACACCTAATTTTTTTTATCAAAATCGTTAGAGCCGTTTTCGAGATAAATAAGATTTTGCATTACGGGTGTATGGGGGTACCGTTAGTTTTGGAGCTAAAAAAAAATTTCAATTTCTCCTCTAGGGAATCACCGAAGACCCTTAACTACCGAGTTTGAAGAAAATACCTCCGGTAGTTTAGGATGTAGTTCGAGGTACAGACATACAGACATACAGACAAACAGACATACAGACATACAGACATACAGACAGACAGACGGAATTGTCGGACCCACTTTTTTCGTCTTCGCTATCATCGTAATGTCAACTTTGATCAAAATCTCGAGTTCGATTTTTTTTCCAAATGTAGAACTTGCCCTATAGTACCTATATCGCAAGTAAAAAATGATAATGCTAAATAGCTTATGATGGAAAATTCTAGCTTAAGCTTCGTAATTTAAGGTATTCGTTTTTTTATTCACATGTTTCGGCTAGTTAGCTTTAGCTAAAACTGGTACATGTATGACCGAAAGGAAGGTTCTTTTGCCTCAATTTGTTATCTGTTCTACAGGGCAACTATTGGTTTCGGCTAAAAAATGTTTTTAACATTTCGTATGTCCGTTTCTGGGTTTATATGTTCACAGTCCTATTTTTTGAGATATTCCCTTATGTTTAATTAACAACTCGCACAAGTTAATACTGAAAATAAGACATAGTCAAAGCTTTCTAGACAGGTCGAAAAAATTTTGAAATCTTGAAATTTTTGTAGCTTTAACTATAATATTCTAGTTTAATCTATTTTTATTCACACAAATTGAAGCTTAAGCTAGGAAAACAAGCTAAAACTAAATGAATTTAGCTTTGGCTATTTTAAAATAGCTATTACTAGAAAACATCTTTAACTAGCTAGCTTAAGCTTATTTTTATTCACTAAAAATCAAGCTTCAGCTTTAGCTTTTTTTTTATTCACAAGGCCCAATGTTCTCGAAGAATTGACAAATCTAAGGGTTTCATAAGGGTACATTGGACATCTGTTTTTAATGACACTCGACAACATTACCAGCATTCTGAAATTTAAATAAGTTCTTAATCCACATCCGAAAATTTCATTTACGAAATTGGATAGGTATACGAGTATGATCATATCTGCGTAACCCATGAACATACCTAACTATAGAATTAAATGCAATTGAAAGCCTTGTAAAGTTTGATGAGTCTACATAGATTTCCGAGAACTTCGCAGCCATATGTTATAATAGGAGCTAGCAAGGAGCAAGAGAGTTGTAGTCTTGTTGGGAGTGGGGTATAAGAGATTGCTGCCCAAAGTGAACGTAAGCCTCCATAGATTCTTTTTATCACACATTTGATGTGCTCATTCCATGTAAGAGTTTTATTAAAAATAACTCCTAAGTTTTTTATTGTGTCCACAAAAGGAATAATAACACCGTTCATAGTAATTTGCGAGAAATCAGTAGTGTCAATTTAATGTCTGCTTATTATAATACTTTTAGACTTGGCCGGATTGAGACGGAGGCGATTACGCATAGACCAAAAAATTGATTGCAGGTCCTCATTCATAAGTTTAACAGATAAATTACAGCTGCTAGCATGCTTTTGTTTGTCGTTTATTACTAGTCAAAAATCTATAAGGAGTATAGTTTTTATGAACCAAAGAAAATGACTTTAAAATTATTAGAAGAAATTTTGTCGGAGGTTTAAGAAAGTAATTTCAAAAATGGATTAAACGATATTTTTATGGTCAACTATTTTAAGTGATTGCGTTTTATGTTTTCAGTTAAATGTTAAGAAACTAAATATGTTTTTTTTTGCAAAAATAGGACCCTTTGCTTAGGGGCGAAGCATTTTAAATTAGCAGCAATGTTTTATGTGACTCCCGATTCGAAAGTTTTCGGTGATTTTGGAGTTAGTCTGGATTGCAAATAATCATGAATAAGCGCACGCCAGAGCAACATTGCTAAATCGTTAAAATTTATTTTCAAAAACTTTCTTTAATTCAAAAAATGCATCGGAAAAAATTGTGTTGAATAATAAAGCACTGTTTTGGTTAAAAGGATAAATCCATTGTTGAAATAGCATTATATCCACAAGAAGTCATGTCCATTAAGTTAGTACTACCACTTCAAAATTTTAAAGATGAAATAATTGGTTTAACTGTCGTGAATTTGTCGTAAATTTATCGTGAAACGAAAAGAAAATGTCGCACTTATTTTTTTTTAAATTTTAATTAAATTAATTAAAAAAAAATTAACTCGTGGTATAATGCCAACTTGACAGTCAAGAGTTAGCATCACCATCCTTCAAAAAAGGGTAAAATGAACAAGTTCGGTCACAAAATAATTTGTCGAAAGACGTCCTACGACAATTGTTTAGACAAATTCCATAGTAAAAAATTAGTTATAAGTATAAGAGATAGTTTTGGTAGTATTTTAAATTTTATAAAAAAATATTATTTTTAGGACTTTTGTCATATTTAAGTTTTTTGAGAAAAAAGGGCACGAGATTTTTTTTTTCTTTTACGACAATCATTTACGCTGTTCTTTTTTTTTTTGAATTAATTTTACCCTTTTTTGAGAGGTGGTAACGCCTACTTGACTGTGAAGTTAGCATTACCAGGGGTTAATTTTTAAAAAATAAGTGCGACAATTTGTTTCGTTTCACGATAAATTTACGACAAATTCACGACAGTTAATTATTACATTTTTAAAATTTTAATTTTGAAGTGGTAGTGTTAACTTGACAGACATCAAGAAGTAACCTTTTGTTTGGCTTTATTTGCCCGTGGAATCATTATCACAGATGTACGAGTATTCAGAAATGTATGGAGGTCAAAACATTTCTGTCAACGGTAAGCAGTACAGAGTTATGATTACTCGATAATAAAATACGGGTAATGTTCCAGACATGTAATGTCAGCTAGACAGCGGTGCGACGGCGCCACATGCCACTTAGCTCGTGATACAATAATTAATTCGTTGAAATGAAATTTTTAGTTGAACGATTAATTTCATGAAATAGACCTGTTCACTTGCCACCTCGTTCGTGCGATTTTATGCCATTAGATATTTATGCCGATTAAGCAGAAAAACTTGACCACTCGGAAGCCAACAATCTAAGGCTGCGCGAACAGTGGTTGGGCAAAGTGATACGATACGAGAAGCGAGTGTGCAAATTAAAAGCTCGCTTGGAACAGTGATCAAAAGAGTTTGTGAGCCAGATTATTGCGATAGGTATGTGACAAATTCGCAACACTATCGCCTTACTGTGCGCTGGTATATAACAGTAAATATAAATATTTTTCTCGCAAGCAAACGTTTCTCGTATCTATCGTTTTGTCGCACCACTGTACGAAGCACCCGCAGCCTAAGTATTATTGTTAAAATACAATTTGATATTCTGGAAAGGATGCGAGCTTCCAGATTATCTGCCCGCAGCGCCATCAACATGACTAACTTATTTCAATTTAAAGTTATCTGCCTCTAAAAAACACCCTTTATTAATATTATTGATCCATTATGTCCAAGTATTGTGAGCAAAAAGATCTTAAACCAAGATATATTTCATTCTTGCATTGTTTATATTTTACAAACTTTTTAATAATGTCTTAATTATCTAGGTAATAAAGGAATACCTTACATGTTCAGTCTTTAAACATTTTATGGAGGTAAAATTTTAAGAGAACAAGTTAATATGTACGTCCAATGGAGTCGTGCATTTTATTTCTTAAAAGGTTGATTAATTTTTTTTTTAAAATTTCGTTTTGATGTCAAACAGCAGGTCATAAAACTGAAATTATGCTAATAAACCTATGAAAACTGCTACCGCCATATTATCCAAATTATTTATTTTCACTATAAACATTTTCGAGCAAAATTGCTTTATTGATTCGCATGTATTCCTACTCCCATGTGTATGTATGTCGGCCAGTTAAAATTCCCTACTTAGGCATATGGTCACCATGAGTTCCAGTCACTGCACTCCCTCCATCTGAGCAATGAAAATTAAAATTGATCCATAAAAAGTGCCGCCGCCGTCGGCCGGCATTAAAGTTAACTTTGCTTATACAACAAAAACAAGTAAAAATGGATGTTGGATAGCGTACAATTACTTTAATTATACTGTTCAAACTCATTCTGAAAAAAAAATCATTTCGCTGGAACGCAAATTCCATGGCAGAAATTATAGAAGAGTACCTATCCATAGTCAATTATAAAGTTGAGTAGTTATCCGTTCTCCTTGGAATGTATAGTTGGCTGCTATCGTTGGAACAACTTCCATAACGGAGCTATATTATGTCAAATTATCATCGATAGGTTTAGATTTTACGTCTACTTAATTTTTTTTATTTTAACAAGCATCAGAGCTTAGAAACCGCGGACCAGGGTGTAATTTAAATATTAACAGTTTAACTATTGAGTTAATTTGTTTACTGGTAAAAGTGAAAGAAAACATGTTGAATGTTTGAAAATCCAGTTATTAGTTAGATTCCGTTAAAAGGAAAATTAAGTACTCTTTTAAAATTATACCACTGAATGCATGGAACTATTCAAGTCAACAAACTACTTCTTCTTCTTCCTTTTCGTCGGCGCTGTTATGATCTCGATGTCGAGGGGATCATAACTCTCCCACGTATCTGCTTCACACTAGTGATCCGCCTGTGGGGTTCGCCGGGTTGACCTCAGAAATCGGCGGCAAGCCTCCCGGTTTTGTATTGTTCCATTTCTGAGGCCAACTGAATGCTGGTGTTTTTGCATTTGTTTGTACCAGGAGTGTTTAGGCCTACCTTTCTTTTTATTCCGAATTGGAACGTTGTATGATATTGCCTTTTTGACGGGGTTCTCAGGATCTCTCCTTTGAACATGGCAATACCAACTGAGTCGGTCGTGTTCAATTTTTTGGGAAATGGTATTCTTAACATGAAGGCTTCCTCGGATCTTCGTACTTCTAATTCGATCAAGCTTTGTAACTCCTGCTGTCATACGAAGCATCTTCATCTCAGCTGCCGTTAGCTTACTCTCATACTTTTTGTACATTGTCCAACATTGTGGACCGTATGTGAGTGCTGGACGCACAACTGAAGTGTAGAGCTTTCCTTTCAGCTTAGGGGGCATTTTTCGGTCACAGAAGATAGCAGAATTTTCCCGCCACTTCATCCACCCTACGCTTACGCGTTGATTGATATCGTTCGTCATCACAAGTCAACAAACTACTTAATTATTTTAATTATTTGACAACAACGATGGTTTAGCGTACAAATGACTTAAGTGAACTTTCTTTGCAAAAATTACTAAAAATGCTATTCGACTTCGCCAAAAGAAATTTTCATGTGACGAAATAGTAATTTTGTGTAAATAGCTGGAATCCCTAATAGTCCATGAAAAATTCGACTTTCACATTGAAAAAATTCCGGCAAAGCTGAATTTAGATGGAGATCCAAGTATGTCCTAAGCTTTTCTTAAAAAGTATCCTTAATTTGGACTTTTTCCATTGCATACATAATCTATTTCATATAAAGGGTGGGCCATCTAGTGGTTTCTTTTTAAATCATATGTTATTTTGGCACTGACAGCTGTTTCCCGCTCGAAATCTTGACAGAAACTCAGTATCTTACCCCCGCGGAACGAGATGTGTCGCTTTACGCTTGAACAACGTTGGAAAATATTGAAAACTTATTTCCAAAGTGGGGTCTGTGTAGCCCAAATAGTGGGTTTTTTGAAAAGGTTTGGCCGAATTGAAGCACCCACCGCGCCTGCCTGATCAAGTTTGTGCTAAAAGTTCATGAGACTGGTACGCAAGTGGATAGATAACGCTCGTCCGGTAGGCACAAACGACATTCTCGCAGCTGTAGCCGAGAGTGTGAGACTCAATTAAAGACTCGCCATCGATCTTAACAGCTCAACATTTTACAAACTAGCCTGAAGAGAATTCAGCACGAAGATCTCAGATTATTCGCCAGTCCAATTGAGCCAGCAATTGAAGGCGCACGACCATCCACTTCTTTATTGCTTCGCAGTTTGAGCCTTAGAGCAGCTTAAATTGGACAGCGATTTTGGGCGAAAAATCATTTTTTCTAACGAGGTGGACTTTTATCTCGGAAAGCTACGTTAAACTCGAAAAACCAGCATTTTATTATCCAGAATCCAATGCATTCACAGAGAGTGACAGTTTGGTGGGGATTGTAGAGTGGTTACATCATTGGGCCATTTTTCTTCGAAAATGAGGCTGGGAACAACGTTTCGGTCAACGGTGGGCATTACAGAGCCATGTTAACCGACTTTCGATCTTTGGCTGCGATTTGCACCTTTTGGACTCTTTTTTGGGGGGGAACTGTAAAGGGCCGATGTTTTGCCAATAATCTGGAAATGATTCAAGTATTTAAGGCCAATATCATCCAAGCAATCCGTGATCTACAGGCATTAACAAGGTCATGGAAAATTGGAGTGACAGAATGCGCTACTGCGAATTCAGCCGAGGCAGGAACTTGAAAGACGTTGTACTTCATAATTAATGGGAATGTTTACTCTTACCTATAAAACCATAATACACGGAAAATATTAAATTTTGTTCAATTTATTGCATTTTTAAAAATAAACTTGTATTTGGCCCTTCACAAAGCCTACGAATTTATTCCGAATGTTAAACCACATGTCTGCCCTTGCTTTGCGATTGCAAGAAATTCAAATCAAAGCCTAGTTAGGCTGAACTATTTAGTGAACACCTTACAAGGCTACTACGACATATTCGGAGCTCGAAATGTAAGGACCGGTACACCGGGGTGGGGGTTGTGGCATTGACATGACTTCCCGGTTACGGATACGGTCGGATTCAATGATGCCGAAACATGCAAAAGAAACAAGGACAACGAACTTCGGGTCTGTACGTGTGATGTTAGGTCCCTTTATAGACCATGTGCAACCGATCCAAGAAATGCGATGGGACGGACCGGGGTGACAAAAATTAAAAGACCGCGATATCTACTGCGGCGACAGCTATCGGGAACAAAAGCAGTGTCTTCATGCGGAATTGTTGTTGGAACTAGGCTCATGCAAAAAGTCTTGAGTTTTTACTGTGCAAATTAGCGCCTCACGATGATCCTTATCAGAATGAATTTGGCAACAAAAGTCTTATTTAGGCGCATGCCCCAACAGAGGAAAGATGAAGACACCAAAAACATATTCTACGAGCTTCCTGGACAAAGACACGATTGGTGTCCTATAGTTATGATATTAAAACTATTCTTGGAAATTTTAACGCCAATCTAGGAAGAGAAGACATCTTTGGTGACACGGTTTCAAGATAAAGCCTGCACGACACCTTCTCTGATAACTCATTCAGGCTGATTGACTTCATTGTGTAGCGAGACATTCTGCTACCTAGTACACAGTTCATCTCGATATTCACAAAGGAACATGGAGCTCTCTTCATCAGTCAACTATGAACCAGATTGACCACATTGTGATCGACGTAAGGCACTCCTCCAATAAAGAGGATGTTGGCACGTTCCGAGCGATTAACATTGAGTCGGACAACTCCCGCGTTGTAGCCAAGGTTCGGCTGCAGGTATCCCAGCCCAAGCCAAAACAGGGAAGTACTACGAGGAAGTTCGACGTTGGACTGGTACAGTCGCAAGATATCGCCAGGACTATTAAGAAGTCCTATTCCTCCAGCATTAAATATTCAGAACCAGTGGCAATTTTGGCAAGTAGCCTTCAGAGATACCACTTCTGACGTGCTGTGTCTTACACGAACACCTTAGCACCCGGCAACAAGAGGCATACGAGTACAAAGCAGAGATACACAGAAGATTCAGAGCTGCTCGCGAGCTCTACAAGCAGAAGAAGAGAGAAGAAAAAGAAGAAGCATGAAAAGCACTCGATCGAGGAAATAGAAAGATACCATAGCAGGAATCAGGTTCGGAAGTTTTTTCTGAAGGTAAAAAACATCAGAAGGATACCATCCCCTAGCCGAAGTCTGCATGGACAATTAAGGGAACATCGTAGTAGAACCGTAGTCCATTCTGAAAATAAGGAAAGACCATATCCCAAATTTTAAATCGGCGCGATGAATAATAGTCTTAGGCTGCTATAGATATAATATCAATTGACTGTCGCTTAAGTCCATACCAACAATATCACCCAATCGACATGGACGAAGTGATGATAGCTATATCCAATATTAAGTCCAACAAAGCCGCTGGAGCTGACGTCCTTGCTGCTGAACTGTTCAAAGCGGCAGGCGATGACTTGGTTGGGGGTATGCACCAGCTAATCCACAAAATATATTTGGAAGAAAGCATGCCCGATGAATAGAACATTAGCACTGTCTGCTTGATCCTCAAGGAAGGAGACCCTTTGAATGGCACCAACTATAAGGCCATAAGTCTTTTGAACATCGCATACAACTATAGTATCCCTCTAAAAAAAACTCTGATCATCCCGGTCCTTGTGTATGGTGCAGAGACATGGACCTTGTCGAAAGTGGATGAAAACGTTCCTTGTAATCTTTGGTCCCGACTGCATAGACGAGGAGTGAAGGAGAAGATATAACCATGAACTGTACGGGCTATACAGCGAAACCGACCTAGTCAAACGAGTTGAAGTCCAACGACTGTGATGGTTAAGTCGTATAGAGCGAATGGACCCATATGCTCCGGCCCGGAAAGTTTTCGAATCTAACCTCGAGGGCCAGTGCATTAGAAGAAGACCGCGAATCAGGTGGCGCTCAAGTACGAGGGGATCTCAACCAACTTAACGTTCGAAACAGGAGCAAGCTAGCTATAGACCAAGCTACCTGGAGAAACTTGTTAGTTGGTAAATAAGTAAAACGTAAATAAGTAAGTTTAAAAAAAAACTCAGTACAATGGTGTTTAGGCGAAAAAATTCAAAAGTGAAGTGAAGTGAAGTGAACTTTATGTTTTCTAATGCAAGATAACAGGAAATTTTTCGTTCCAAAAATGTTTCTTTTAATTTTTCAACTCACTGCACTTAAACTACTCAGCCGATTGAATTGAATGAAAAAGGAAATTAAGAATCGTATCATTTTAACCACTTTGAAAGCAGATTGATCATTTTTAAATCGAGATATTGACCAAATATTATGAATAGCAAATTTCAATTTCGAAAACCTTTCGATACAAAAGTTTTTTAATTGTATTTTCGAGTTCAGTAGACCGAAATATATTTAAATTCAGAACTTGTGTTTCGTTGATGTACTGGTGTTGGCGGATTGTTCAGTAAACCGGTCGACTAGAATTTATCCACCACGTTGGGAATAGTCCTCTCGGAAGGACAGACGACTCACTTTTATAAAACAATCTATTCATTTGCACATGTTGAAGGCTTTTACTCTGAATGTTGATTTGGCAAAATAGACTTGATGAATGACAGCCAATTTGAATGATGTTCCTTCAATGGCTACAATCAACTGTCAAAGTTCGAAAGTCCCTATTAGAACATTTTTATATCACAACTTTTTCTTAAATATAGCCTTAGCCCTGCATTTGTTTTTTAATTCAATCACTAATGTTCGCTTTTTAATAAAGAATACTACTAAAAAAATGTGTCCACCAAAAAAGTATTCCACTAGAAGCCTTAGCAGCAGATTAGAGGCGATAAAGTAGATAAAGTCTCTTCTGGGGCCGACATATCTGACGAAAATTCTTCTTGAATTTATACATTTGTAATGTTATTCGATGTTATTCGATCCGATGGCATAGCCGAATTATTCCATCACGGCGGGCCAGCCTTACGTCAAGCAATTCATGATATTATAGTACACGTATGGGAGCAGGAAGAAATGCCAGAAGACTGGCGAAAAGGTTTAATATTCCCCATACATAAGAAGGGAGATGTCACAACGTGCAGCAATTATAGAGGTATCACGTTGTTGAGTACCGCCTATAAGATACTCTCCTCTATCCTACAAGACCGGATAACCCCATACGCTAAAACCGTTATCGGACAATATCAGTGTGGTTTCATTCCAGGCAAATCAACAACTGATCAGATATTTACCCTTAGGCAGGCGATGGAAAAATGTCTAGAATTTAACATCCCAACATACCATCTGTTTATAGACTTTAAGGCCGCCTATGATAGCATAGCCAGGGTAGAACTTTACAAAGCCATGAGAGAATTCGGCATCCCAAATAAATTGACACGACTATGTAGGTTGACCATGACCAACGTAACAAGCCAAGTAAAAATAGCCGGATTGCTATCCAGACCAATCAACATCTTTAATGGACTCCGACAAGGGGACGGTTTGGCCTGCCTCCTCTTCAACCTGGCGTTGGAGAAAGCAGTCTTGTTGGGCAACAAGAGGGACCATCGTCAACAGGTCCAGCCAGTTACTGGCTTACGCAGACGACATCGACATCATCGGAAGAACCGAACAAGCTGTACATGATTCCTTCATCCATATCGAGCAGGCGGCACAAAATCTGGGGCTGCACATTAGTAAAGGTAAAACAAAGTACATGGTGGCGTCGAATGCGAGAGGAACAGTTGGTCAAACAATCAAGGTAGCGGAGCACGAATTTGAAGTGGTGCAATCCTTTAAATACCTTGGGTCAATAGTAGCAGCCGATAACAATATAGAAGAAGAAATTCGCGGGCGGCTTCTCAAATCCAACAGAGCCTACTATAGTCTGTCAAAGCTCTTCAAATCCAGAAATCTCACCATAACTTCAAAACTGGACCATGGTACTGCCAGTACTCACATATGGATCCGATATGGGTGCTTAGCAAAAGGCACTCCGACCTCTTAGCTGCGTTCGAGAGAAAAGTCTTAAGGAGAATTGTTGGCCCCATATGTGAGGAAGGACGATTCCGGAGACGGTACAATCATGAACTGTACGCAATCTACCTTGAAGCAGATATCGTGACAAAAATTAAGCTCGTTAGACTCCGGTAGGTAGGGCACCTAGCTCGCATGAGCGAAGAGGAACCTGCTCGGAAAGTTCTTTGTGGTAAATTCTATGGTAGACGACAGCGTGGTAGACCATGCTTGCGCTGGAGAGATGGCGTAGACCAGGACGCCCGAAGCCTTGGGGTGCGCAACTGGATGGCGTCGGCTAGAGACCGGGATAGGTGGAGAGACTTGTTGAAAGAGGCCAGGACCGGAACCTGGTTGTCGAGCCGATGATGATGATGATGTATATCAAGGACGGCAACAATGGTATACTCTTTATGATCGAGGGAGTATTTGATGTTGTATGCAGAGCTATTTCCACCAATTTTTCTTAACAGTAGAGTTTTGATCAGTAGACAGAAGTCTAATGTCAATGCTTGTTGCTAAATAGATATCAATTAATAGCTCAAAAGTTTCTTGCGCCTTAGGTGTAAATAGAACTCTAACTTTTCTCCATAGAACAGCAATATGAACCAAATTTAGACAGTCATTAAAAAGCATCTCTAGGATAGGCAGAATAATGTTACTAATCTTTATGAGTTTGTCTGATATTATGCCGTCTGGCCCTGCTGATTTGACTGGTTTGAAGCTATTAATTGGCCAGTAATTAAACCTTGAGGATAACTTAGGGAATTGTAAGACACACTTTTGTTAGTGTCATTAACAGTTTGGGAGCTTCCTGGGAAATGGGTATCCACAAGCAAGTTGAGCGATTCTTCGCAAGAGTTGGTCCATGAGCCAATAGCATTTTTAAAGCAGCTGAGCATCACTGTTGAGAGTTGAGAGGATTTTTCTTAATCTAGATGCTTTGAAGGTGTTTTCTATGTTTTCACAGAATATTCTCCAGGAGGATCTTTTGGATTTCCTAAATGCTTTTTGAACACTTTTAAAGAGTCCTTGTAAGAGTCCCAGTTTGTCCTTTCTAGTGGTTTTTGCTCCATTAAACAGCTTTCTACGGAATTTTATAATCGGTTCGAGCCCTGAGTTCCACCAGTGTTGTTTCCTTTTTCACCTAACATGTGTAAGTGCACAGGAAACTACCAAGGAATTTGAGAGCTGTAGTAAGATATTTGAATAATAAAATATGTATATGTAAGTCTGTTTTAAAATGCGAACCTCGATTTTGTTTCATAAATCTCTTACCAAGTTAACAAGATAGTGAAGATTTAAAAATTGACAAAAATGCACAATGTGCTAAGGTTTAAAGACAAACCCATCGCGCATACTAGAGTGCTTGGTGAACATGACAAGTAGAAGTAGCAACCTCGGGATCTTGAAAACCGCCACTTATCAGAGAACAACCCTTCATATGGGTCGGGATACGGTATTGGAAGTAAGTAAATACTTACTTATAAACGCAAGTATTTCGGTGGAACTTTCTGCAAATGTCAATAGTTTTAAACTTTGTTCCCTCGCTTTCCGGGGTTCAAAAGAAAACTTACAAGCAAATTTTTCTCAAATGTATATGAGCCGGTTCTTACCACATCTTTTCGTACATGGGTACTTTTCTTCAATCTCTTTTAAAATAATAATAAATTATTTTTCAGCACAAAAGTTTTTCTCCAAATAACATCCCATAAGATGTGACCCAAATTTCTTGCCGAGAAAAAGTTTTCATTAGAAACGCGTGACGGTAATTTTCGATAGCCATCCTTCTGCTGTCACCACACCACCGCACCCGCCTCAGGCAATCACAGTAGCTATAAATCGTTGACTTTCGATAAAAATCTATTTTCAAAAGTGTTAAAGCTACATTATATTTCTCATGCCATCACTGAATCGTGCATTATTCAATAAATTGCTTAAGTAAAAACACGACGAAGAAAAATAAATTCTGAAGCCCCCCGAACGAAAACAATAGTGATAGCATGGCGTTTCGTAAAGAAAACAAGAAGTAGCATAATCAATTGTGTTAACAAAATATCTATACCTTTGGATTTCTGTTGCCCTTCTCATTCAATCGACATTGTCATTTATCAAAATATCTTTTGCATCTTTTTCTCAGGTAATGGTAAAGATACATAGGAACAGAGCAGAGCTACCAGTGAACCCTTATCTATCTTAATCTTGAATCTGTGTACTATGGAGATGGAGAGGCTATTTGTTGTTTTGTCGAACAAAACTTCCTTTCCAATTGTTTGTTAGAATTCAAACGGAAATTGTTCGATAAATTATTTCGATTTTCTTTCAATTATTAAAAATGTTCCCGAATTACTCTACCAGAGCTACTGCTATGTACATACTCGTATCTAAATTATTCGAATCTTATGCAGATAAGTGATTTGGGGACGTATGGATTCCTAGGAATGGCAAGGGTTGATTTTTTTTTTGTTTTGTCTATTTGATTAATTGAAATTCTAAATGCAAATTGGGAAATCCTGCATTTAACACAAAATAACCCAAACCAAATTTTGCTGTAAGAAGATCATAAGCTTCATACGTTTTGCTTCAGATGTAACAATGCATCTATATGTGGATAGATGGTATTGTATTAGTTTTAATAGAAATATTATTTGCTCTTATTGTTTGGCTCTTGATATATGTACATTTATTTTTGGTAGGCAATCCTGGTTGGGAACTCAGAACGATGATGTATTGATTTGAAAGCGGAAGCCACCTACATGATATGTTGGTCCAATTATAATAATGCATTTAAATTGTGTAAATTAAGTTCTATTAGATGTATTTCTTGGTTTTGGAGAACCTTAATCGACAATTATTTATTTCTGATTAAATGTTTAAATAAATAGAAATAACTAAGTAAATCTATTCCCACTCTATAACTAGTTCTTAATATTCGTAAATATCTGCATAAATGGATGGATAAGCTGGATGAGACGTAAGTGATTGGTTTTAAGTTTTCGCTAGTTTTCTACAAGGATCTATTCCAGATATAAAAGGTATGAATACTTCAAATAAGCTTTAAGAGATCATTAAAACAAGGAAAGGATGAACTGGCAGAGAAATTATCAGGCTTCTTACTAAATATCGTTTTTTAATCTACGAAATAAATAATGGAATGCAACTCTTCAATAATAAATAATAAACCTTTTTGTAACATGTTTAAGTCAATCAAAATTCAAGGGTAAGATATGCCTTTAATAAAAAAACAGGTCGTTAGGAACTTAAACCAAGTGACAAACTTTTACCCATTCCTGATGGGCGCGTGCCGTCAGCAGGAATGAACAGTGATGAAGATGACCTACAAATTTCTTCCGATTTAGAAAGAGAAGCACTTTTCATTACCAAAAACACTCTTGGAGGACTTGTCTATTCCCCGCAAAAAAGAATACCGCTGGAAAACATTTTCTATTTTTAACTACTTGGGCACTATTACCTCTAACATTTCAGTCCAACGTACTAATCATCATGCCAAGAGTTACGAAAAATTCTATTCAATAATTAAAACATCAAAATTAAAGGAAGGTAGGTAAAAATGGCGGCTACGAGCAGTCTTACTCTGTGACCCAAATAGCGCTGGAGTGTACCGTCTTGCTACAATAAACTGGTTTGACCTATGGATTTAATGGGAAATGATAAGAGGTTCAGAAGCTCCCCTCTACTTGAAGGTCGTTATCTTGCGATCTTAAGATCGAGGAGTACTCGTTCCAGAAGTCTTCAAGGTTTGTTTCAGAGCCACTGTTAAGAAATGATCTTCAGTTTAGATTCAGGAATTACTTTTCGAATAGTTGGGCTCTTATTGTGGCCAGAGTAAGACATATACAGAGGAAACGAATAACTGTTTCTTTCACCTACTGATCCCCACAACTGCGACAATGAGTATTGGAAGGAATATCCAGCTTCGCTGTAAGTTCCCCTATTAGCTAGTGTTTATGTTCATGTTGCAATTACCCTGGATATGGATTACCTGGATTTACATATTAAGTCATTTGTTCGGGACTTTTTATAGATGGGTCATATTTTTCTAGATATAATGTAGTTGGTTAAAGTGCTCCACCTACAATTGGATTCTGTGAGAAAAGTTGAGAAGGATTTGGCCTTCATAACACCAAGAGGAATCTTAACTCTTTCTACAAGTAAACCATGACGTGATGGTCCTTACCTGGTTAGCTCATGAGCACGTTTATTTCTCTCTTTTTCACTGTGACGCAGAGTCCAGATGAGAGTGACAATATTCAGGCTCGCAAGGTCATAGCGGAATTGTTGGATCAATTTCGATGGAAAAAGTCCAATCAATGGCATTAACAGATCACTGTCTGAAAAATGGGCATTTCCGGTTTTTATTCGGATCTAGTTTAAGTATTTTGCACGCTTTTCTTATTTCCAGTACTGAAGTACTTGAAAGAAACTGGCAAAGTCATTTAGCAAAAAGGTCTAAAGACGTTTAAAGAATCAGAGACATCAGTTTAGACGGTTGTGTCGATGTCTCTCATTACAACGTTATCCTCCCTTAAGATCCGTACCTATATGTCCACAATTAGGAGTACAGAAGTCAAAGTTTGATAGGCCCATGTACGACATTACGGTGGCTGGGATCCAAGTTATCGAATTTTCAATGATTCTTCCTCATAGATCCGGCCGAATTTGAACGATGGCCTTTTGCGTTATGTTCACCTTAAGGGTACCTGTCGATTGTGGTTTACTCGCATAAACCTGCTACTTCAAGAAACCTCACAAGAAAAAGTCAAGCAGAATCAAATAGCATGACATTGGTGGCCAATTCAAATCACCGCTGCGAGAGATAACGTCACCCTCAAATTCTTTATGCAGAATATCAAGAATGTAGCAAGTAGCGCCATCACCACCACCATTCTGCTGTAACCACACGTCGTCTAGGTCCATATGGTTCAATTCTCTCCATTCAAGGTCACTGCCTCACCAACGTCGTTTTCAAAAAAGCACGGACGGCGCCGGCCACTCAAAAATTTAAACCGAATGGTACATTTTTGAGGATACAATGTCAATTGGGAACCTCGTGTGGGTTGCTATCGTCCCATATTTTGCTTGTTAACACAGCCATTCATCCAAAAATGCGCCTCTTCGCAAAAGAAGGTTTTTCGGGGCGAAATTAGGGTCATCTTCCAAATGTTCCGAAGCCTAGTCAGCCAAGAAATGGCATTGTCTCTGGTCTTATACTTTAAGCTTTACTATCAGTTGGACCTTTAACAGGTTTTGGCCCAAGTTCCAACGCTAAGTTGAAACTGCTTCGGTGTCTGCTGAACATTTTGACGAACCGCGGCCATGTTCCAGGCCAATCTAGCCTGAGATTTCGAATTTTCAACAAAAAAAATTGATTATCTTTTTTCAAAAATTCAAAAAAAATATTTTTTTTTCTAAGTTTTGAAATGCAATGTTTTTAGAAGCTTCTCTATAAAAAAAAACTTCAATAAAACCCATTATCCGATAATGAGAAATTCAAAAAAATGGTCCTGTGGTAGGAACAATCAGAAAATTTTAATTTCAATTTTGTTTTATTCAATTATAGATCGTAAAAATTATTTATAAGAAAAAAATATTATCAAAATTTTAGGTGCATGCCAATTTGAAATATAACATCTGTATAGTGAGTAACATTATTTTTAGGTGAAAAAAAATTGTTCTTACATCTTGTAGATTGTATTACGATAAGATAATCAAGCAGGCAGTTTTCGAAATATTGAATTTAAAAAAAAAAAATTATAAAATTTGAATACAAAATACTATTCAAACTTTTAGGGAGCCTTAACATAAAAAAAAATGATCAAAATCGATTCTACCATTCTTGAGAAATCAAAAACAAAAAAAAAAATTGTTCCAAGGGGGGTACCATTAATAACCATTCTTCGAAAATGTTTTTACTACGATAACCTAACATGAAATTTGTTGAACTTTTTTTTAAAAAAATCTGTCTTAAAACAAAAGGAAAAACGTTTTCGAAAAAAATTAAAAAAATGATGTCTATCAAGTTTAGAGAAAGTTCGAATAGTATTGTGGACATTAAGATATTTTCAGGAAAAACAATTTTTTTTAAGTTTCAATTTTTTGTATTTTTTTTTTAACTCTATATATCGCAATCCCCATAAAACGCTTTTTTAATATTTCTACAAGATGTATTGGCATTATTATATGTCATTATTGACATAAGCGATTCTAATGAAATTTTTTATACACAAGCTCAACTAGTTTAAAACCAATGCATAGTATAAGAACTTAAGCAAACATTTGTTTTTTGAGTTATGAAAAAAATTTTAATTGTTTTGTTTAAAATTTGATATTTCAGGAACGGGCCAGTAATTAATTATTTTTTGAGATTTAATTTGTATTCGTACAATAAAAAAAATTAAATTGGCGTAATTTTGAAAATGGTTTTTTTTTTTGCATCAATTCATAATTGCTTATAGCATTCTGTTTTTAGCTCCATCTACTTAACAACAAATTGCTTTAGCGTTTTGAGAACTAATTTCTTGCTTCAAGAACTATTTACCAATAACATCAATAAGTGTAAGCTCGTGCGATCCAATCGTGAATTTTATTTAAATAGATTTATAAATCGAAAAAAACTGTCAAAATTCTAACTGCCATTTTCGAAAAAAATACGATTTTTTAAAAACATTTTTTAACATTTGTATGGTAAATACCGTTATTTTTAAATAAAATTAAAAATTTTGTACATAACGATCTGTTGTATAAAAAAATGTTAATTGTCAAGTTTCCAAAAGGGTTTTAGAAATATTGAGTTTAAAAAAAAAAAAATGTTTTTAATATCCAAAAATAAATTTTTGGAAAATTTGAACACAAAATACTATTCAATTTTGTTTCAACATTCGTTTTTACAATTCTAAGTTTATTATATTAATTCAGTGGTGTATTTAATTAAATATTTATTATAAATTTAGTGGTGCGGCAACTCGAAGTGAACCTGGATCTAGTGACTTACAACTTTCAACAATTTCTGTGTACATGTTGCCAGGAATGGAGGGGACCTACAATCTTCTGCCGATCCCGAATGACTAATGACAATAAGCGAAACTTTTCATCACAAGAGCTACTCTTAGAAATCTTGTCAATTCCCAGTAAAAGGCAGTGCAGTGCACTCCTAATTAATTTTAATTACACAGCCTTCTATTTTCCCATTTTTTTTCTAGAACTCTAATTATAAGCTTTTAACTCGGACGATATCACCTTTTCCAAAGATTTTGACTACAGTTACTCCCTATAGGGTGTACCAAATTAGAACTCGCTGTGTTATTACAATATTGATCGTAGACAAGAATAGAAAGAGCCTATAAACATTGAGATATAATATCTTATAAAGTAGTTTACAGCTTTGACGGTTGTAAAATAAATAAAATGCACTGGGTCGCACGAACTTGCTCTTATGTAAAAGACTAAGAATTTCAAAAATTAATGTTACTAGAGAAAATCTATTCATAAGCATAAAATTCATTTTTAAATGACTAAAACAACTTCTTTAGAAATTTTTATATACAAAATTTTTAAAACATTTTTAAGAAAAAATGTGTTACGCCAACTCAAAGTTTTTATTACTAAACGAATAAAAAATAAATTTCCAAAAAAAATACTAAACTTGGCATATTTAATTTATTTTCCAAAAAATTGATTTTTTTTTTTCAAAAATTCCAAAAATATTATGCCGATAATGAGAAATTCAAAATTCGAAAAAATGGTTCTATGGTAGGTACAGTCAGTATTATTATTATTAAATATAGATCGTAAAAATTAAACGAAAGAAAAAAAATTTTATCGAAATTCTCGGAACCGTTTTCGAGAAAAATACGATCTTCGAGAACCATTTTTTAACATCTGTATAGTGAGTACCGTTAGTTTAAGGTAAAACAAAATTTGTGTTCTTAAATCTTATAAATTATACTAAGAAACTGTTATTTGTCAAGTTTGAAAAAAATCGAACATGGGGTTTTCGAAATATTAAGTTTCCAAAAAAATTTTTTTTTCAAATCCAAAAAATAAAAAAAATGAAAATTTGAATACGTAATAATATTCAGACTTTGGAGAAGCTTCTATAAAAAAAAAATAATTTAAATCGGTCGTACCGACGATGTCATATTTTCTAAGTCCGTATATGTACGGGACCATGCTATTATAAGCCACATCAAGCTTCCTTCTACTGATAGAATCACAGTCACAGTAAATTTGGTAGAACCAGTGATTTGGCGAGCATTAAACGGATCTTTAGAGGAGTGAAATACTGCGATGTCTATAGCATTCGAAGGGCACCATAAACTTTTCCTACCGTTCTATTGAATAACATTCCTAAATTCCTAGTTGTTTCTACATATTCAATGCGGGAATTATTGAGGAAAATAGTTAAGAAACAGGAAAGTTCAAATAGGTTTCTACTAACAACTATATATCTACATTTGGACTTAATTGGATTTAAGAACAGACCATTCCTATTAGAGCACCATGAAATCCTTTCCTAATTCTTAATGATAGTGTTTGCGCAGTCTTCGATGAGTCCAAGCAGGCAGCTTCTAAACAATTGAATATCGTCAGCATACATTTTGATAGATGAAGAGGAAATAAATGAGGGAAGTTCATAAATATAGAGGCAGAAAAGTATAGGTCCAAGTATTGATCCTTAGGGCACCCCTCTTACAGTCGGCAAGAAACTCGAGACATTATTGTCTATCACAACAGCTTTCTTTCTACAAAGATAGGAAAACAATGGGTTAACGGCCGAACGAGTTATAAAGTTATAAGAAGTCCACAGTTTATTACAAGGTATAGAATGATTAATAGTGCCGAAGGATTTAGAAAAGTCTAAAAGAACCAGGCAGGTCACGAGATCCTCATCCAAGACCAGTCTCAAATCATCGACAATGTCGATAATACCAGTGGTACAGTAATGTTATCCGTTATTTTCTTTACACTGTATGCATGGCTTGCCATCTGAACTATTCAAAGCAGGTGGGAATGACTAGGTAGGGAGCATGCACCAACTCATCTCAAAAATTTGGTCGGATGAAAGTATGCCCAATGAATGGAACCTCGGCATAGTGTGCCCCATCCACAAGAAAGGAGATGCTCTGACGTGTGCCAATTACAGAGGTATAAGTCTCCTCAACGTCGCATACAAAATCCTGTCGTCTGTACTGTGTGAGCGCCTAAAACCGTTTGTCAACGAGCTGATCGGCCCCTATCAGTGTGGTTTTAGGCCCGGAAAATCTACCCTGGATCAGATGTTCACACTTCGACAGATTTTGAAAAAAACCCTGGAGTTCAAAATCGATACACACCACTTTTTTAGCTAGGGCACGAGCTAGCTGGAGGGGCTTGTTGGTTGAGGCCGTAGTCCACCCTGGACTGCGAGCGCCATCTAAAGGGAAAGTGTATGCATCGGACAGTAATATGCTTTATTTATTTTTATACAAAATTTTTGTTGTTTGGTTGAATTTTGAAAACGGTTGAAATCGTGGGCGTCTCACCTGAACAATTAAGAAAAATTCACTTGTCATTGATTTTAGTGACATTTTTAAGTTGAGCATTCCCATATCCACAAGGAAGAAAGTCAATCTGACTTTTTTTTGTTTCACAACAAGGTATCTTTATTTTTCCAAAGCAACAAAAAAAATCACGCAATTGATTCTTACACCTGCTTAAGTATCTAGGCAATGGTTGATTGATGGCATTTGAGCGTGTTCTATTTAGCACACACAGGGGCGAACGCAGAAAATAATTTCGGGGGGGGTTTTCAAAAAAATATGAGATTTTCATAAATATACTATTTTATTACTATATTGTAGGTACTTGTTAATTACATATTCTTTATTGTAATTAACATAAATATGTTATAACTAAATAATATTTGATCTCAGGGATAGGACCCATCGGAACAATTTCATACAGCTAAATCGCAAAAACAAAACATAATAAAGATGTTGCAACGGATACCTATTTGGCAAATTTGAATAATGTTACCAAAAGTTGGATAATATTTACTACGAGGGCGTTCTTGGTGCTTCCCATTTGGCCATTTTTTATTCCGGAATTAATTCTTAGACATAGACTTTTACTATACGGCCCTGTGATGGAGGCCATCATTTGGTTCGTAAAATATCATTAATGCAACAAGAAGAAAAAGAATGTAAGTGATTTCATAAGTGTACCTAACAATAGAGTTAAAATAAGTTCTAGGTTCGCCTAGTGGTCCAAATCTGCAAAACTAAATTCGGCATATATTAATACGTGAAGTTATAACTTGTTGTACTTTTGCGATGATAGGAAAAAGAGTTATACGAAAACATAAGGACGACAGCAACACTCAATTGGTACCTACGTTAACTATACTACATATGTAATTATAATCAAAACGCTCTCAGAGGGTGCTATGTGCTAGATACTCATTTGTAACTGTAACTTTCAACACACTCCGACTTTGGAGCCATCAATAACTCAAAATTATATAAATCGAAATCATTTATTAGCCATAAATCGGCCCTTAAGATTAACACGGATATCTGTATCGGTATATTTGCTCCGTTCGTTAGTCCGTTTTCTGCCCTATACATAATGTTAATTATCAAAAACGCAATTGCTGTTCTATTCGTCTCTATTTTTTAATCATCAATTCAAATTAAGACAATTGTGTTAAAATACGAAGACACATAAAATAAAATGCACGATTGGGTCGCACAAACTTGCTCTTATGTAAAAGACTAAGAATTTCAAAAATTAATGTTATTACAGAAAAGGCACAAAATTCTTTTTTAAAATACTAAAACTCCTTTAGTAGTTGTAGCTAAGCACAGAATGGCATGTGTTGTGAGCAAATATTAGTTTATGCAAGAACAAAATTGTAATTCGTATTAGTGGTTTCTTAAAAAAAATAAGCTTTTGTATACAAAATTTTTAAAACATACTTAAGAAAAAATTTTGGTACGCATATTTAAATTTTTTATTATTGTTGGAATAAAAATTTAATTTAAAAAAAAAATTATTGAGCAGTTTTTGAGATATCGAATTTTCAAAAAAAAAAATTGATTTTTTTCTTTCAAAAATTCAAAGAATATATTTTTTAAAAAAAGTCTTAAAATGCAATGTTTTTTTAAACTTTTTAGAAGCTTCTCTAAAAGTAAAGATTAATCGAAACAAAAAAAAACTATCAAAATTCTCGGAGCCGTTTTTGAGAAAAATACGATTTTCGAAAACCATTTTTTAACATTTTGTATTGTGGGTACCTTTATTTTTAGGTAAAACAAATTTTTTCCTCAGATCTTGTAGCTTATATTAAGAAAGTTTTATTTATCAAGTTTAAAAAAAATCGAGCATGGGGTTTTCGAAATATTGAGTTTCCAGAAAAAAATTTTGAAATTTTTTTAAGAATCAAAAAATAAAACTTTTGAAATTTGTATACGCAATAATATTTAAACCTTGGAGAGGCTTTATAATGATTAAAATCGGATGTACTGTTTTTGAGAAAATCAAAAACCAAAAAATGGTTTCAAGGGTCTTCCAAGAATAACCATTTTTTGGAAAAAATATTTCAACCATTACCTAAAATGACGAAATGACATTTTATGAATTTTTTTTTCAAAATTCTGTGGGACAGTTTTTGAAAAAAAAATATTTATAAGATTTCGAAAAAGAATCGTATGGCAGATACCGTTATGTTTTGGTCTTAAAAAGAAAAGAAAAAAACGTGTGGGGGAAACAAATTCAAAACGATATCTACCAAGTTTAACGAAAATCGGCCCAGCTTTTTAGGCCGTAGTCGAACAGACAGACAGACAGAATTTTGGGACCCACATTTTTCGTCTTCGCTATCATCGTAATATCAACTTTGATAAAAATCTTCAATTCGATTTTTTTTTACGAATGCATTACTTGCCTTATACGACCCAAACTCAAAATAGTTGGTCTATTCATTTATTAACACATTCAATCTTCATATATCTTAAATTTAGTGGCAGTCAGCTTTTGTTCATTTAAAAAATGTTATCAATTTAATAAAGTAGTTTCACTGAGAGTAAATTAGACCTAACGAAACAAAATTTGAGAGAGCAAATAGCAACAATATTCCTTTCATCTCAGACAAAGATAAGAGCATAAAAGTTGGTCTACTCTTTTTTGGGTGCAAAATAGTTGATCTAAGACTATTTAAATATAGTTTCAGTTAACCGTTACTAAAAAAATGACAAGCACTGGTTTTATTAATGATTATTGTATGATTTTATACAAGCTAGCGAGAGTTTCATGTTAATCCTGGCGCGTGGCGTTGCATTATCAGGAGACCTAAGGGAATCAATGATTAAAGCGTTTGAAACAGGATTGTCTAGCTACGAAATCCCTGAAAATTTTAATTTACCGCCCTCATCAGTGCAGAACATAATAACAAAGTTTAAAAATTCTGGAAATGTGGATATATGCAACAGAACGGGACATCCACTAACAGCAAAACCTCGCGATTGCCAAATTTTTAAAGAAAATCGACGATATTTATGTGCTTCAATAACGGTTCAGTGGAGAGAACAAATTCAAAAAAAGTGTTTCGGTGGGCAGTTGTAAGCAGATGATGAAAAAAATTGGATACAAATTTTATAAGGTTTATTTTAAAATATTTAAGTTTTGCATAAATTACGACAACTTAAATCATTAAAAACGCAGGCAAAAGAAATATCACTACTGACACCTAAGCAAAAGAAAAGGCGCATTGAGTGGGCCAAACAACTTGAAAATTTGGACTTTTAGTCAATGGCGGTCCGTTAATTGGAGTGATCAGTACAGATTGGAAGTTTGTGTTGGTGATGAACGAGGACCAGTGATAAAAAATGCTAAAGAAGCCTTTCACAACTCACAAGGACTGCCTTAAACAAACCGTAAAACTCCCAGTATCTCTAATGGTATGGAGGTGCATGTCGGGATGTGGTATGAGTAATTTGCATTTTGTAATTGGGATAGCTAATGCTGTCAAGTACCGCAACATTTTGGAACAGGAGGTGCCTCCGTCAATACTACGTCTTCAATATAGCAATGCGGAGTATATTTTCCAACAGAATGGTGCTCCTTGTCATACGGCTAGGTCAACAATGGTAGATATGGTTAACTGCTGAAGCAATTCTTTATTGGAATTGACTTCCAGCAGCCCTAATCTTTCACCAATCGAAACTGTTTGGCACACGATAAAGCAAAAATTGCGAAAGGAACCGCGTCGGACTCTTCAAGATTTAAGATCCACAATTACAAATAATTGGGAATCTTTTGGTGCCGAAGAGTGTCAACAATTAGTTGACACTATGCCAAGGTGCATTATAGAAGCAGTGATTAAGGCCAAAGGTCGCTTAACAATGTGGTAAAATCAACATAAAGAATCATAGACCAACTATTTTGCATCTAAGAAATGTGTATAAATCGTTATTTAGTTTTGTAAAGAGACTCCATATCAATATTTTATTAAGCCACTTTCTTTTTTTGTCCACTTTTCTTATTTAAAATGAATAGGACTTTATATGTAGGTATATCAAAAAATAGTTTTTGTTTCGAAATAGGTTAAGAATGAACACATATTTGCATTCTATCCTCGGTAGACCAACTATTTTGAGTTTGGGCTCGTAGTACCTATAAGTCGTAAGAAAAAACAACACTAGCAGAAGAATTTATGGCACGAAAATAACACTTTGTTTTTTTTTTTTCTTTAATAAAATGAACCCTTTATTTTTTTGGTCGTTTCGGGGGGGGTTTGAACCCCTAAAACCCCTACCTGCGTTCGGCCCTGAGCACACAGAAATAGGGCTCAGAAACGATTGATCAAACAAAACTACAATATTTCCAGCTATCGCCAACTTCACCTGTGCAAAAGTGCTAATATTTTATAAGCATACTTATAGCCAATTATGCAAATAATATTAACTCTATTATATCAGCTATATGTAAAAGTGAGTATGTGTGTGTATAGTTTCTTCTTTTTTTTCAAATTAATCCTTATTGAAAAGGAAAATGCTTAATATGGCTACTTTATTTCCTTTCGCTGTTCACTCATTCGTTTTTCATTAAGCCCGAGGGACTCATTATTCCCATATCAAAACATAAATACCCATATCACGCATAACATAATGCCAGGCAATCCGAAGCGCCATACAACGCCATCGCATCGCCATCATGCCTCGCACATTCGTTACCGGCACCGGGCCTTGCTTCCTCAATATTTTCATCCTTATTTTGCTCCCGTTTCCATTTACATAATCCACACCAAGACCGTTGGGATAAACTATAGCACGTTAGCATAAAGGAGCTAAATGCTCTGCTGGCTCTGACTGTTTATGGATTTAGGTTCTGCCGGTGCTGATGGCGAAACGTGCATTAGGAACGGCGCGCGGGGCGTGCGGGGGTGGCGTACGGGAAAGCAGAACAAAAATTAACATCCAAAGCTAAAAAAGTCAGCACTGAAAGGAAAACGAAGGGAAAATTCCGTAAGCACTTGCAACATTTTTTATTAGTTCGCTGACTGCAATTGTCCGAGGTTAATTTTTCTACTCAAGATACTTTTTTGCTTTAGATACTTTTTCCTTAGCTCAGTTAACGTGTGGGATGTTAAAGAATTGTGCTATTAGCGGGGCGGGCCTCCACAACAACGACAACAAAGGTCTTGCTTTTGTTTGGAATAATCAGACCCAAGATACAGCCGCTGCTGGCGCTGGCTGGCTGCGATGATGTTCGGAAAAGTTCATCAAGTGAGAGGAGTCACATTCTTGAAATGGTTCCTATCTTCAGTGGCTAAACACTTTGCAGCTGTTGCTAATTGAATATTGTGAAACATTAAACGAGATCAAGCTTGTGGAAAAAACGAAACAGAATAAAAGGTCCGCACTTACCTTGAACAAAAACCATAAATAGCAGCAATGTATCCATCCAATAGGCCATGATTGAGTTGATGCACTTTTTTTTTTTGGTTTAGCCTCTAGCCTCTCACAAAAATTGATATTGAAATTATTTTTTTATTCTCTATTAAACTGGGAATATTTTTTATAACACTATGCAACACCGGAGCCGGAGGTAAGGTTTTTTCTGATGATTTTTCGCCATTCTAATAAATCGCAATCTGGAAATAAAAAAAACCAAATTGTATTAATAGAACAATGCATTTTTTGAAATAGAAGTTGAATAGGATTATTAATACAAAAATTGATTACGATCCCACCTCAGGTGAGATAGATTTAATTGAGTACTTTTTTCGTATAGGTCTGTAGAATAAATGAATAGATGAGAATCGGAAGTGTTAAGTCGATCGCATTCATAAAATCACAATAAATGTTAGTATTTTGATTTATTTATGTGAAATTCATATTTATAGAGAATATTTGTTTTTTTTTTTTTAATTTCAAGTAGAGGCAAACTATATTAGTTCGTAAGTTATTTATTACTTATTTAATTTTGTGAACAAAAATATAACAAAAATATACAATAACAATGTTAAAATGACGTTCAGCTTTAAAAATAGAGTTAATTATCGAATAATATTCAGATGCACAAAATTAATAATATTTTTAAAAGCTATATCAACTATTTTAGTGCCAAATCTATTAATGAATCGGTCATTTCAAAAACCTCATAAATCTTTCAATTAGAATTTTTCAGGAATCAATAAAAACTGTTTCAGGCACAAACAAATGAGTTTTAAACGACTTTTGTATGCTTAATAAGTATTTTAGTGTTAAAAAAATTAAAAAGCGAAAAAAATCACAGTTTATTAATAAAAATAATGAAAAAAAAAACCTAAAAAAACTGTTCTTGACTTAAGTTGTTTTAGCAAGGACTGGGGTAAACGGTTCACATGATTAGACGCACCATTCTTCTCTCAATAAATTGCACTTTTCTTTTTGTTTTTCTTCATGAACTACGAAAGAATTGCATTCATTTGAAAGGTTATTAAATTTTCTGGGAAAAAAAACCTAAATTCAAAATTAGTGAGAGACACTAAACGGTTGTTTTGATCACTTTCTTCGCATTAGTGCCAAAACAGCTCAAAAAAAAACGAAAACATGCACGTGCCGTAACTATTCGGGACTGGTGGAAGTCTGATCATAGCCTCTTCGTGGCGGCCGCTAGAAACAAGCCTTTAAAAAGGTTTGGCTAATATGATCAGGCTGGTTCCTCAGGTTGGCGACAGGTTAATTCCCTGTCCCGTAAAACTTAATGATTTACTAGACCGACAACAAGCCTCGGAAACGGACTGATCACACGACGACAACCCACGCAACGAAAACTGAAAAACGATTTACGAATTTTCTTATGAAACGTACGATCGCTCTATAGAGCTCGAGCTCCTGAGCAGCTAGCAGATGCCCTGTCAAAATACCATATAAAGCTGACATAACAGCTCTTCAAGAAATCAGATGGACAGGGAATGGTGTTCTACAGAAGAAAGAATATGACATATACTATAGCTGTCATACAAAACACCATGTGCTCGGGGTAGGCTTCCTAGTCAGCGAAAAAATGAAGTCTACCATCATCGGCTTTAACGCTGTTAGCGAAAGGCTATGCACCCTTCGCGTGCGAGGCAAATTTACGAACATCAGCCTCATTAACGTTCACGGACCTACGGAGGAGTCCTCAGACGAAGAAAAAGAGACTTACTACGAACAAGTCGAGAGGGCCCTCAATGCCTGCCCAAGGTATGATGTTAAAATCATCCTTGGGGATTTGAACGCAAAAATAGGTCGGGAGCCGGTATTCAGGCATTACGCAGGCACCCATAGTTTGCATGAGAACACTAATGACAATGGACTTCGAGTCTTAGAATTGGCAGCATCGAAAAACATGGTCGTTGCGAGTACCAGGTTCCCGCGTAAAGATATCTACAAATCCACCTGGGTATCACCTGATGGAGTCACTCGTAACCAACTAGACCACGTGTTGATAGTCCGTCGCCACTACTCGAACTTGATGACGGTACGAACGTACCGAGGTGCCAATATCGACTCGGATCACTATCTTGTTGGTATGGTTTTCCGAGAGCGGATTGCCTTGCGAAGACGCATTGCATCCGCCGATCAGGTTCGAATCAACACGGCTGCCCTGCGCGCTGCGCAATGAAAACACCAGTAACACCTTTGGTAATGCGTTAGGACTCGCCCTAGAAACACCTGACTTAGGGAGAGTAAGTCCTGGAGCCAGTATGCTGGGCGTAAATGAAAAGTGGAAACGTCTTAAAAATACTGTCATTAGTACTGCCAACTCCATCTTAGGCAGCAGTCGTAAGAATCGGAACGACTGGTTTGATGATGAATGCAAGCTAGCGACTGAATGTAAGAATGTTGCGTACCGAGCAATGCAACAATCTCATAGAACGCGGCCACGCGAAGAGGAATATAAAGAGCACAGAAGAACAGAAAAACGGCTTCACAGACAAAAAAAAATCAGCCTGGGAGAAGAACCTTATCTGTGAAATAGAAAACAGCCGAGAGCGAGGTCCGCACCAGGCGCGGAAGTTCTACCAATCCATCCGAAACATGACGCAGTACACACCACGCTGCACATACTGCAAGGACGAAGAGGGAAATCTGATCACCGATCCTGAAAGCATACTGGAGCGATGGGAAGTGTACTTTAATGAATTGCTAAATGGTCAGCTCACTGCAGAAGTGGAGGCTCCACTACTTCAAGAAGAATACCCTATGTTGCCGCCACCAAGCATAGAAGAGGTTGAGAAGGCTATAGGCCGGCTTAAACAGAACAAATCCCCGGGAGCCGATGGCATACCAGCCGAATTATTTCATCACGGCGGGCCAGCCTTACGTCAAGCAATTCATGATATTATAGTGCACGTATGGGAGCAGGAATAAATGCCAGAAGACTGGCGAAAAGGTATAATATGACCCATATATAAGAAGGGAGATGTCACAACGTGCAGCAATTATAGAGGCATCACGTTGTTGAGTACCGCCTATAAAATACTCTCCTCTGTCCTACAAGACCGGATAACCCCATACGCTAAAACCGTCATCGGACAATATCAGTGTGGTTTCATTCCAGGCAAATCAACAACTGATCAGATCTTTACCCTCAGGCAGGCGATGGAAAAATGTCTAGAATTTAACATCCCAACATACCATCTGTTTATAGACTTTAAGGCCGCCTATGATAGCATAGCCAGGGTAGAACATTACAAAGCCATGAGAGAATTCGGCATCCCAAATAAATTGACACGACTATGTAGGTTGACCACGACCAACGTAACAAGCCAAGTAAAAATAGCCGGATTGCCATCCAGACCAATCAACATCTTTAATGGACTCCGACAAGGGGACGGTTTGGCCTGCCTCCTCTTCAACCTGGCGTTGGAGAAAGCAATCCGTGACTCTGGCACGGCAACAAGGTCCAGCCAGTTACTGGCTTACGCAGACGACATCGACATCATCGGAGGAACCGAACAAGCTGTACACGATTCCTTCATCCAGATCGAGCAGGCGGCACAAAATTTGGGGCTGCACATTAGTGAAGGTAAAACAAAGTACATGGTGGCGTCGAATGCGAGAGGAACAGTTGGTCAAACAATCAAGGTAGCGGAGCACGAATTTGAAGTGGTGCAATCCTTTAAATACCTTGGGTCAATAGTAGCAGCCGATAACAATATAGAAGAAGAAATACGCGGGCGGCTTCTCAAATCCAACAGAGCCTACTATAGTCTGTCAAAGCTCTTCAAATCCAGAAATCTCACCATAACTTCAAAACTGCTGCTGTACAGGACCATGGTCCTGCCAGTACTCACATATGGATCCGAGACTTGGGTGCTTAGCAAAAGGCACTCCGACCTCTTAGCTGCGTTCGAGAGAAAAGTCTTAAGGAGAATTGTTGGCCCCGTGTGTGAGGAAGGACGATTCCGGAGACGGTACAATCATGAACTGTACGCAATCTACCTTGAAGCAGATATCGTGACAAAAATTAAGCTCGGTAGACTCCGGTGGACAGGGCACCTAGTTCGCATGAGCGAAGAGGAACCTGCTCGGAAAGTTCTTTGTGGTACATTCTATGGTAGACGACAGCGTGGTAGACCATGCTTGCGCTGGAGAGATGGCGTAGACCAGGACGCCCGAAGCCTTGGGGTGCGCAACTAGATGGCGTCGGCTAGAGACCGGGATAGGTGGAGAGACTTGTTGAAAGAGGCCAGGACCGGAACCCGGTTGTCGAGCCGATGATGATGATGATTTACTTTTTTATTGTTATTGAAGTTATTTTTCACAGTTTCAATACTTTGTACAAACTCTACGATTTGAAATTACATCAAAAATTCTACTTCTAAGAGATTTATACAATTTTCTAAATAATCTAATGAAATCTTAGACAAGGCTTCTTTAATTGCGGCAATAATCTCCTCACAGCTTTCATACTGCTTACCTTTTTCATAAATTTGATGGGTCAGCCATCCAGAAAGGTTTTCAATGATGTTTAAATCAAGTGAGTATGGTTACTGCAAAAATTCCACCATTTTCACTGGGGATAAATGCTTTTACAACGTGCGCGTTGTGGATCGGAGCAGTGTCTAGTTATCAGATCTACTGGATAGGTCCAAAAAGCTCTCTTATGGCTGGAAAAACTGTTTGCAAAAGAGCTTTATAAGAAATTTCTGTCATTTTGTGAGACACAAAACCAACTCAAAGGCGCGGTAGTACGAAATGGAACCCCACACCCATACTTCTCCTTTCTTGAAATGATTTCGGTTCAAAAAGCATTCGGATGTCATAGAAATAAAACTTATACCATCTAGGTTGAACTTTTTCTTATCAGAAAACACAACATTTCTTCAATTTAAAACACTTCCAACCTGCGCATACCATGTCATGTGAAGACGCGCGAACTCCAACCGCTGTTCTTTTCTTGCAGCGTTAAGTTTTTTTTTTTTTTAGCTTTTTGAATTTCAAGTGTCTTATAATTTTTCGCTTCTCGTGTGGTGTAAAGGGTGTTTTTGTCCTTCTTTTGTTGTTTTTTTCCTTAGGTGGCAGGATTTGATAAAACATTTCGAACAGCTTTATCATTTCGTCCTATTTTCTTTGCAATTTTCGGCATAGAATACCCTTCTGAGTGGCAGGCCTCAATTTTTGCTATTTCCGCCGCCGCCGTTAACATTTTCTTTTTACCCATTTTCACTTAAAACACTCGGAAAAACTTTAATAACGTACACTCATTAACGAAATTTAATTTGTATTACCCAGCATTAAGAAACTAACTGAATTAATTCGTGCGTCTATTCAAATGAACCGATTTATTTGAGCTTTTTTAGCACTAATGCGAAGAAAGAGATCAAAATAATCATTAAGTGTCTCTCACTAATCATGAAATTCAGTGAACCGCACTGTATAATGCCATTTTTCATAAAAAAAAATAAATATAGTTCTACAAATGTAGAAAATAAAAAATTGAATTAGCATAATAATGCATTTATTGTAGTATCTTTGTAAGATGTTGAAACATTTTATGGTATTATGTTTTTTTTTTTTTTTTTAATATTTTAGAAAAACATTTTATTAATTTTCTAATTTATTATTTATATAATATTACAGTTTTATTAAACCTATCCTATACTGCTAACAAATATGCCTACTTAGCACTTACATACAAATTTGTTTGTTAAAAACTCACCAGAGGACTGATAAACTGAACGGACAATCCACGACTTCTTGCACAAATGTCTTTTTCAAAATACTAACATAAGAAACAGAAGCGAGTTACCATGGAAGACTTGGTACTTCAAATTGCCAGTGCTGGAAACTCGGGGACTGATAAGAAATTCGGGGGACAAAGTTTAATTAATTTTTACTTGCGATATAGGTACTATAGGAACGGTGACCATTTTTTCAGGAGCAAAAAAAGGACAGTTTTTTATTAACGTACAAAAGTTTAACAAATAATTATTTTCATTAAAAAGTTTTGTACTTCATAATACAGCTCAGTTCAGTTTTTAAAACAAATAAATAAAAATGAATTAACAAAAAAAAAAATAATTTATTCAAAGGAACTATGATAATGTTTAATGTTGGTATTTTTCTTCGCAATGTATTTTTTTAAGATATCTTCCCGGTTTCTTAAAAATGTGTTAAATTCTACGCAATCGAAGTCATAACTGCACTTTTTTTTAGTAGCGTTGCCTCTAGCATATCAACTTTTAACTATGTGTTAATGTTATTGGAAATTGAAAATACCCTTTCAGTCGGGGCATTTGAAGCCGGAAGCGAAAACTCTACGAGATTTAATATATTGTCTTATTTAACCTAATTCTTCTTCTTCAAAAAGCCGAACGAAAGCCAATGCGAACGACACTAACTTGCAGATGGAGATGTAAATTTGAAAATCATTCACAATAGCAAACAATATGTGACGGAATTCAATGAAATAAAGCAGGTTTGAAAGAGAAAAAGAGAAACTTGAAAGGAAATTTGAAGATCTTCTCGCTTATAAAGCTCTGATCTTACTTTCAAAGATTATTGATACACGAGAACCAATGTACTTGTTTGATAAGTTAAACTTCGGATCCTTAAGTAGATCTCATCAACTCGTTTTCCCGCGATTTACATGCACAACCTCAGAGCGACAGTTCTTTATTAGCTCCATTCGCCTCTGGAATGGATTGCCGGGACATGTACGGGAGTTGGGTGGCACTGGGCGTTTCGGAGCGGAACTAAAATCCTATTACGCACGTTAGGTAAACCTTGTTTTTGTTCCTGTAAATTTTTAATTATTATTTTGTTTTACTTAATACGAAGATGTATATGTTTGCTATTAATTTGTTTTTTATTGATTTATTTAAATTTCTTTTGTTATATTTTCTGTTAATTTATTTAATTTATTCTCTTAAAACTGACTAAGTATAATTTCTGTTGTTCAATTTTGAAATTGCAAATCAAAGCCTCACTTGCTAAAAGGCTATTAAAGTCTTAATGTGTAAGCATCTACATATGTACAAATAAAAAAATAAATAAAATAAATAAACAATTTTGAAAAGAGAGGACAAATGTCTGTCCTCTCTAAGAAAAGTAAAAAGAAAGGACACGACACAAAAAGAAAAGACTGTCCTCTCAAAAAGAGGACGGATGGTCACCGTAACTATAGGGCAAGTTCTGCATTTGGAAAAAAAATCGAACTCGAGATTTTGATCAAAGTTGACATTACGATGATAGCGAAGACGAATAAAGTGGATCCGACAATTCCGTCTGTCTGTCTGTATGTCTGTCTATTTGACTGTCTGTCTGTGTGTATGTCTGTACCTCTCCCTACAGCCACTACACCGTCTGTCTGTCTGTATGTCTGTCTGTCTGTATGTCTGTATGTCTGTACCTCGATCTAGAGCCTAAGCCACTGGACCTTTTTTCTCCAAACTCGGTAGTTATGGGTCTTCGGTGATTCCCTAGAGGGTAAATTTAATTTTTTTTTTTAGCTCTAAAACTAAAGGTACCCCCCATACACCCGTAATGCAAAATCTTATTTATCTCGAAAACGGCTCTAACGATTTTGGTAAGAAAAATTAGGTGTGATATTATGGACATGGACTACGTTTTGGTAAAAAGAAATTGGGGCAAAATGTTATTAACGGTACCTGTCATAGAACCGTTTTTTTTGATTTTCGACTTTCTCATTAACGGCTCTAACGATTTTAACCAAAAATTTTCAGCAGGAGTCCCCCTAAGTTTAAAATAATATTGTATATAAAAATATTCGAAAAATTATTTATTGGGTTTTTTTGAAAAAAAAATTTTTTTGAAAAATTATTATCTTCAAAACCTATGAACGATTATTTTTTGAAATTATTTCCTAAAATCAATATTATTAAATACTTAAAATTCGCATCCCACATTTTTTTCTTGAAAAATTTTAAAGAAATTTCTTATATAAAAAATTTATTTATTTAATAATAAAACGATTTTTTAAACTTTGTTTGCATAAATTCATATATTTTTAGAAATCAGACGGCAATTTCATTTTAAATTCATGTTTTATATTTTTGAAATGTATCTTAAATTCCAAGGTACTTTTACATAAGAGCAAGTTCGTGCGATCCAGTCGTGCATTTTATTTTGTAATAAAATCAATTAGGTACTAAAAAATATTTATTTATTTCGTAGCAAAGATGTATTATTTGGCGTAACCTTCGGTGGGACTCATCTGAGTATGAATACTGAAATAAAAGAACGATAATAATTTTTCTTTGCGAAAACGCAAAGAGGACACGTCAGGGGACTGAGAATCAGACACTGAAGAATTTTTTGAGCAAAATAAATTAAGGTCACCCTAATGATATTGTTTGGACAGGAAGATATCAATCAGATTGAATTTTATAAAAAAAAAAAAAATCAGATTAAATAATTGAACGGATTTAAAAATATTTCTGGTGCCGCCGAAAATTCCATCGTTTGTAGAATCACCCATACATAGTTTCAAAGTTCATTCAAAAGTATACATACTTACTATTTAGAAAGATGTTTGAAAAAGATTAGACCTCTTCTTCGTATTTAATCAATATTTTGAAAAAGAGTCCATTTAAAATCCAAAGTCACCCAACGAGGTCAAAGTCACCCGGGTTCACGATAGTCGATTTGGTTTTACGAAGATCTACTGTTACGAAAAGTTTCTCCAAGGCAATAAGATAAGACCCAAAACTAAGGGTATAACACTATAAGTTATATTAAAGAAGTTTCAAGTTTTATTTTTTTGAAATATATATTTTATATTAAATAGGTTTCTATTATTTCCTACATGAAGGACGAAGTATTAAATTTTAATGATAAAACTTAAGAACTCTTGAATTCTTCTTAAATGTTTGAATTGGTCAGCATTTTTGTTGGATCAAATCATCGATTTTTCAACTTATATCCGCATATGGGAAAATGGAATTGACCTTTTTTCAATTCATTTCCTGCTTGCTAACATTTTGTCCTTTCAAATTGTCCTTCATCCTTTGAGCACCTACACCTGACCCCATTAATCAAGAACTGACAACAAAAGATACGCACCATTAATCCAAGAACACCGCTACACCACACTCGATCTCGTTCTCGATATCTCTAACAAAACCGAACCTTCATTATCGAAGTTTAAAACTTATTTATCGTTCTAAGGACATCATCAATATGGTTATGGTGCATAAAAATATTATTATAATTTTTTTTTTTTTTTTGTTTCAATTGCACCCGTTTCGGTGCTGGTTATTTTTTGTTTTTGTTTAGTGGCAGGAGGCACATGGTGTTTATTTAATTTGTCCATTAACACCTGCTCGTTTTGTGTTTTTGGTTGGTGCCAAAGAGCCAAAAGGGAGGAGGAAGAATTAATCGCTTAATCCATGGCGATAAATTCAGGTGCAGATGTTGCCGAGTCTATCGTTATTATTTTACCTTTTTCGACGTCTTCGTGTGCATTAACGTGAAGTTGATTATTCATTGAGAGAATCTGTCTCCGATGGCAGATTAAATCATCAAATGGACTTGAAAAGGCTTCGCGTATGAAAAAGTCCGATTTATGGCGATTTGCTTTTGAATTATTGTTGCTTGAATATTGAAATAGAAGTAGGAAGGGCAAATCGAAACAAAACATCTTAATTAGGTTAAATTGGCGCCGTAATAGGAGAACTTTTTTTTTCGTAGCTAATCGAGACGTCAATCATCATTTATCATTTCGAATGTTTGATCGGAAGGGACGTAGTTTTGTGAAGAAACGACAGACGCCAACAGAACAATGGGGAAGTTTGGTTTTTTTGCTTAGAATGATTGAGACACAAACTAAGTTTGACTTCCTATTTGACAATTTTCTGTAATCACATCATTTCTGTTCTAAGTAGTATCTTCTACTTTATAGGGCGGTTCGCAAGAGATAGGACAAGAAGCTACGAGAGTGAAGATTTGATCAAGGCAAGAAAATGACAAATAGTGGCAGGGGGGTTTAATTCCCTTTTAGGCGGAAATGGTAATTTTCAAAAAACCAAACAAAAATTGCTTAAAATAGAACAATGACAGGACCTACAATAGCTACAAGAACTGCCATTAGTATAATTATCCTTGAAACATGTTATTTCTAAGAAAATATCAAAATATATCTAAAATCATCATGAGCTACGAGGCGCATATCCACTTGATCGGTTACGTCAATAAGCAAAATCTTAGTTTCTAGGGCACTGCACACCTGAGTGTGATGTAAGAAGAGCAATTACATCCACTTATAGTCTGCGGTGCGGCGTTAATACGGCAATACGGTCACTGTTACTATCGCTACAGGGCCATGATACACGACTTCTAATTGCCGGAATTGGATGGAGTTCGGTAAACATATGGTTTCAACAAGACGGTGCAACCGCACCCCACAGCCAGAGCCACAATGGTTATTGTGAAGGAAGTTTTTTCTAGTAGCGTAATCTTCCGGTCTTGGCGATTTGGCATGACCAAAGATCGCCCGATTAAGGCATCCCAGACTTCTTTCTTTGGAGCTACTTGAAGTTACGTGCTCATGCCAACAAGCCTCAGGCAATCGAGGACCTTAAGGAGAATATTCGACAAGAATTAGAATAGGTTATCACAGGAAATCTTGCGGAAAGTCATGGAAAATGCGATAAAACGGGCACAAATGTGCATCAACACTGGCGGATGGATATCATCTTTTCCTCATAACAAAATAAAATGCACGATTGGGTCGCACGAACTGGCACTTACGTAAAAGAATTTCAAAAATGAATATTATTAGACAAAAAATGTTAAAATGTTCATAATTTTTTAAATGACTAAAACAACTCCTTTAGTAGTTGGAGCTAAAAACAGGATGCCATGTGATTTCTCAAGCAAATATTAGTTTAGGAAAGAACAAAAATTATGCCGTTGTAGTGGTAATTTTTTTAAGCGAACTTAAAGTTTTTATTATTTTACGTAGAAAATTAAATTTCCAAAAATAATTGAACCGTTTTTGGGATATCGAAAAAAATGATTTTCAAAAAATTAAAAAATATTGTGTTTTTTTTTGTAAGTTTTCAAATGCAATGTTTTTCAAACTGTTAAGCTTCCTTATGAAAAAATTCATTAAAATCTGTTATGCCGAAGAGACAGATTCAAAATTTGAAAAATGGTTGTATGGTAGATACCTACATATATTGTTTTTTTTTTTTTTGTTTTATTGAACATAGGTACTATTTACAATTTGGCTTACAACTAATAAAATACTACATATGTATAAAAATTTACATTTGTTGGCTCATAGGGGGCCTAACTATATACAGTGATTTAAGTTTAATTATTTTTATATAAAATTTACATGACAAAAAAATTAAATTTAAAAGGTCGGTTGACTGTATTGTCCTCAGGGTGTTCATTCCTGGTTGTCAGTGGTAATTTTTGTTATATTGTAGGTACAGTCAGTAATATCTTAATTTCGAATTTTCAAAATTTCAGGTTTTCAAAATAAAAAAATATTTAAAAATTTTGAAAAAAATCGTATGGCAAGTACCGTTATTTTTGGTCTTAAAAAGGAAAAAAAACGTGTGGGGAAATTTAAAAACGATATCTACCATGTTTGACGAAAATCGACTGAGCCATTTAGGCTGTAGTCGAACAGAGAGATAGACAGACAGACAGAATTGTCAGACCCACTTTTTTAGTCTTCCCTATCATAGTAATGTCAATTTCGATCAAAATCTCTAGTTCGATTTTTTTTCAAATGCATATGCCTTATAGTACCTATAAGTCGCAAGTAAAAAAGTATAAAGGTCCAAATAAAGATTTACATAAGTTAAAATCATTTTATTTTATTTAGTAAAAAAAGAAATTCAAACACAAAATTGTATGATTAATTTTGCGCCACCTTATACAAGCATTTAGAAAAAGCTTATTTATCTCGGAAACGTTTTGTAGCTAAACTTCTACAACGATTTTTGAAATTTTCCATGTGTATTATGAGATCAAACCATTTCATAATCGTTTAAGCAATTACAAGAAAATCGTTTTTTTAATATTGAAGATAGGGTTAAAAAAAACTCTTATTATTTGTCAAGTTTCAAAAACAGTGATCATGTTGTTTTCGAAATATGAATTTAGTTTTCAAACACAAAATTTTTAGTTCTGTTTTTTTTAAATCCAAAAAAAATTGTTTCAAAAATTTTAATACACTAAGTGCATAATTAAGGGTTTAAGGCTATATCTCAGAAAAGTAATTGAAATTATTTTTAATTCCATAAATAACTGCACCGGCCATAGCAAAAAAGCTTATTTATCGGGAAATCAAATTCAGAAAAAATGTTATAACCGGTCTCAAAAAAATATACAAAAAATTCATTGAACTTGAAATAAATTGCATTATCCAAATTATATAAATTTTTTTTTAAGATGCCTTGAAAACGAGTGGATGGATTATTTCGAATTTTTGTCCACAAATGCATCATAATAAATACTTTAAATTGACATGTCTATTTAAAATTGACTTTCTAATTTTTTTGATTTTTTAAACCTATACAGAATATAGATTTAAAAAAATCAATTATTAATAAAACATATTTAGTTTGAAGAAATCAGGCGGTATTCTATTTTTTTAGCTTTAACTATTTTTGAATTAATAAAGTGACAGAGGGCTTTTATTTACCGTTTAGGTGGAAATGGTAATGTTTAAAAAATGCGCTTAAACCGGAACAATGGCAGGACTCACAATAGTAAGAAGAACTGCCTTATAATTATCTAAGGTCATGGAAAAAATCTTAAGAACCGTTTTCGAGATTAATAAGATTTTTTATAAAAAAATTAGACTTTTTGGGCTACTAACTTTTTATTATAAAAATATTTTATGATTATAAAAATATTTTGAAATTCAAATCTAACAAAATTTAAAAATCTCAAAAAAAAAAAAAAACCTGAAGAAGATGTGGATATTGGGGAAACGTTGGGTATTAGACACACAACCCACTTTCTACCATGTCGACCACCACCCTCTGATGAACTTGAGTTTTTACACACTTTATGTTATATCTCAACAAAAAATTGAAAATTTTAATACATACCTAATACTATTTAAAATTTT